>JBBMJM010024338.1:0-18726 GCA_037832705.1 Centriscus cristatus
TGAGGGACTCATCATTTGCCCCAGATAAAGTCGTCAGACTCCAGTCCAGAAAGTCTCCCAGGCACTTCTGTTTCACGTCAGGACGTGTCATGAACCTGCAAGGTCACGTGTCATAAAAGAATGCAATAAATGTTCAAAGATGATAGAAAACCCGCAGAAGTCAACAAAGGCATTTCATAAACAAACCTGCCCTCTATTGGTGAGAATACGAATTACAACATTCAGGTGATAAAATTACTTTCTGTCATGTGTTTGATCATTTGATGCTCAGCACTGTGCAGTCCACTTCTAGGGGTTTGGAGAACCTACCTGGCTATCAGGGTTAGAATAATAATTGACATGGTTTAGTCTGGAAGTCAGGTTTAAAACGTGACACTAAGTTCAATTTAACTGTTGTCAGAGTGGGAGGCCCAGTGCAGTGCTGTTCCTGTGTGGGTTTCATTTATGTACTCAGGTGTCCTCCCAAACACCTCTGAGAAAATGAAAGATAGAAAAAAAAAAAACACAAAAAACTCAGCATATCTGCATAGTGTTTGCGAACTTACTTTGAAATCAGTACAGACGCAGCGTTACTGGAAGAATCATCAACGAGTAGATAGAACTGCAAAACAAACAGAAAACTGTTCATTACATGAGTTGGTTTCACTACAATCATCTACAAACATTAACACAGCTGAGTTAAATTCACTTCACGGAATTGCGCACTATTTTTCTGTGGAGTTTACTTTTACTGCTCCACCAATAAACATGTATAGGTATGATTTGTTCCTTTGTCTGACTGCACGTTATTGACCATACATAATGAGGCTGACAGTAACAGAGACAGACTAGATGCTCTCTGATTAAAGCTGAGAAATCAGTACAACATTATGGTAAGATAATGTGAAGTTGCCTTTGCAATAGCCAGAATGCGGTCCATGATGGGCTCCCTGGCTCCGCCACAGTCAGACTCCAAATGGCCATCCAGGCGAGAGAGGTCAAAGGGAATGAGGCAGGTCATGGACAGCCACAGCAGCAGCATGTAACGGGTTTGCCAGGTCTGGAAGAAGTAAAACACACACTTGGTAAACAATAACTGAAGGCAACATACTCCAACCCTCACGAGACATTTTACCTCAATGTCTTTGGGGTCCTGTCTGCAAAGCAAATCCAGAACTGGCTGCATGTCGGCTACTTGGTGAGGAAAAAGCTGCATGAAGATTTTGTATCCTCTCACCTGATGAGAAAAATGTGTCAATTAATACATGAATACTGGTGCCTTTGGGATAGTTAGGATGGGTTACAATGGCACCTGCTACTGTCAACGAGGCGTTTGTGACTGACCTTACTGATGATATAGAGGAACTTAAAGCTCAAATGCACCAATGAAGGAGGAGATTGTTCACTCTTAACGAAGTCCAGGATCATATTCAACATCCACTCTGAAACACAAATGAAGGCAATGAAGTTTTAATCACGTGTTATGTGTTATATATACCAGGGGTGGAGCGTTTGCACCAACTTTACCTAAGTGTGGGTCCAGCAGCTGAGGCTGCTCTTGGTATCTGTTCATTATCACTGTGGTAGGAAACGGCCAGAGTCAGGAATTTCCATCCACCTTTGTCATAGTTTCGTATGTGTGGATGACTCTCTTACCCAAGAACCTTTCTGTGACGGGCTCTGATATCTTCCTGTCTCCGTGGACCTCCGGCAGCCTAGAGATCAGAGCCCTGATCTCTCCATTCTCACTAAAGCATCCCAGCAGAGAAGCTTTGACGACACTGTCTTCGGCCTCACCCTCGCAGCCTCCATTCAGTGTCTCCGACAAGGCCATTGCACTGTTTTTCAGTTTCGTTGTTTCAGTTGTGGACCAGTTAGCATGCTAATGCTAGCATGGATGCAAACAATACAAAACTACCAAGGAAAACAACTCAATTATTAGATGTATATCAAAAACAGAGCGTTTTCAGTGACTGTGTTAAGCTGTGCACGAAGTTAAATAAGCTTTCGGGGTTTTTTCGAACTGTTTGTACAATTTGCGTTGAGTTGTGATGCTCCGGTGAAATGCGAAAGAAATGACAAGACGACGCTCGCGACCCGCCCCGGCCGGTACGGTGCGACGGAAGGTCCAAAACTGTAGCTGGTGACGTCACGCGCACGATAAACTTAATGATGTTGCAATAACAGCACATATACGGTGGTAAAATCGCAGAAAAATACCACCAGTTTATTCAATAAAAAGGTTAAAGACAATATAAATGAAATAGATCCAATTTAAATGTTTTGTAATACATGAAAATGAAACCCTCATATTTGTCAAACAAGAAAAACATTTTGGTTTGACCCAAGATTTATTGTTGGATTAACAGCAAAAAGGATGTTAGTTAATGTTTTAGAATGTATGTGCCATTTCACTTAGGTGTCATACAGCCATAGAAGCCAGTCCATTGTGATGTAGTCCATGTATTACATTCACTTTTAGATAACTAGGTTTCTGTTGGGAATACATTGGGTAGCATATAACAACAGTAAAGCAGAGTATTTTAAGTGTTTCCCCTCCACCTCCATTAAATAAAGCATAATGGTCATATTTTAAACACATTTTGACAGAAAATAAATATTTTAAGTTGATCCAGGGTTCATTCTTTTTGTGCTTAGTACCCCTTATTTTGATTCAGTGCACATGTTGACAGCCATGGTAATTTTCAAAGGAATTACACAAACATAAAAAATAAATAAAAAGATCATATTAAATCATTACAATTGTCTATGAAATGGAATACAATTTTTCTTATGGTTGGTTTAGTGTAAGTGGAGAACCATGAAATTGTCTTTAGTTTGCATATAATATGTCTTACTATGTAAGTACATATGTAGTGGCTATCAGCAGCAGCATTTTACTATCTGTAAATATCAATATACCTCACAGGCAAAGGTTTAAGACTTCAAAGCTTTTCAGGGATGGTTACTTCAGCAGGTCCTTCATAATCCTGATCGAGGAGCCTCTGTAGCCACCACCAAAGTGGTTCCAGTGGTTCAGATAGTGGAAAAGTTGGTAAAGCTGGTTTCTCTTTGCAAAGCCAGGGGCCTTAGGAATTTTGTCATGGTAAGCCGAGTAAAACGAGCTACTGAAGCCACCAAACATCCCTGCAATCCCCAGCTCATACTCTGAATGGCCATAGAATGATGCAGGGTCAAAGATGATTGGACCCTCTGCGCATTCTGCCACATTCCCTCCCCATAAGTCTCCATGGAGCAGAGCTGGGACAATCTCCACATCTTTGAAGAACTCTGGGATCTTAAGCTGTAAAAGATAAGAATAGAAAATGAAAATATATACAAATATATTTGTCATGTTTGGGTTCAAATTGATTGGGGGTATACCTGAAGCTTTGCCCATAGCTCTCTGGCTTCTCTGTCTCCATTGGATTTCTCCACCATGTTTAACTGATGCTGAAGCCTCTGCCGTGTGTAAAATACCACCCAGTCATCCTGCCATTCATTTTCCTAAAAAGAAAGAAAAAGAAAGTAGACACAAGTGGACAAGAGTCCACATCCACCACACAAATAGATAGGATTACCTGTGGCAGATATCCACAGCATGTAACTGTAGAGAACCCAAACTGTGGAACGAAAGCCACGTCTGACTGCCCAGACTGTCCTTTTCCTATTAACAGAGAAGGTATGTAGTTTAATTAGTGTTTCGATCTCAATTATCTGACAACAGACAGGATACTATTTGCGAATATGCACAAAAAACAAATTACATTTTAAGGGAGCTCTGTGTAATAATGTCATTAAAATTAATTCTTTATTTTGTGCACTTATCTACATTAACTAGAGTGATGAGAAGATGAATTACCTATGGTCTGTTGCTCTTTGCTCAGTTTTTGAAGTTGTCTCTTGTTGTGAAGATGCAGATCGGCCAACTGTTCTCCCAGACGCTTTGAACATCTGCACATTGGAATGGATAAAAAGTGGTTAGCAGGAGAAATAATTGTATTATCACACTAAGTGACTGGTATAGCACCACGGTGACACTAATCCACCCCTTATCCAACCTGTATGGCAGAGTCCTTACTTGTTTAGACTTCGCATGTCCACGTGTTCCATGACAAACACACATCCTCCTGGGTCCAGCTCAATCACCTTCACGGGTTTGGGGACTTTGACAGTTTCTGTCTTTAAAATGGCTTCCAAACTGGCCATCTCCCCGTCAAACATCCGTTTGGCCTGAGTAAACAGAAACATGGAATTGGGCTGGTAAGCAGCGCTGTGGCCGAATAACTAGTTACAAGATTCTTCCTACGCAGTGTCTGCACAGTGCCCACTGTAAGTCAGATGCTATGTGGCGCCCCGACGGTGCTGCTGGAATAAACACACCTCGCTCTTGTGATTTATCTTCACAAACACTCGTCCGTTGTCGGTGTCGTAACTCTGGCCCTCGCTGATGCATCCACCCCCCGAATGACTAGTTGACTTCAGCACAGATGTCCCCAACTCTTTCTTTAACTTAGCCTCCATCGCTGAGTTCCCAAATCAACACTGGGACACAGTTGAGGGGGGCGTGTTGACAGTTTCCGTCTACGGACCGCTGTAATGAACGTGTACGTCCGACTGCTAGCTAGCCACTCAGTTAGACAATCCTACATACTGGTTGTCAATTGGCTCACGTTTACCACGTGACTAATACAGGTTGTGTCGGTCCTTCCGTGTACATGTGCCACCAATCCTCTTTACCCTATCACAGGCGCTCTACGCTGTCACGTGTGCGTCGCCATGGAGGCAGATGAGGCTAACGGTAGCTACGTGCTAGTAGCACTGTGAAATGGCCACTGGCTCGCCATGGTTCCATTGAAAGAATCTGACGAAAAACCGAAATGAGCAGCAATGAAATGTGCTTGCTCCTTGGGGCAACGGGTGTCGGAAAGACGTTCTTGCTTAAACGTCTTCAACATATCCTTCTGAGCAATGGCTGGCTGTTTACATTACGTAGTATTACATTGCTAGCATGGTTCGTAGGAACTTGTTATATAATGGTAGCTGTTTTGAACAAAAGGTGCATAGCCTCTTAATAGAACTGCACTCATAGTTTCATTTCAAATGTACACAATAAAGTCATATTCAAATAATGGTTTACCTCAGGCTGATACGCAGGAAAAAGTTAAAGGTTCTGATGTTTTTTCCTTTGACAGCTTGTGTTCACAGCTCAGTGAATCGAGTGGCCTGGGACCACCTCCTGCTACTTTGCCTACTGTGAGTGATAATTAAGAGGTTTTTTTTGTGTGTAATAAAAATATATGTAATACTTACATATTATTCACACTTCCAAAGGTTGGGACCAACTTGACGGACCTGACACTGAAGAAGAAGAAGTTGACAGTGAGAGAGCTGGGAGGCTGCATGGGCCCTATATGGCCCAGTTACTTCAAAGATTGTTCCTCAGTTATTGTACGTATCTGTCTGGACAATTTCAAGCAAACACCAACCTGACTGTTGAAGTCATGTTCCTCTGTGTTTTTATAGTTTGTGGTGGACTCTGCCAACATTGCTCAGATATCTGCGTCTTGTATTCAGCTGCTGTCAGTCCTCTCTGCACAGCAACTGCACAGTGCTTCTGTGCTGATTCTCTTCAACAAGAGGTGAGCCTCCGGAGGGGAATTCGGCATGTCACTTGCTGTAGCTACAATAACTCAGAATCAACATGTAATTGTTCTTGTTTCTTTTATATCCATTGTTTTGCAGGGATATGCCCTGCACTATGACTCTGCTAGAGGTACAGTCTCTGTTTCGATTGGACGACATCGTTGCATCGGCCACTCAGCCAATCACAACACTGGAAGTAAGTTCCCGCTCTGGTGATGGACTCCAGGAGGTGCTCAACTGGATGGAGTCCAGAGTGAAGTGATCTTTCCTGCATTTATGCCTTGTAAAAACATGGTCTTCTGATTGCAACTTGGAACAAATGAAAATAGAAGTTAGTAGATATATTTTTTCATGAAAAGCAGTCAGATCAAGGTGTGCTTTCTGTGCATGCATTTTCATATTTGACGAATGACTGAAAATAATAAATGAAACTCATAAATCTGATGCTGTGGCTTTGTTTATTGTCGCACAAGAAGTAATTTCATTCCTCTAGAACGTGATTCATTCCAGTTCACCCCAGTGATTTCTTTCACCGTAGTGAAACGATTCTCAACAGTACTGGTCCAACACAAACTCCGTAGACGATGCTGATGTGTTTCTAAATGAACTGGACAGTGTTTTCACTCATAATTCTATTGCTTAGCTGTCTTTGAGGAGCCTTGTACAAAACAATGCAGGCAGCTAAGCCAATCACACCAACAGCTGAGTGAACAGGAGACGTGTTGACTGAATAAAAAGCCTAAACAAACTAATGCCATGACAACAAAATATATATTAGAAAAATCTGTGCCATTGTGTTTGTGTTTCCATCTGAAGTCAATACGCCGTAAGTCACAGCCTTAAATAAAATCTGTATAATGCCTTTTTTATCCTAATACGTGGGAATTGCATTTTCACAATTTATTATTGCATTTATCACAAGAAGAGTGGGGGATTGTGTTGCATTGAGGAGCAGAACCAGCTTGAATCAATCTGAGGGTTACCGTGAAACAAAAACACTTAAGAAAGAGGATTTTCGCTCGAGTTCTTGGATCTTCAGTTAGAGTGATGTTTTAAAAGCAAAATCCCCTTTTTGTCCAGTTCAGGTTGATCCTCATAAGAAAGGGTTCTGAGTGTCCTGTGAATCCTGAGAAAAGGGCAACAGTGGCTCCGGGAGGTTCACTGGCAGTTCCAAACCAGGCTGAGTGGGGTGAGTGAGTGACGAGGGGAGAACGGCAGGCTGGTGGCTCACCGGCAGCGGCAGCGAGGCGCTGTATGGAAGAGAAGAGCCAGGCACTGCCGCAGAGGTGGAGCTGGGGCCCATTTGATTCAGAGTTAGTTTGGCTTGATCAGCTTGGAATGGATTGTTGGCTGAAGGAGCATTCAGGCCTTCGACCAAACACACAAAGAGAAACGTTTTAGGTTAGTTCACCAAATATTCAAATAGAACATATCTGGTATTTCAAGGCTGCCTGGCTATGTGACCAGATGTTTGCCCCCAGTTAAGTGTTCCATACCTGACAGAAAAGGGTTCCCGGTCTTGGCTGGGGGATTTGCTGGGATCAAAGTGTCCAAGTTCACCAAAGAAGCACCTGTGGGGCCCAGGAAGGCCTCAGGAGTTCGACATTTTCGCGGGCTGGGGGCAGCCAGACTTTCTCCAAGTCGAGACAGGTCAAACAGTTCGGGACTCCCCTCTCTTTGCCCATTGATGTTTACCGGACCTCCATCCATGGCCTCATCAAACAGATCCCCATCTAAGAGTGACAAAGAGGAAGTCGGATGTCGGCGGTACGGAGGATTCACAGGTGGGGCGAGGAGAGCTTTGGCACTTTGTTTTACCTGACGGGCTTCCAGCTCGAGGAGAAGGCTGATGTGCTCTCTCAGATGGCACCGAGAAAGGATCAACACTGGAGGACGCTAAAACAACAACAAAAAAATTGAGTTATTTATTCAATATTTCTGGTTCAGACTTGAGCACAAATGTGCACCCACATGCACCCGTGTTGGCAGAGAGGGCCCACGCTCCGCCTGCAGCATGAAGGTTGGAGGCGTCCGGTGGAACATCCCATGGGTCGACTGCGGGCCGGCTTGGCTCCCACGGTGGAGGGGGGCTGCTGGGGGCTGGCTGAGCCATCCAGGGAGGATCGACTCTTGAGGCGCTGCCCTCTTTTACGACAGAGGTGAATCAGAGCGCGGCAACATGAAACGGATCAACTCGCACTCGCACATATTCCATGTTCACATCCCAACCCCTCCTCTTTTATTTCCCCCGTACTCTGGACTCACCCAGCGAGTCCCAGGGATCTGCTCCCCTTGAACGAGCAGCTGCCTGGTGCGGGCCTTTATTCCAGCTCTGGTCACCGGGCGGCAGATCGACGGGCACTGCGAAGACGTCTACCAAGTCCATGAAGGCGGTCTGACCACAAACAGAAAAAAAGCTTCAGTCGTGTCCTCCTCGATGATAACGGTCAAATTAACTATGAAACCAATCAAAACCTGATCTGAGTCATGGGTCTGGGGTCTACAACGGAAACATTTACAACACCACTGTGTGGTTGAACCGTATCTGATCACCCCCACTGAGATATTCCATACCCCAATATTTCATACCCCGCCTTTAGTCTCCATCTCACGTTTGCTCTCTTCCAGAGCTTTCTGGAGCATCGACTCATCTCCTTGACGACTGAGTTGCTCCTGTCAACAGACACATGGACTCAGTGGGAAAAATTCACATATTGCCACATACTTTATTCATTAGTCAGCAACACTGGCACAAAAGCCAGATCGGCGTGTGGAATGGGCACAGACTATAACGTTCACATCTCTAACAGAGCGCTTCTTTTGTGCTTCACTGTTTTGGCAAAGTGAAAGAGAAAACAAGGGAAAACAAGGGAGTGAAAGAGAGGTGGAGTGCAACGTTTGCTGGCCTGGAATTTCCGTTGGCTTTGACTGTTGGGATTTCAGACGGCGTGAAGGGAAGTGACGCTGACCCCACAGAGGATCCTACCTGCTGGTGTGCCTCCTTGCTCATGTTCAGAGCCAGCCGCAGCTGTGTTTCCTCGTCCATATCCAGTTTGGAAGATGTGGGCTGGACAGACGGGTGAAAGTGTCAGGACATCAGTAAACCTCCTGTGACGTCGTTATGGTGCGATTATCGAATCAGAATCAGAGGACAGTCGTCGTCTTGCCCTCCTCTGATGCCAGAGGAGGTAAGAGTGTCTGAGGAGACTCAGTGGTTAGTGAAACAGATGCTTCATTTCCAGTCAACAGAGAGCGTTATGTCCACGTCGAGGGTTACTAGAACAGGAGAGAAGTGAAAAGGTCATGCAGCTGTTTCCCTGAGGGCACACAGACTGGCATGAGTTTTTCAGTGCAGTAGGCCAGCGGAGATGTGGTGGAACACAAAGGAAGCAAAGGCCCCTGGATCCCAAATTGTTGTACCTTCTGGACCTCCTCCTTGCTGAGACTCACAGCGATCTGGAGCTGGGTGCGTTCGTCAATATCCACTGTAGGAGGTGGCTAGGGTTAAGCAGGATGGATGAGGGATGTTGAAGACGATCAAACCGGAATATTAAAATCCGACCAGACTTTTCGACCAGTGATTAAATTTACCAACAAAACTGGGTTAATTTCAGAGGTGCGTGCGGCTCCACGCGTCAGTATACTCTAAAAGTACACAAACAGAAATCGAATAGAGGGCAATGGCCGCCCTTGCTATGGAGACAAGGGCTGGCTGTGGGTGCTTCGCCATGGATCAATGCACACATCCTGTCTGGCTTCTCGCTCTCTCTACAGCTCCCTCACCCTCTTCAGTGCCGCTCGCATTGATTGATCAACATGCCATTATCAGAGACAAGAGACGTTCTGTTCGCGGTTCTGGGAAGTGGTTGCTTGGAAGCGACAGACATTAGCAGCGCTCCATGGTGACGTGTGCGCGAGAGAGCTTTTTACTTATTTAATAATACAGCAGGACGTGACGGCGGGGGGCGGGAGGTGGGGGGGCAGCTCTCGTTCCGTCAGGTTCCATGTACTCTAAGGACTGAAGGTTTGTTGTCAGTCCGTGTGTGTGTGTGTGTGATATCTCAGTAAGAGGTACCTTTTCACTTTCCTCTCGGCTCATCGCCAGGGCCAGCTGCAGCTGCAGCTCTTCTTCTCCACTGGTTGTGGGCCGAGCCTGCTCCATGTCTGGAGCGAGTCGAGGGGAGGAAGACGAGGCTACAGAGAAACAACAGAAGGGAGAAGAAAGCTTTGACAGATGGATTTGAGGGCAGGGTGGTGGTGGTGGGGGGGGGGGGGTGGCTGACTCGTTAAGGTCAGAAAAGATCTGGTACAGTTATTGCATGTTAATTTACTATTTTCTTGTTCAGGACCTTTGCTGGCATCACTTGCCACAGGCTGCCAAACTCTGCCTGCACTGAGAACAATGGTGTGCCTGTGTGGAGAGCCAGGATGATGGAGGGGGAGAAGAGAGGATGGGTTGGATCAGGGCCCACCTTATAACCCCAAATCCTCTGGATGACTTCCAGAACTCAGTCTAGGTTTGTGGGAAGAGAATGGGGAGGTTGGCAGCGTACCGGTCTGGATGCCAGGCTTCGGGTCACGGGGGGGGGCAGGCCACACGTTGGCAAAGTCAGGTCTCACAACTAAATCATTTCCACTGGGCTGCCCCTCTATTTCCCCCATCCGAGCTGGAATGCTTGTTGGCAATTAGCTGTTACCAAACACCTATCCCCGCTCCCACCCCATCCACCAGCGGTTTGTCCAACACTCAAACCACGTGCTGCTGTTACTGCAAAGACCACCACTGGCGCTACGTAACCACAGTCCTTTCACCAAGGTGAAAGTATGTCACAGAATATATTTCAGCGATATATGAAGACGCCATGAGAGCTTCCTAGGAACAGAGTTGCCCCCTGGTGGCTAGTTGCAGTATTGCTGTCCCATTGTTAGCACTATAGAATGTGTATACAGTACTTACACCTACATGCAGATTCCTAATGTTTTTTAATGGACACAGCAAAAATCTCAACTCCTTCATGAACACACAAGGGTTCATACCCAATTGCTTACAGGATATATAACCAAAATAAGTGGATTTCACTTCAGCTTTTGGCACAGGCACAAACTGGGCCTCCTCTCTTTTGTAAATCGAGTTTAGCTGACATGAGGGCAGAGAGAATGACAGGAATGCAGATGTCCGGCCGTCAGCAGAGAGCAGAACTGAACCTCTGTGTGAGAGGTTGAAGCCGAGTATCCCACATTTTAATCCAAAGGCAAACAGGACCGACACAATGATAAATACTGTCAATAAGTTATTTACTTAACATGCATCTATAAGAGCTCATGGGAGTGTCACAGTGGTCTTTCAGAATGATGACGTAATAAAGGAAACAAACGTGCATCATTCATCTGATGGCGAACTTCAGGACAAGAAACCACGGGGAGATTTCAACTTGTCGTTCAAAAAGGTGTTTGGAGTACGTGTGATGTTCCTAGTACTCACAGTGGATGGAGGACGGCGAGCTGCTGCACCTGCCGTACTCTTCCCCATACAAGCCTGCGGAGCTGTAGCGTCCGGGGTATGGCGGTGGGTGGGTTCCAGAGCCTATGCCGCCACCGCCACCGCTCATGCGTGTCTTAGTCTTCATCGCCTTGCTCCTCTCCCTTTTCAGCTTTTCTTCATCCTTCAACAAAGCTACTAGATGCTTGGCCTTCTCGCGGACGTTGATGCCCTGGTCCCGTCCGTCCCGATCTATGTACTGGAAGTCTCTCAGTGTTTGGATGGTATATATGTTCTCCCTGCACTCCTGTGCTACACGCTCAGAGCCGGTCTTGATCAGATAATCCAGTAGGGTCATCGCCTTATAAACATGGCGCCAGTTTTTTCCATGATCATTGAGTCGCTTCCAGATCATGCCCATAACCTCGGTAAAAGCCACCACGTTGAACGTCAGGTCTGCGATCTCAGACATTAGCGAGCTGGGAGGACCCCAGGGGTCGTTGGAGGTGGCCTCTCGAACTTTGATCTCAGCTTCTGTGTAGTTATTAACCATGTTTTTCATCTGACGGCGGAGCGATGAGGTCTGCATGATGAGGGCAGTGGTGTTTCACTGGTAGCAAAATGCAGTCAAAAAGCGGGCCTGCCCACTGCGCTCCCTCAGGCTAGGTGGACTGTTGGAGATCACTTCAGTGGAAAAATGCGAGAACGGCTCCTGAAAGCAACGTCAGCAATTTCCTGAAGTGAGCTCCTGCTGGGGAGAGAAACACACCAGCTGTTATTCTTTATTCACAGAAAACGTGTGATAATAATCAGATAATCTTGTCCTCAGTTGTTTCTAGTGTTTTCCTTCATTTGGCTGGAGAGAGGAAAAAAACAAACAGTGCCCCTCAGTGAGGTGAAACCAAACACCAGGGCTCATCTTTCCCAAGGACAACTTTAAGACTGTGAATGCAGTGTAAACAGTGTGTTGTTTCTCAGCAATGAGCAGTTTTTTCTTCAAAATACCACGTTTGAGATTAGTTCTGGACCCGTCTTGGCTATAGGGATCCTACCCTGGAGTGCCAGTGTTGGCTAGTGTGTGTGTGTGTGTGTGTGTGCACGCACATGCATTATCTTGTTTTTCTGACCCGATTACAGCACCAGAGTCCTGTTTTTTTTTTAATTTTCTGCGGTTATCAAGATAATTCTAATCCTCAGCCTCACACACACACACCACCGCTAACTGTGCAGAGGTCAAGGTCCATTTTGGTGGCGATACATTATGTGTATCGTACCGTGTGGGAAATATTCCATAAAACAAGGACACTTGATGAGAAGAATACCAGTTGCCCTGCAGTATTTGACACACACAGGGGAGCTTCAGGTGCTGGAACTGATGTAAACATGTTTCTGACTGGTAGTTAGTTCAAATTCCTCTTCCTGCTTCCACTCATCTGGAGCCCATATGAGGATTTACTTTCCAGCTGACACCTGGTCAGCTACTGACACAGAGAAACGCTGTAATGGGGAGATTAAAAGGTGTCAATGGAGCCCTTTGTCAGGTTTGGATGTTTCCATTTTCTGCTCTTCACAACCACAAATCACTGGCACAAATGTCTTAAAACAGCATGTCACTGTGTAAATGCTGTTTTTAATATTTGCATCAATTCACACTACTATCAGCAATGTAAAATCTATTTTTAGAATAAAGTCATGACTAATCCACATCTATCCTGATCTAGTAGTATCATATGTGCTGTGAGGAGGCTGCTGTTAGTGATTTAGTTTTGTATTATCACCACTCTTATACATATACATGTCACACACTTTGGTGGTAACTTTGATTTGACGTCTCAGTATTTAAATGAACAGAAAACACAGTTTCTCATCATTCATGGGAACAAACATCAATCAGATATATGTTTCTATGTAATGACAAAAATCTTCAGTCACAAGGTGAATAGGCGACTTGAACCTTCAACCACAGTTCCTGTCGTGTCCCAGATTCGGACGGTCGGGAGCGCTGCGTCAAAGGGATGACTGGACGGTGTCACATCGCACCGTGACTCAGCGTTGTGTCCCAGTTAAGTCCAAGTTGAACGAGTCCAGACGAGGCAGTGAGAGGAGATTCTCTGCTTCCACTTTCCATCTTACCTTCATGTCGTTGCACGTCGGGGTCCCAACTTGAGGAGGATTCCTGGCGCCTCTCGACGCGTCGCGCAGCTGCCAGACGACAAAACACACACAGACACACGCACATACGCGTGTGTAAAACGTTGTTTTACGCACAGAGGAGGAAGATCCGAGGCGACAAGAGCGATTCCAGTTTCACGACGAGCTCAAACTTTGTTTTGGCTGCATTTCCGATCACATCGGCCAGTCGGAATCTGTGCATTCAAAAGGCTCAGCCCCCTAAACACACCCAGTGGAGATAGAGGGTGGGAGGCCTGCTCGGTGCATGCAGAGTCAGAGTTAACCCGTTCACTGCCCGAAGGAGTTGTGAGTGGAGCGCACAGGAGGACGCACCCACAGGGTGGTCCGGAGCATCATCCTCTGAGATAATACATGAGAACAGACCCACTGATCGGACTGCAGCTTGTAGGAGAACCGATCAACATGACGAAACTACTCACATATCCTATGTAGAACATCCCAGAGTGCCACAGAGCTCTTACGCTGCAAAAAGTCAAAATCTTACTGAGAGTATTTGTCTTATTTCTGATCAAAATGCGGAATTTCTTGTTAAAACTGTCTTTACACTTTAAATAAGTGTATATATATTTTTATTTTATTTTATTTTATTTTTACAAGACTTCACTTGTTTCAAGCAAATCTTCACTTGAAAAAGTAGAAAAATCTGCCAGTGGAACCAGTGTTTTTTTCTTATTAAGGCACAAAATTGCTCAGATCGTTACCCAGAGTGCAAGCACATGTATAACATGTACATAAATAATAATATAATAAATAATTCATGAAATACATACATGATCATGGAATCATACTACACGACATAAAAGGAGACAAATTGGCAAGGATCTTGCCATTGGCCTTATATATACAGGTCCCTTATAACAATTATTACCAATAACAGCTAAGTGTCACTGGAAGAGGACACAGAGGTGTTTGTCATACAGATTCAAACACATTCATCAAATGACTCCTTTATCACAACGAGTCAAAAGTTCCCGTGTGTTGTCTCCTCATCTGACTACGTCAGCTTTATGTGTTTTTATGACTCGTACTGGTTGGGATTCTTGGAAATCAGCATATAAAATATACATAGAGTACATGACTCATTTGCTGAAAGCCAGAGTCTGACTGAGCCTGTGCAGAAAGGACGTCACGCCTCTGGCTCATCTCTGACGGAGGAATCAGAGGGGTTCCAACTGTCACTGGTCTCCCATGATGTCACAGAGAACTTATGCAAGTGAAGCTTCCCATCAGTCTGAATGAACTTCCCTGTGGGGTTATAAGGAAACACATTTCCTCTTCAGCAGCGTAGCCATAGCCTGTGCTCCTTACTTATTTATAAGCACTAATGGGAAGTTGTCTGAAGTCCTTATGTATTATACACTACTGTAATCGTTACTTTATCTAACCTGCCTTAATTTCAATCAAACCTAGCTTATGCAAAGTCATCTACAGACAAAAGGTGGACGAGTTGAAATGAGTAGTGGAAGGATCACATGTCAGGACATTTAGGAAATAAAGATAATGTAATGGGGGTGGTGGTGGGGGTAGCAGGCAGGAGCAGCATGTCTTGAGGCTGGTTCCCTGAGCAGGATATACAGGAAATACCAGCTCGACCTCAAACAACAGCGTCGCAACTGGGTTAAGGTGAAGACTGTACAGAAGCTGAATGGTGACACTGGCCTGTAGATAACACCATGGGAGGGGTTTCTCTCCATGGAGTCGCTATGCGGCAGCGTACATGTACCTGCTGCAGTTTCATGTGACTCTCAGTGATCAGGCCGGTCGAGCTCATGCTCTCCCAGCCTCGTGAGGCACTCCTCCACTCTGTATCTCCATTTCTCCTGATAACACTTGTCTGAACATTCTTTGTTTCACAACAAAGACCTCCTGAGGTCAGTGCTGAAGGGTGTGTATGTGTGGTGGTGGGGGCTGAAGAGAAAGTTGGATTTATTGTGAGTTAGTAAACCCACCACCCCCCCCACCCCCCACCCTCACACACACACTCTCTCTCACACACACATACACCTTTGCTAAGTCGATAGTTCAGTCTTTGTTGCCACATCAGATGGGAGTCACTGATCAGTTCTGTCTTCAGGCCTCATCCTTCCTGAACTCTATGTCTCTGCTGCCCTCTAATGGCTTTATTATGTGTAGAAAGTATTGGATATTTTCATTTTATACCAAGACATCCCATATGCATGGCAATACAGATTAATTCACACATTTGATTATGTAATTAGAACATACGAGAATAGAATAGAATAGAATAGAATAGAATAGAATAGAATAGAATCTTCTAAAAGGAACGGGAAACATACAGATGTGCAGCTGTGCAAATGTAGTTTCTTGCACAGTATGAATACAGAGTATGTACAGCTGCAATGAGCTGTGAAAAATAGATCCAGAATATTTGTTGCGACCTACAGTAGTGTGATGATGAACAGCAGGAATGATTTCCTGTTGTGTACAGTATGTAATCACAGAAAAGAGCGACAAAAGGAAACCGTGTTAATGAATTTCATTGCGTGTTCGTCATTGTGCTTTCAGAAAACGATATCCGCCATGAAGAGGGTCATACAGTATTTAAATGCATCACATCCAGTGGAACGTTACTCATCCATTTACCCGTTATATCACTGAGCAATACAAACAACACTGACACACACAGCCAGAATAAATGTGTGGATTATCTTCTCAGTCCACACTCATTAACTATCCGTATGTTGTAAATACCTTCATATTTTTCAAACAGGCTTGAGCTGTATGCAACAACGTGTCCTTTATCCACAGTTCTTTGAGGATCCCAGGGTCTAATTTCTAGAATCTATAGAATATATTGAATTTTCCAGCTGGGCATTGATCAGCAGCACTGAGACAAATTCATCTCTCCACAACAAGCAGCCATATTCAGCCCTTTCTTCTTTCTCCAGGAAGACTTGTGGGCTGCCTGTGAAAAGAATGCTCACAAGCTGTCACGCAGCATGTTCGTTTTTTCTTTTCTTTTAAAAAATGAAATTAGAAGGTATTGAATCCATCAGCTGCATTTACTGTCAAACATATATGTTACTGAAAGAAAAGTGACGGAGCTCTGATCGTTAGCATCGTGTTTATGAACGTATGATGTGATGCACAGGGAGACTCTCATTCCTTTATAAAATAACGGGTTAATTGAGTAAAGCAGACTGCGGTTGCTGAAGCTGGTGTTGCTGCATCATATGAATCATTGAGCAAAGTGTGAGCTGTTACTCCAAGAGCAAGTCGTGATCAGTGCAGAACACAATGGGGGTTGTAAAAACCTGCTCACACCGGCCAACTGATTACAACATCACACAAGTTATTTCTGGCTGTGTAGTACATGAGCATATGTGAGTAGTGGCAGGTGGATTTACAACATACGACTCCGAACTGATCACTTTACCCAGAATGTGTGTAAATATATTCACTGTCTGGGTGATGCTAAGGGCGAAAAATGTATTTCTGTCTGTTTTTGTTGACAACTAAAATATTAACCTTAAAAAAAGACATCTAACTGAAACAGAACAACGCAAATGAGCTATGCAACAGTACACGACAGCATTTCCACAGAAGAGAACTGCAAATTGGTACTCAGTTATAGTTCAACATTTGTTACCATGACAACAAGCATCATCGATTCACCCACGTATCCCTAATTAGACACGTTCACGTGAAGATGCTAAAAATAGACTGGAATATCTAATCAGGTTTGTCATCGAACAAAATGCACAACTGAAGGTGAGTAGCGTGATGTCTGTGTGTGTGTGTGTGTGTGTGTGTGTGTGTGTGTGTGGAGGGGAGGGGGCGTTCTAAAAAAGGAATATGTTCCCGGAGACTCGATGACGCAGAACTCTTCGATCGATGAGGGAGTATAAGAGATGTCAGCCGGCTCAGCTCCGACGCACACATGGACAGACAACAGGTCCTGTCGGTGTCCGGAGACAGAACACGGAGATGAACGCAACTGAGAGGTTCGACCTTCCCGTTGATGGCATTCTCGAAATGTTCAACTCTTCCACCGGGCATCAGAAAGCAGCCGTCACGTATCCACTTCTCCCCTTAGTCCCGCGCCACCCCACAGTCACAGACATATCCAAGGCGGGTATGGGCATCATCAAGGCGGTCAGAGGACGCTGGAGACAGCAGGGGAAGAGAGCGACCGAGAGAAGGTCGTCAAGCTCCGGCAACCTGCACCAAAAGAGGTCTTTGGATCTGCTGGAGCTGGGTCTGATCAAACCCAAGAACTGTCGCCGGGTAGTGGTGCTGGGCGCACCGAGGACGGGGAAGACCAACATCCTCCAGCGATTCCTGGGAGAAGATTTCGATGAACGTTACCAACCCACGAGCGAAGACTTCCACAGGAAGTTGTTCCACGTCGGAGGAGAGTCGTACCAGATCGATCTCCTTGATGCTGCGAGCGAGAGGGACTTCCCAGCAAAACGGAGGCTGTCGATCCTGACAGGTGAGAAAGTACTGGACTCTTACTCTAAGATAAAGGGTAAACTTGCAAACGAGACCCGAGAGCAAAGGTGTAAATGTTTTGTGGCCTAATGAATCTAAACGTGTCTTTTTTCCCCCCAGGGGACATCTTCCTGCTCGTCTTCAGTGTTGATGACAGAAGATCCTTCGATGAAGTCTGTGAGCTGCTCACAGAGGTCAGAGCTGCTAAGACCAAACTGTTGAAATTGAAACATCCCGCGAGAGTTCCGGCGGTGATCTGCGGGAACAAAGCGGACCTGGACGCTCACGTGAGAGTCGTGAGCCGGTCCGAAGTGACGGAGCTCCTCGGTGAGGACGCAGCGTTCTTCGAAACGTCGGCCAAAGGCGGCACCGGATTGGAGGATGCGTTCAGGCACCTCGCCGCGCTCGGCGGCCTGCCCGACGAGACCAGCCCGTCCCGGCATCAGATCGTCTCCATCCTCAGCTACCGGTCCATGTGCATCGGCCAGCGGGGCAGACGGTGGAGCCGCACGAGGGGACTCGGCGCGCCCTGTGCCGCCGTGGATCCTCTGGCGCGCCGGCCGAGCTTCACCAGCGACCTGCGGCTGGTGCTGAAATCAAACCCCAACAAACCCGAGAGGTGTCAGATTCAATGAATTATGAGCCTTCTCGAAAACCCAATTGTAGTAGTATGCTGCAATGTCTCATTGTGTCAGGAGTTATACTCTGCTGCACCTGGCTGGACCGGTGCGTTCATATTTTTTTGTATATAAATGAACTCTATGAACATGAAATAAACGCACTCAATCTTTCTGCCATCACTCTTCTCTATCACTCGGTCACTGGCGATGTTCCTGACAACCAGAAACAGTTCATATAAGGACAGTCAGATTCGCCCAGTCAGTCTCTCTCTCTCTGTCTCTCTGTCTCTCTCTCTCTCTGTCTCTCTCTCTCTCTCTCTCTCTCTCTCTCTCTCTCTCTCTCTCTCTCTCTCT
>JBBMJM010024661.1:0-31821 GCA_037832705.1 Centriscus cristatus
ACACACACACACACACACACACACACACACACACACACACACACACACACACACAGTGGGTCACATGCGCAGATGCGCAGCGGGGAGCGGCGGACAGGTGAGCGAGCGTACCTGACTCGGACAGGAAGTGTTTCACCACGCTGCACATGCCTCGTGGAGTCACGTAGTTCAGGCTGCCTTCGGTCTGCCGCAGACCGTCCACCCGACAGGTGAGACGCCGCAGGACGCCGCAGGACACCAGCTCCTCGTACACACTGTGTTCGCGTGCACACACACACACACACACACGCACACAAACACACACACACACAGGCGTTGGATATGTTGGACAGGTGTTGGACATGTTTGACAGGGTATACCTGCTGTGCGACAGGGCGTAGGCCGGTGTCGCGGTGACATACTGAGCTCCCAGGTCAGCAGAATGGCACCGGGGGTCCGGTGGACGGGTGGTGGACATTCTGCCGCCTGAGAGACAGAAACATCAAAAACCCTGATGACGTAGTCTGTCTTCACCGGAAGCAGAGACAGCGGTCTCGCGGACTAACCGGAACCTCTGGCTTTGTCCCAAACCGTCACATGGACTCGGTCCTGCAGGCGCCTCCTCAGCAGACACGCGCATATGCTTCCGGTCAGACCCGCGCCCACGATCAGCACCCGAACCATCTCAGCTGAACCGAACCGGATCGAGCGGGGCCGCGAGCGAAGGAGACTCAGGTTCGAGCCGTTGGGGGTCAGCAGGCAGTTGGACACGCCCACTTCCGGGATACTAAACCACAGAATGAGCTGGACAAACAAAATTTTCCCGGAAACGTAAATGTGTTTGTTTCTGGATCTTCTGCTCACAGCTGTCACTTGATCCGAGCAGGGTGTGTGTGTGTTCCTACTGCTCTCCAATTCCGGTCGGTGTAGATTCGATCGGAGTCTGGTGATTGACCGGGGAGAACACAGTGTTAATCAACAGACGGCCCGCGTGACCAATCACGGAGCGGCGCTCCTCTGACATCACTGCTTCCTGCGGCACCCCGGTCATAAGATCAATCCGACGGCTCGTACACCGGGTGTCGGCCAGAGCAGAACCGGTGAACGGTCGGAGGCAAACCGGGCCGTTTTTGTACTTTTTGTCCGACCGGAAGCTGAAGAAACCGCCGAAAGTCGGATCTTGGGAGACACCGCGGATAGTAAACAATCGGTAAAGAACTGAATTATTCGTAAACAACCAGTAAACAACTGTGAATTCTCTGTAAACAACCAGTAAACAACTGAATTATCTGTGAGCAACTGTAAACTGCTGGAAAATAGAGGTGTGAGTATGTGCGTGTACAGGCCCAGTATGCAGCGTGTCCAGGTGTGTGTGATGCTGCTCCTTCTCAACAGCTCATGTGCTTCTGAGCAGCAGTTGGATCCTGAGCTGCACATGAATGTGGTGAGTTCACCCCACAGGTCAAAGGTCACAAGTGGGAGGCCACAGGTTACAGCCGTGAGGTCACAGGTTGCTGGTTCCTATGCGTGCAGACAGAGATCGTGCGGCGGTGGGGGTACCCGGCGGAGGAACACGAGGTGCTCACGGAGGACGGGTACATCCTGACTGTGAACAGAATCCCAGCTGGATGCAAACACTCCCCAGGTGAGAGTGGAGTGATGCTAGGGTAACTGCCAGCGAAGTGGCTATCTCCACCTCTGAAAGGGTCAAAGGTCACTGCCTGTCTGTGTAGGTCCCAGACCGGTTGTGTTCCTCCAACACGGCCTTCTAGCTGCTGCCAGCAACTGGGTCACCAACCCCCCCCACAGCAGCCTGGGCTATGTGCTGGCTGATGCCGGATACGACGTCTGGATCGGGAACAGCCGAGGGAACACCTGGTCCAGACGGCACCGCACGCTACGACCGGACCAGGACCAGTTCTGGCGCTTCAGGTGAGGACGCAGGACCTCCTGCTGTGTGTGTGTCTGGGCGGGATGATGTCAGAGGTGTGTGTGTGTGTCCAGTTTCGACGAGATGGCTCTGGAGGATCTACCTGCTGTGATCAACTTCATCCTAAAGGAGACCAAACAAGAACACATTTACTACATAGGACACTCCCAAGGGACCACTATAGGTACACTCTGTCTCTCTCTACCCCAGGGTGTTAGAGGTAGGGGGTTAGATGATGTTAGGGATGGGTAAAAATACAAATTAAATTTCCCCAGCCCACCACAATGCGATATCAATTAAGCAAACCCTCTGAGTCACTTCACCCCGACCAGTGGAGGCGCTGTGCACGACATCTTCATGTGAATTGCGTTTTCTAGTCGTAGGCTACAGGAGACCAAAGAGTAACAGTAACGTTACAGTTTCAACCACAAAGCTTCAAATTTGAGTTAGTTTGTAAACAGCCAATGTAACTTCTTTGGGATTGATCTGTTATCCGTGGGACATCCAGCCAATGAATGACTGTAAGATAGCGATGATGTAAATAATCGCCGCTGACACTAGTGAGCTCAATATCTAGTGAGTAGGGTGGTGTCATGTGTGGCTGATGGTGTTGTGGTGTGTGTCCAGCCATGGCGGCGTTCTCCACGCTGCCTCATCTCGCCAGTCGGATCAAGTTGTTCATCGGTCTGGCTCCCGTGGCGACGGTGTCGTTCACCCGTAGCCCAATGACCAAACTGTCTGTCCTGCCAGACTTCCTGGTGTGGGTGAGACCTGTGACATCATCAGGTGTGGGTGCGCTGACACTGATGAGGTGGTGATGATGTCATTGGTTCCCTCAGGACCTGTTTGGACGCCGTGACTTCCTGCCGCAAAGTCACATGATCCAGTGGTTCGCCGAGCACGTGTGTGCAGAACGTGTGCTCAGCGAGTTGTGTGGAAACCTGTTCTTCATCCTCTGCGGCTTCGATGAGAACAACCTGAACATGGTGACAGCTGATGGACGATCAGTGACACAGCTGTCTGACACCGCATTGATCACTGATTGATCACTCAGCTGATCGATGATAGATCAGTGTTCAATGGCTTTCTCTGATCAGTTCAACCTGTTGATTCCTTTCAGACTCGAACACCAGTTTATACAACGCACTGTCCTGCTGGAACGTCTGTGCAGAACATGTTACACTGGGCCCAGGTACACACACACACACACACACACACACACACACACACACACACACACACACACACCCCCAATGGACTCACCCCCACCCCCACCCCCATCCCCCCACCCACCAGGCGGTACGTGGAGGAAAGCTGGCGGCGTTTGACTTTGGGGCAGCAGGGAACATGAAACATTACAACCAGGTGTGTTTGTGTGTGTGTGAGTGTGTGAACATTGACGTTGTAAGGTCAAAAGTGATCACTTCCTGTTTGGTGGCATTCTTAGACCACGCCACCCCAGTACCACGTCCAGGACATGAAGGTTCCCACGGCACTGTTCTCAGGGGGACGGGACACACTGGCGGACCCCAAAGATGTCGCTGTCCTTCTCACTCAGGTCAGTCACCTGATGCCTCATGACTCATCCTGTCAAAAGACCAAGTCGACAGATTTGATCGGTATTACTCAACATTTTACTGTGTGTTTCTGTGTGTCCAGGTGTCCAACCTCGTCTTTCATCAGCACATCGAACACTGGGAACATCTGGATTTCATCTGGGGTCTTGATGCTCCACAGCTCATGTTCCCCTCCATCCTGAAGCTGCTGCAGAAAAACTAGTTTGTGTGTGTGTGTGTGTTTGCGCGTGTGCATGGTCCAGATCAAATGGTGTTTGAGACAGATTGACAGCTGGCTCCTGCTAATGAAACAAATCACATCAGTGACTGTAAACTTTGTGTGCTTGCTTGCTAACGTGCTAATATTAGCATCCTTGCTCATGGTGACATCAGGCTGCATTGATTTTTTTCGTCCGTTCATCAGCAGTAACAAGCAGCGCCTAAATGATGTGAGAATGTTTCATTCACCAAATTTAAAGTTGATTTCAGTTTGTGATTTTATGATTTTATGCTGCTTTTTTTATTAAACTGTCAGTTCATCTTAAACATGTGTTGTCTGTTTTCCAACATTGACACTGAAACAAAGAATGTGATGAAAGTGAAGCCGTACAGTCATGGTGCTGTTCCAGTAGGTTCATGTAGCAGGACATGCTGACGTACAGAACTTAGTCCCGAATTATCTTCAGCAGTTCAAACTGACAAATCAATGAACTGCAGATCAGTTAGAATAATCCACATTCATCGTCACTGAGTGATGTCGTTTCTAAAATGTCCAGCGTCTTCTTAATGCGCTTCAAACAACCAAACCCATGGATGAAAAGTTAAATGAATGAAAAGGAATGCTTAGCGATGTTCAGAAGCTTGTGTTAGCAGATGTTTTATTGCTAAGAATTATGTTTCATGATGTCTCATGAACATAGCTGTAACAACTGGCATGGTAACTGATGCTGTCGGACAGGAAGAAGACTGAAGACACTCGTGTTGCGAGTTGCGTTGTCTTAGCTTCTTTTGTGAATCTCAGACATTTTAGGCTAACGTGCTGCGATGCATTGACACCCCTGAACCCCTGGAGCTCACCTGGGGCTCACCAATGTCCATCGTATCACACAGACAGACAATCAGGTTCTGTACCGACAGTTCTTCACTCCCTGTCCCTCACTGCGTCTTTCTCAGCAGCCCGACAGCCCTGGTGAACTTCAGCCTGGTGGCAATGTCCAACGGCGTCTCTCCGTCCTGCAGAGAGAGAACATGAGGATTTCCATTCACCGACGGCATGCAGTTTGGCACCATACGTACATGATTCTTGATGTCCACGTCTGCGTTTCTGTCGAGCAGCAGAGGAAGCAGATGGTGGCTCTTCCTCTGACAGATGTAGTGAAGAGCTGTGTTTCCTTTCTGGAGACAAACAAGAAGTAAACACAGGTGGACGATGGCAGGCTCACACAGACGTCCTCCGGTGGCATGGTGGAGCGAACTTCTGTATCGTCACATGATCCCTTAAACATCTGACTGTTGTTACCATGACAACCACATTGATTTGACGTGCAGCTGGACGGTGAACCTTTGAGGTAAAGTGCACGTACGTAGTCTACAGCGTTGATGTTCACACCGCTTGTCAGCACTTCCTGCATCACGGCGTTGTTCTGTCGCTGCCTCTGTAGCTACACACACATGTTACTGTGATGGTGGCTGCTGATTGGCTGAGCGCTGTCACACTGACAGTGCGTCCGTACCATCAAGAAATACCCAAGCAGCAGGATGGGCATGAGGATGAGGATCATCAGGTGGTCAAGCAGAGACAACGTCCTCTTGGAGGCATAGTGGAGACACGTCCTCTGTTTCTGATGGACACAAACATGTTGTCACTCATCCATCCTCCACCTGGACACCTAATGTCATCTGCTGCAAGCACTTTATTGGTCAGGTGGACGTCAGCGCCATTGGCCAGCAGATACTGCACCACGTTGAGGTTACCACAGCGACAAGCAGCGATGAGGGGTGTGTCCCCAGTACATTCCTCCTGCACATTCAGACTGTCTGGGTCGTTCCTCAGGATGTCGAACAGCTGGTGGACGTCACCATCATACGCCGACTGACAAGCAGGCTGACACAGGTCACTGTTAGTGAGCAGCTAACTGCTACACAGGTCACTGTTAGCGAGCAGCTAACTGCTACACAGGTCACTGTTAGCGAGCAGCTAACTGCTACACAGTTCACTCTTAGCGAGCAGCTAACTGCTACACAGGTCACTGTTAACGAGAAGCTAACTGCGACACAGATACGCCTCAGATCAGTGCAGCAGTTAGCAGCAAACAAACCAGTTGAGAACCTAAATAAACCAGTTTGTCCAGTCCATTTTACTAGAAGATACGTTTATCCAAGAGGACACAACAGGAGGTTGATTACACAACTTTACTACACACACTGATACACAGGGTACAGGTAAAAATTATGCTTGAGAAAAATTCTAGAAAAAAGTTTGTGTTTCTCACCTGCGAGTACACGAGCCCCATGTCTGCCTCGAACACGCCTGGGCCCGCCCTCAGGAGCGCACCTGGGCCCGCCCTCAGAAGTGCACCTGGTCCCGCCCACAGGAACGCACCTGGCCCCGCCCACAACGGTAACCAACAACACTTCCTGTAATTGTATGTGTTATGAGGAATTGACCTTTTATGGTGACTGTGGATTCCGCCTGTTAGCCATCCGGTAGTTATCACAGATGTCTTTCATGGTCCGATGCTGCTCTCTTCTTCACCAGTTTGCGTAAGGTCAGTGTCTGCTTGATGTCATCGGTCATCGGGACGTTGCTGTCTGAGTGGTTGTGTAACATTCGCTCTCCTTTCTGTTCACGTAGCATGCTCGTTAGCATCCCAGTTAGCCTAGCCTCTGTTGCTCGCTAGCCGACTTTCTTAAGGTGGACTGGCTAATTGACGTCCTTAATGTTGTCTGTCTCTCCTCCTCCTCTTTACATGCGAGTGTGCAGTCATGACACATAGCAATACATTTTTACAAAGCGATTCTCAGTGAAGATCACTAAAGTTGTGAAAGCCAAGACCTGGACTCTTCTGTTCTTTGTAATCCTCATGTTGCAGTGGGGCAGAGTATTTAGTCAGCCACCAATTGTGCAAGTTCTGCCGCTTACAAAGATGAGAGGCCTGTAATTTCATCGTAGGTACACTTTGACTATGAGGGACAGGAAAGTGTGTTGGCCAGGGACACCCCCCCCCCCACACACACACACACACAAAAATCACTGCATGGAGGAATGGGCCAGCAACAGTGGGTGAAAACGTGAAGACAGAAAATGTTTAGCCTCTGTCATTGCCAACAAAGTGGTGTATATTGAGATGAACTTTCATTGACCAAATACTTAATTTCCAACCATAATTTGCAAATAAATTCTTTAAAAATCCGACGTGATTTTCTGCCTCCATAGTCAAAGTGTACCTACGATGAAAATCACAGGCATCGCATCCTATGAAGTGGGAGAACTTGAACAATTGTTGGCTGACTGAATACTTTCTTGCCTCACTGTCTGTCCCATTGTCAAGGACACAGAACTGTAGGACAGAATACTTCCTGTATCTGTTTTTCAAAGTAAAAGACTGAGACACAAAGTTGAGCTCTCTCCTGGTGTGTACTGAAGCTGTTACTGCAGCAGCTTGGATACATGGGACACCTGGGACCGGTGATTTGGAACTGGACCATGTCCATAGAGAACAGATGAATATAGGTATGTTGTAGGTGTTCAAGGTCCGACTCCATTCTTAACAAGTCAGGTGAGTTCAGGTCAGTCAGCTGGTGAATGGATACGTGTATTTGGACGAGAACCTTGTATTGTCCTTCCCTGGAGGACATGCCCCCTGACAGGCGTGACACGCCGTGAACAAGACAGTGACAGAAGTTCACATGCAGGGCGTGGTCAAGCTTTATTCATCAAAAATAATGGAAGGACGGGGCCACAGATGGGGCTGCATGCACCTTCAGTCTTGACAGGTGAGCGGAGGCATCTAGAAGCACTTGCGGTGGACGATGGATGGGCCAGCCTCGTCGTACTCCTGCTTACTGATCCACATCTGCTGGAAGGTGGAGAGCGACGCCAGGATGGAGCCACCGATCCACACAGAGTATTTCCTCTCCGGGGGGGCAATGATCTGTGCGACAACCACACCTCAGCTCACCGCTCACACAGCTGAGCACGGAGGATGGACCCACCTTGATCTTCATGGTGCTGGGTGCCAGCGCCGTGATCTCCTTCTGCATGCGGTCGGCGATCCCCGGGTACATTGTGGTTCCTCCGGACAGGACGTTGTTGGCGTACAGGTCCTTCCTGATGTCGATGTCACACTTCATAATGCTGTTGTACGTTGTCTCGTGGATCCCGGCTGACTCCATGCCTACAGGGGACAGCGTTACCATGGAGACAGGACAGGAAACACAGGAGAAGGACAACATGGATGGACAGAGGACAGACCGATGAAGGACGGCTGGAACAGCGTCTCAGGGCAGCGGAACCTCTCGTTGCCAATGGTGATGACCTGTCCGTCCGGCAGCTCGTAGCTCTTCTCCAGGGAGGACGAGGTCGCCGCCGTCCCCATCTCGTTCTCAAAGTCCAGAGCGACGTAGCAGAGCTTCTCCTTGATGTCCCTGACGATCTCCCTCTCAGCTGCAAACAGGGACAGAGGAGGTGTCAAACCGGTGGGCGGGGCCCAGCTCCTGCAGCAGCGCCGTACCTGTGGTGACGAAGCTGTAGCCGCGTTCGGTCAGGATCTTCATGAGGTAGTCAGTGAGGTCGCGACCGGCCAGGTCAAGCCTCATGATGGCATGTGGCAGCGCGTAGCCCTCGTAGATCGGCACGTTGTGTGTGACGCCGTCTCCGGAGTCCAGTACGATACCTGCGCAGGAGGATGGCTCTGCCCACTCAGTCCCTTCCTGACAAGGCTTTTCACAATAAAAGCTGAACGGTCATGTACCTGTGGTGCGTCCGGACGCGTACAGCGACAGCACGGCCTGGATCGCCACGTACATGGCCGGAACATTGAAGGTCTCAAACATGATCTGGAAACCAACAGGGCCTTCAGGGCCAAGCCCGGGATAGGACCATCTCAGGGGTGTGTGTGTGTGTGTGTGTGTGTGTGTGTGTGTGTGTCATCATCTCCCTGTTGGTCTTAGGGTTCAGTCTGGATCAGTGTGTGTGTGTGTGTGTGTGTCTGTGTCAGTCTGTCTGTCAGTGAGTAACCTGTGTCATCTTTTCCCTGTTGGCCTTAGGGTTCAGTGGAGCCTCTGTCAGCAACGTTGGATGTTCCTCCGGTGCGACGCGCAACTCGTTGTAGAACGAGTGATGCCAGATCTGAGGAGAGAGGACATGTGTCATGTGGTCGATGGTGTGTTCACTGTCTGGAGGGACCATGGGATGCCGAAGTGGAAGTCCTCATGTCATACCTTCTCCATGTCGTCCCAGTTGGTGATGATCCCATGTTCAATGGGATACTTCAGGGTGAGGATCCCCCGTTTGCTCTGGGCCTCGTCCCCCACATAGCTGTCCTTCTGCCCCATGCCCACCATCACGCCCTGAGGCACATCACCAGGATGTCCGTCAATGAAGGAACGAATGCATGAACGCATCAATTGATCACACATAATTATACACCGATGCTCATGTTAGTATCCATCGGCCTCTTGATGAATGTGAAGCCAGTTAGCTGGAATGCTAGCAGGAGCTTAGCCTGTTGCTGAGCGATGACCAATCAGCTGTCACCTGGTGTCGCGGCCGGCCCACGATCGAGGGGAACACGGCTCTGGGGGCGTCGTCACCGGCAAAACCGGCTTTACACAAACCAGAGCCGTTGTCACACACCAGAGCGGTGCTCTCCTCTTCATCACACATGACTGCAGAGGGCGCTGTGGAGCACTGAAACACTGGAGACACACACACTCACATCATGACCTTTGAAGTGTGAAGGAACCTCTTGAAGGAACTTATATCCTTATAAGGTCACAACACCACGTGTGTTTGTTTGCTCGCCCAACTCCCTCACTCCTTTTATGCTCTGCTGCCTGCATGCACCCGCACCTACCCACACACCACCATATATGGTCAGAACATTCCAGAATAAATCTTCTCTGGAGTCATCTGCTGCAAGTACCTTTGAATCAATGTTTCACTGCCTCTGTGTATGTGTGTTACTGGTGATTTTGTATCATTCAAACACAGGTGGAGGAAGAGGTGAAGGAGGAGGAGGTAAAGGAGGAGCAGGAGGAGGTGATGCAGATGTTCTTACCGTGGTGGTGGTGAGGCTTGTGAAGAGAAGAAGTGAGTCTGAACTGTTGAACCTGAGTTTATGAAGGCTCCATTCCCCCATCCCTCCATCCCAAATCGAGGCCCAGACCACCCTCTCCTCCGCCCTCTGCTCCTTCGCTCCCTTATTTTAATCCTTATAGGGCAGAACCACAAGGGAAGGGGCCAATCAGAGCACAGCTCGTTCTCCATCACTCACTGCATTCCTGAGGGAGAGAGAGGGATGGATGGAGGGAGGGAGGGAGGGAGGGATGATGTTCGATCTGTCCCTATCCATCAGTGTTCATTTTGTATGAAGGTTTGATGTTGGTGGTGAGGGATGTCGGAAACACACACACACACACACACGGAGAAACTCATACACACATACACTCACTGATGGGACGTTGTCTCTTATTTACTGGTCAATGTCCTTTTTTGGATGTAACGACTCGCGTCTCTGCTGTCTCTCATCCATCCTCTCGTCCGTCGTGCCATCAGCTGTTCGTTCGTACAAGGATTGGAGGAGGAAAGTGGGCAGGGCCTCAGCAGGAAGTTGTGTCCTTGTAGTAAAGTTGCCTTTTAAGGAGAATCTTAAGTTCATGGGACATCAGGTAGATGGTCTGATCTGCTGCATTCCACACACTGACACACACAGACATACACAAATACAGAAAAACACAGGCAGACATACACGTACCGACACACAGACATTCACTCACATGTGCACAAACATGCAAACACGTTCAAGTAGAATGACCATTTAGTAACAGAGCTGAAACCTAAACAATTTCTTCAGTGATGCACATTCATTTCAAAATAACGTATTCAATACATCTACTCTCTTAAGCAGCCCATTTCCTCTGCATCTGTGGAAAAAATAATAAATGCATATATTTTTACTGAAAGTGAACTGTCATCGTATCCAGGAAAAATACTAAATGGGTTTGTTTTTTGTGATTTTACAATCGACATGAACTGTCAGTAAATCCATGTACTTGTGAACTAGTAAGATTACTTTTTTCTTTATAGGCAGTATAACCCGACGTTCACGTTTCATTCACATATAAATTTAAAAAATTACATTTATCAAAACATTGTATCACAGAGTTGTGATAACACAACTATAAATACATGAACTGTTACTTCAAGAGCATTTTATACTTTTGGCAAGAAAGTAGCCAACAAATATGTATTTGGTCACAGATAATCAGGTATTGTATGAAAACGTTTTCGTTTATAAAGTGCATTCATGCATTGTTTTCTATTTTGGGTCAATTTCCTTCACACTACTATGCAGGCTCACTTAATGTTCCGTGAGCGCACAGGCCTCAAAGGCCTTACATCAACTTCTCTTCTCGGTTCTTTGACTCACATGTACAAACTTATCTTATCTCGTGAGTTACATGTTCCATTCTTACGATCGCATGTCCACTCAGTGTATATCTGCGGTCCTATGATACCTGTGTTAATATCACTGCAGCAGGATTTACTCTGTTTTATGCGACCCCCAGATCGCCCTGTTCTCTATCATAAGCGCAATGCGCCACCTAGTGGCTTGGGTGTGACATAGCAATAGGGTGATTTAAAGTGTAATGAAACAGTGATAAAATCAATGAATATGAATGAAAAATTGAGAATGAAAACAAATATTGTATCCCACGGTAACACAGCTGGACGTGTAAGTGCACACACCCCACCACATGCTGTTGTGCTGCACGTTCTCTGACGTGCAGCTGTGCGTCAACCACAGAGTTGGAGGAAATATGACCTTTGACCTGCTGAGTTTGACAGAATCTGTTAAGTAGAAGATGGAGATGAGTCAGATTCAAGTACGAGGACACGGCCGGTGCACAAGGTTTCTTGTTTGAATATGTGTCCAACAACTACAAACTAATGAACGACTGCCTGACATACACAAATATTTGTTTGCAGATGTTTTCTGTTTGTGCACGTGATCATGATCCATTTAAAATAAATCAAAGTGAATTTGTGTGTGTATGTTCACTTTCATATTTTCTGTTCAACTTCAGTGTTGCTCCATTTGCTACAAAGAACAACTTCCGTAAAAAAAGGAAACGCCTCGTCAACCCGGAAGAGGAAAAGCATACACCTCCAACTTCCGGTTCTGCGGCGACGAGTGTATTGTCATTTTTTTCCTTCACAACTTTAGATTTAAACCATTAGCATCAAAACAACCCTCCGAATTATTCGCGAGCATCAGCCGCTGGCATCAGGATGAGACCTTCCGCAGGGCTACACGCGCGCCTGGCTGCCGTCATGGAGTCACTGGTTCACGCGACTGTAGCAGAACTTCAAAGGCTGCTGGAGGACCCAACCGAACCGGACCGGACCGCAGAGCAGCAGGAGCGACGGGAGAAGACGGTGACCTGCATCGACGAAAACACATTTCATTGTTTCTAATCACAAGACACGAAGATGTTGTTCACAGGTACAAACCTGTGAACAACATCAACCTGTAGAAAAGAACTTCCTGTAAACAACAACACAACTTGTAGCCGACAATAAATACAACAACCCATAAAGAACAACACCGTCCTCAGCAGCCTGTAGGGGGTGCTGTTTGAACTGACATTTGTCACGTTTCAGCTCGGCTTCGCTGCCTTCATGGAAACTCTGGGTAACGAGGCTCTAGGGAAGATCCTGAACGTGGTGGATGAATGTGACCCCTCGGTGGCACTGGAGTCCAGGTGGAGCAGCAGGAACCCGCAGACCAATGTCCTCACCATCCTCAGTAGGACAAGCATAGGTAGGTGCACAGCCCACCCCCCTGCTGGGACAGGCCATGCCCCTTGCACAGCCCTTTGGGACGCTAACATGAGATTTGCCACTCACAGAGGCTGAGCACTCATATGGTGTCCCCCCGCTGCAGAGCCCCCCTGCTGACACACCCAAGGTGAGACTCAGTTCCTGCCTCACCTGTCTGACTGTGTTGCATTCACTGACCTCACTGTGTCATGGCAGCCGCAACCACAGGAGGGAAATGGGGACACACCGTTTGACCCGGCAGTCAGAGTGAGCGACGGACACGGAAACACCGAACTGGGTGCCGTCGAAGAGCGTGAGTATCGTTATCACGGCAGAACAACAGAAACAAGTCAGGCATCAAACAAACGCTCGCTGTCTTTCAGGCGCTGCAGATGAAGCAGCTGTGACCTCTGACATGGAGGCTCAGCTGGAACTGCACACTTGGAAGTATTTTGTGTGCACGGACTGCGGTAAATCCTTCACGTCCCGAAGCAACCTGAAGTGTCACCACCGCATTCACACGGGCGAGAAGCCTTTCAGCTGCAGCGTGTGCGCGCGAGCTTTCAGCCAGCGCCAGAGTCTGAACAACCACATGCGCACGCACACTGGCGAGAAGCCGTACAAGTGCCCACGGTGTGGCAGGTGTTTTTCAAAGCAGGCGCATCTGAAGACACACTCGGCAATACACACGGGCCACCAGCCCTTCGACTGCCAGCTCTGTGGACGACGCTTCAGCCTCCTGCAGAACCTGCAGCGCCACGCACTCACGCACTCTGGCAAGAAGAGGTTTGTTTGCAGCGTGTGTGGGAAAGGCTTCACCCGCGCCGTCACGCTCAGGGCACACCAGCTCATCCACAGCGGACAGAAGCCCTTCGAGTGTGAGCACTGCGCCAAGACCTTCCGCCACGCCGTCAACCTGAAGAACCACCTGAGGATCCACAGCGGCGTGCGGCCGTTCAGCTGCGACGTCTGCGGAAAGACATTCCGCCAGTCAGTCAACCTGAAGATCCACCAGCGGGTCCACACTGGCGAGCGCCCGTTCCGATGTCAGCAGTGTGGGAAGACGTTCAGCCAGCAGAGCAGCCTGACGTCACACGGCCGTACGCACTCCGACAAGCGTCCGTTTGCCTGTGCTGCTTGTGACAAGACGTTCAACAACGCCAACAGCTTGAAGCTGCACTTACGTGTCCACACCGGAGAGAAGCCATACGCCTGCAACGTCTGCGGGAAAACCTTCAGCCAGCACAGCCACCTGCGCACACATACCAGCCACATGCACGCCGGGGGGAAGCAGTTCATCTGCGACCGCTGTGGCAAACGCTACTCGGACCGGCGCAACCTGAAGCTGCACAAGTGCGGCTACGCCTGAACACGGCAGGAATGGACCAGGGCGGAGCCCCTACTTCCGTTGCCCTGGAGACTCCTGTCTGAAATGGTGTTTTGTCCTGTCAGATGCAGGCCCCACCCACTGGGATACTGCAGTCTGATTGGGTTAGAGCTTTTGTCAACTGTTCCAAACTTTACATAAACAAACATTAAAGGAGCAGTTCAACATTTCAGGCTGTTGCAGCTTTTAATGAGTCGGTTCACTGCCGCCTCCCGCCGCTGGGGGTGCTACTGCTACTGTGTTACGTTGTACTTCCGGGTTGCAGATCCCGATCTGCACGCGTGTGGAAATAAACCTAAGTTTCTGTTGGTAAAAGCGAGCTGCGCCGGAGTGTGTGAGTCCCACCCGAGACAGTGACACCATGGGTCCGGTAAGAAAACACCGCGAACGGACGAAACTCGGGAAGGACCGTTTCACGTTTCCCAGGAGAAGAACCGTGTTCCACGAGTTCCTCCTGAACTGACCGGACACCAGTTGACGGTTGGAAACGGATTAGAAACAAGTTTAGATAGTTTCTTAGCTTCTACGATTCACTGTTTACGTCGTCGATCATCGATGAGCTTTACGAACTGAATGTGTCTTCAGATTCCAGCCTGCGATTCAGATTGGGGTGATTCAGGGGGAGCGGAAGTCGATGTTGTCTGATTTTCTGTTGCTGCAGAATTCTGGTTTGGTTTTCGATGGGCAAACAGCTGAATGCATTAAAATATATAAATATATAAACAAAAGTTTTAATTCTTAAAGTGCTTGAGCTGGTTCCTAAAATCCTGGACTGGTTTGTTCTATTTCTGATAATGTAATAAAGGCAGATTTCACCAATACTTACAGGTATTGGACAGCACTATTATGGGTCTAATTTCTAAAATACTTGAGTTAGACTCTTCAAACCTGGACTGATTTCTTCCACAGAGGTCATAGTTTCATGTACCCATGTTTTATGATTTGTGAAAAGGCAAAGTATTGTGGTCCATAGGCGCACTTATTGCTGTAAATGCTGCCTTTATCAGGGTTTTATTGGGTTTTCACAAATCACAAAACAACCCTTGAATTCCCCCGTCGGTGAAGCAGTGGCTGGAATCTGAAGATAGATACTGCTTTGTACACATTTCATTATCAACACCAAACTATCAGTGAGAGTGGTTCAGAGCACGCACACACACACACACACACACACACACACACACACAGACACGGCCTGATTTGAACGTTCATTTTTGCAAGGGGTGAATTAAAGAGTTAATCCAGAGAACTTTCTCTGTGTAGCCACGCTCAAAGAAGCGTCGTCCGACGTTTCGCCGCCTGCTGAAAACGAGTGGTGTGAAGCTGGAGAACAAACTGAAGAACCGGCAGCAGAAGCAGCAGAATGTGGCCAAGAAACAGCGCAAAGAACAGAGGAAGCTGCGACAAGCGATGAAGGCCACCATCATCAGCAAGCCCCTGCCACTGGAGACGTACAGGAAGAGACCCGGTGATCAATGATGCGATTCTTGTTTGAGTGTGGGACTGTCGCCATGTGTATTAGCATGTGTAGTATGTCGCTGGCATGTGTAGTGTGTCTAGGGCTGCAACTAACAACTATTTGTGTTGTTGACTAATCTGTCGAATATTTATTCGATTTTGAGCCCCCAGCACCATGTAGCATGCAGCAGCTACAGATTAGCATGAAGTGGTTGGTGGGGGAGGACCATAATACAACAATGCACATTTTTGTGGTCGTTGACTAATGGTTGCAGCCCTAAGTGTGTGGCTGCTGTGTGTGGTGTGTTACCGGCGTCGTGGGGCTGCGCTGTGACTGACCTGTTTTCTCACCTGGTCACAGAGGAGGAGGAGGAGGAGGAAGAGTTCCTGGACACTCTGCCCATGGACATGATGGAGGACGGCGACCTGCAGCAGATGACTGTCATGGCACATCAGGCCTCCTTCCTCACCAGAGACTTGTCGTCATGGTAACACCGCACCTGGCTGCAGCGTATTTCTTGCTGAATTGGCGTTTGTCAAAGTGTCCGTGTGTTGCAGCATGCCTGTGCACAGTGCCAAGAAACGCAGGTCAGAGGTCATACGCAGCTATGAGAAGGTTCCCAGGAAGATGGCCAGGACAGAGGAGAAGGAGCTCATCCATTTGTTGCCCATCAAGGACAAGACTGGCGTCGTCCCACAGAGTGTGGAGCGAGGTGAGCTGACCTTCGACCCCTGACCCAGTATTAATTCCGGTAGAGGACACTTCCAGTGTGGTGCAATTTAGGTGACAGAGCTTAAAACTAGAAGCCGGTTCATGAAGTGAATTGGTTATGAAACCACAGTCACTTCAGATCAGTGGTGATGGGTATTAGCTTTCCTGACAATTTAGTCCCTCAACGAAAATGGCGTGTTTATCCTCATCTCGTACCTAACCAAGATTTTGTTGAATACATATCCTATCATATTGATCTATTTATGGAAACCAATCAAAGCCCATAGACAAGGAGGGCTGTCTATGGGAAACACTAAAAGGCTAAGAATGATCACACCCTCTACTGACAGTGCTGAGAAAAAGTCTCTCAGATAATTGGCCATAAACATTCATGCCACCCTCTGAAAATCTCTACTGCTTCAGTATGACATTGCAATGACTGACTGCAAACGATTACATGTATATGTACATGTTATACTACTATGACTGGAAGACGCTGTCGCAAACTCATTGTTACATTAGATCTGATCACTAAATTTGATTCTGCCATGTTACCTTTGAAGGTTACTCAGGTGACCAGATCCCAATTCACCAGAATGGGGCAAAGATTGTTTGTGTGGGATGATGTGGGACACCAATCCATCGAGGTTGTCTTCAATAACTTAATAAATAAAGCATTCTATTCTTGACTCTAGTTTATTATGGCGTTTTGCCATCCGGTTGACTCAGTAGCACATGACAGTCTGCAAGTACAAACTTAGAAAATATATTCTATTACCAGGTAGGAGACAGAGAGGAAGGTCAAAGAGGAGGTTTATGGATGTAGTGAGGGAAGACATGGAGGTAGTTGGAGCCAGAGTAGAGGATACAGAGAATAGGGAAAGATGGAAGACGATGACTCCCTGTGGCGACCCCTGAAGAGGGAAAAAGCTGAAGGGAGAAGAAGATGCATTGTAAGGTGTGTGTGTGTGTGTGTGTGTGTGTGTGTGTGTGTGTGTGTGTGTGTGTGTGTGTGTGTGTGTGTGTTGTAGTCAAAAAGCAGCAGGAGGAAGAGGAGGAAGCTGATGACGAGGTTGAACCGACTGAAGATGGTAAGACACACACACACACAGACACTCAGACACTCGCAGTTATGTAATGGTTGAATTCGAATGACAGCTGCGGTGACATTGGATGACGTCAGTGATCATAGGAAAGTGTTGATGTCATGTGACCGGAGCAGAGGCGGAAATGACGGAGGAGCTGACAGACGAGCAGCAGCAGCAGGTTCGGGTGCAGACCATCAGAGAGAAGAAGCTGACCATTGCCAGCCTTGCATCTGCTGCCATCGCCGACCCTGTCAGCAATGTGAGACTGGACGGTGGGGGAAGTTGCAGCGGGAGTGTGTTTGTTAGTGATCTGACGTGTGTGTGTGTGTGTGTGTGTGTGTGTGTGTGTGTGCACGTACGCGTGTAGATTAAGTGTGTGAAGCAGCTGCGTGGGATGCTGATGGAGGCGGACCCCTGCGTCGCTGTGACGGTCAGAAAGCTGGTGATGGTTTCTCTGATGGAGATCTTCAAAGACATCGCTCCCACCTACAGGATACGACCTTTGACCTCCGCAGAGAAGGCTACAAAGGTTATGTCTGTGTGTGTGTGTGTGTGTGTGTACGGGCGTGCACGTGTGTGTGTGTGTGTGTGTGTGTGTGTGTGAACTGCTGCTAAGCTAATGTTAGCATCAAAGGCGTGTTTGATGTCCTGCAGGTTAAAAAGGAGACGCAGCAGCTTCGGGACTTTGAGGAAAGTTTGGTGAGCCAGTACAAGTTCTACCTGGAGGATCTGGAGCAAACTATCAGAGGTATGTAACCATGGGTACCAGGAGACCCGTCTCTCAGTACATCATTGACAGTGGCTGTGCATCCTGGTCAGACTGGAAGCAGAAGAAGAAGAAACGGAGCCTCACTGTTGGCTTCCAGTCGTATCGTAGCCTGGCTGATGTTGCTGTCCGTTGTCTGTGTGAGTTGCTGCTGTCGATGGCACACTTCAACTTCCACAATAACATCATCGTAGCCCTTGTGCCGCTGATGAACGACCCCGCAAAGAAGGTGAGTGCTCACTCATGTTCCATGTACTCAGGTGGTGGAGCTCAGGTGAAATTGATGAGTTCCTGTGTCTTGTTGCAGGTGTCAGGTGTGTGTTGTGACGCCTTCAGGAAACTTTTCCACCAGGACAAAGTGGGTGTGGCCTCACTGGCGGCTGTGCGGGTCATCTCAGGTCTCACCAAGAGTCTCAACTACAATGTTCGACCTGAGGTCAGATGTCCAGTGTGAACAAACACTGATGTCAGTGTGACATCAGTGCTGACCTCACTGCCCCCTCAGGTGCTGAAGACCCTGCTCAGTTTGAGGATCAAGGAGGTGGAACTGAAGAAGGACTTGGAGGACACCGCTCCAAAGAAGAACTTCATGAGTGGCAAAGAAAAGAAAAAGACACTCTCCAGGATGCAGAGGAAGGTAACGTTTGTTTCAAGGTCTGACTGACACCTGATGGACACCTGACTGTGTGTGTGTGTGCGTGCGCGTCCAGTGGAAGAAGGCGGAGGACCGGTTGCAGCAGGAGCTATTGGAGACAGAAGCTTCAGACAGCAAAGAGAAGAAACTCAAACTGGTGAGAAGCTGCATATTTGTTTGTTCCACCAGAAGCTGCAGCACTGCTCTGACATGGCGTTGATGTGTTTGATGACATGCTGGTGACATTGACGTTCACACGTGGTGTTTTTGAAGTGTTGATGACTTGCTGGTGACATGTCAACAATCACATGTTGTCTACATACTATTGACTTGTCCTCTTCCTCCTGTAGCACACAGAGACTCTAAATATCGTCTTCCTCATCTACTTCAGAATTCTGAAAAAATCTCAGAAGTCTGTTCTTCTTCCTGCTGTGTTAGAGGGTCTGGCAAAGTAGGCTGAGACACACACACACACACACACACACACACACACACACACACACACACACTAACTCACAAGCACTCACACACTCATACTAACTGTGATGTCACTTGCTGTCAGATTTGCTCACCTCATCAACCTGGAGTTCTTTGATGACCTGCTCAATGTCCTTCAAAGTCTCATCCAATTAGGAGTGAGTATTCATCCTCTCATCACCAGTTACTATGTGATTATGATGGGTCCAGCAACACCAATGTGTTGGCACCTGTGTGGAGCACAACGTTAAAGAAAAAGTCACATGACCGATACAGACGCAGTTTCGTTTGCCGCTCAGGCGCCAAAACTGTGTTTATAAGGAATCACATCTGTCAAAATTCTGAATCACAACTCTTCCTTCAATTCGTTTTATGGAGCCGGAAAGAAAAAGTTGTCCGTTGTGTGGGACCATTTGGATCTTATATCCTATATATACAGTATTCTTTTCGTCCTGTTCCTGTTTCTGCTTGATCTATCAGCATTCAAATCCAATTCAAAGTGACTCTTAAGTTTAAATTACTCATTGTACTTTCTGCAGGTTAAATGCCACATTCATTCAGTGGAACTGTCTTTAAAAAAAAAAGTTCAAAGACATAACATCGCAACAGTACATTCACTTTCACTTTGATTTTCACGTTATGAGACACGTTCACATTATTCACCATAAATTTAAAAGATATCAAATATATTTTAACAATATATAATATAATGTTAACAAATATCATTGTATATATATTACATAATTTAATCAGTATGTCAGTGGAGTCTCTCAAAGCAGTTGCCTGCAATAATGTTTACGATCCAGCAGTTGTCTGTATTGACAGTGACATAGTATCAATACAGTTTAACCGCTTCATGAGGCCTCATCTACCAACACTACTATGTGATCTGACTAAGATCAAGTACACAAACACACACAGCATTGCACACCGTGTGTAAAAGCATATACCTGTAAAGAAAACTGATCTATCACTAATTAGTCAATCTGTGCAGGATTTGACCAATCAGGAGATTCTCTACTGTATCCAGACTGTGTTCACCATCCTGTCAGGACAAGGTGCGTGTGTGCTTTAATCCACTTACTAGCAAGTTATCAATCATATCAATTAAGGTTTGTTTTGAAAGGACAGATACAGGTTCTGACAGGAAGTGCTAGAATTGTTGTCATGCACACATTGACGTGTGTGTGTGTGTGTGTGTGTGTCAGGTGACGTTCTGAATGTCGACCCACTAAAGTTCTACTCTCAGCTCTACATGATGCTGCCGTGGCTCCACGCAGGTGGGTGTGGTCACTTGACTTGACAAATCCAAAGTGCTGCGGACAAGTCATTTTAGCTCTGTCTCACTCAGGGGCACACAGTGGTGACATCATCATTGTGCTGCGCTGCCTGGATGCCATGCTGACTCGCCGTAGAAAGCAAGTGAGCCTGCAGAGGGCATTAGCTTTCGTCAAGCGACTGAGCACGCTCAGTCTGCATGTGCTGCCCAACGCCAGTGTGGGTGTTCTCGCCGCCACCAGAGCCACACTGCAGGTGAGTGCTAGCATGTGCTCAGTAACCATGACAACACATGCTGCAGTCTGGATCCAGATGACCCCATTCACTTCATTTCAGTCGTTCCCAAAGTGTGACCTTCTGCTGGACAATGAAGGTCATGGCAACGGCATTTACCTACCTGAGTTGGATGAACCGGAACACTGCAATGCCCAGAACACTGCCCTGTGGGAGCTTCATGCCCTGCAGGTACACACAAGCAATGAATAATTAGAGTAATTAGAAGCAGCAATGTTGGAATCTTGTTAATGGAAGATTGTTAAGTGATGCTCTAACAAGCTACTCTGCCCACAGAGACATTTCCACCCACTCGTGCGGCACCTGGCAGTTCACCTGAGTTGCGGAGCTCCAAGAGAGGGGTCGGCAGCGCTCAGCGTAGAGCTGAGCCGCAGGTACAAATGGCTGCAGACTCATAACCGTTCTTGCCATGGTAACAGCACATGTAGCCAAAAATCTGACAGGAAGTGATGCCAATCAGTTTCCTGCAGGGCTTTATCCTCTGAGGTCCAGAGCTCCATGTCACATGTATTTGATCTTCCAGGTCGCCGTCAGAGCTGTTTGAGGATTACAGTATCAAAGACATGACCTTTAACCCTCCGGTTGCAGTGCCCAGCACCAAGAAGAAGGTACATGCATCAACCACACCTGGAGTCATCGATCTGAAGACATTTGTTAATAAAGTTTCATTTGTCCATCAGGATCATTTCACTGTCGGACCGGCACTGCTGGACTTTGAGCTACAGCGACAGGTGGACAGAATCCTGACAGATAGTGACATCCAGCCGGACTTTACTGACACACACACACGCATGACACTGACACACGCACACAACACTGCTTAGTGTGTTCACGTGAATTATTGTCAATAAAGTTTGAATCATTACGCTCATAATGTCTGCACTCACGTGTAATCCTTCAACTATAAAAAACATGCCACTTCCTGCTGAGCCAAACTGAAAAACATCAGTGATATCTGATTGAATTGAGTAAAACAGCTTCAAACATCTAACCCATCCAGCATTCTTACAATAAATGAGTTTGGTCTGCTCTGAGCAATCACACAGCAGCTGAGAACTACAGCTCCCAGCAGCTGAGAACTACAACTCCCAGCAGAGCAGACTTTAGGGTTAACGCACGTGAGGCAGCGCCAAACCCACAGAAGCATCATGTCGGTGTTCATGGATTTAAACCTGAGTTTCACGGCGGACACAGACGTCCTGCGCAGTCTCATTGAGACAGCGGCTCACCGTGAGTCCGTCTTCTGCTTTCACTGGCGTAGTACCAACCTGAATCTAACAGAGCTAACGGTGCTAGCAGAGCTAATGGCCAGTGGATCTTTTTCGCATCGTGTCTGCGCCAGCGCGCGTGTACGTGTGTCATACTTCGGAACTACTTGGGTCATTTTCACACCTGACCAAGTGGACTCTGTTCGATTTCGGTTGTTAAACATTGCTTAATTTTTCACTTGTTTCGGTTCTCCTTTCACACTGATTTCTGAAGCGCACAGAACTTTCTGAGCAGCATCACGTGGTTGAAAGGGGCGCTCGTCGATTGGACGAAGTGGGAGAGGAGACCCCTTCCTCCCGACAACAGTCAACATGGAGCATCATGTGAAGTTGTCTGTCTATCTATCTATCTGTCCGTTTCTGTTTCTGTGTAAACCTTTTTTAGCTAGTTGAATGAATGGTTCGCCGGTGTTCATATCCCACCTGTACAGCCATCTCTGGCCAGCACCTGTTTCCACCAGACCCAGAAACCAGGCACAGGTTTCAGGGGCTCTTTGTATGAAAATGTTTGTTAATCTCTTTGACCATGGGTGTCCAAGTCAGTCCTCAAGGTCCTCCTATCCTGCAGGTTTAGATGTCACCCTACTCCTAAATCCCCTGAATCAGTCTGAAGTTCTGCAGAGGCCTGACAACCAGCTGCTGATTTGAGTTAGATGTGTACAAGCAGGGTGACATCTAAAACCTGCAGGACACATGGCAGTCGAGGACCATTTTGGACATCTCTGTCCTAGACCATTAAAACAGATGGTCTAACAACAAAATCCTCAACGCTAAAATCCAGCCACATTTCCCATTCACTACTGCCCCTCCATGTCCTTGATCCCAGCGCCGTCACCGGCAGCTACGTCACCAGCACCGACTGGCTATTGTAGTGGCTCCAACTGATCTAAGTTAGCTAGTGAGAAAGCTTCTTAAAGATCGTGATGCCAAGGAAATCCTTGGTCCTATGAATCCTCTGTGATTCATAACTCCGTGGCTGTGAAGCTGCTGCTGCAGGACTTGCAGACTCCCATCTTTTGTGCCGAGCACAGAGAACGTATCTGGCAACTCAGAACACACCAATCACTATTGCCTTGCACGTGCAAACATAAACACACTGACAGATCTGTCAAGACTACTTCACACTACACCATTTTTTTAGGAAAAGCTACTTTTATTTTATTCTGCGTCCCTCTGCAGGCATACTATTTTTTTTTTTAATAAAAATAATGTATAATTCACCTTAATATACCCACTATAATCAGTTTGAGGTTAACCCTTTTATTACGTTGTTGTCCTGTGCAACAAGATCAAAAATCGTCAGCCACTGCCTCCTCCAACATATTATTAGGTAGAACCAGTAGAACCAGTGTTGTTGCTTTTCCCATTCCCATTGTTACAATTTCGAATTTGAAATATTCTTGATTTGGGTGTTGCTATGGACACAGAACAGCTGTGTGATTGCTCAGCATTCAGAGCAGACCATGCATGGTTCTTCCAATGTCCTCAGCTTCTTAACCCGGCCTGTGTCAGCTCACTGAACATTGTTATATGCAGTGGCAATAGAACAAGTGCGCAAACCACCATTTTCAACCAGAATTACATCCCGGGATTGATTCACACATAGGTCAGAGAGTTCAGTGTGTTGATGTTCAGATAATCCAGGTGTTTGTTTCTGCAGTCGGTTTCTCCACCGTCGCCCTCAACTACGTGTTTGAACCTTCAGCCAGGAAGAAGCAGGTGAGTGTTGTCACCCTCTTCATTTGTGTTGACAAAGGGACGTGCCATCACTTCCTGTTTGCAGGAGATCCCCACTCCCAGACCCGTGGTTGAGCTGATCGATTGCCTGCCGTTCGTTCAGGTAGGATGGAGGTGAAGATGATGGTCGTTGGTCAGTTTGTGGCTTTCATGGAGTTTCCCTTCCAGGGTCACTCTCGTCCAATCAGAGTGCTGAACAGACTGACGGTGGTGATGTCAGACCCCAGCCACTTTGTGAGTTTGAACCGTGTGGATCTCAGTCATGGATGGTAGACAGGCCTTCATGTGTGTCTGTCTGTCTGTCTGTCTGTCTGTCTGTCTGTCTGTCTGTCTTCAGAGGCCAAACGCTCCAGAGTATCGTCATTTTGATGTGCTGGCAGTACGACCGACGACAGAGAAACTTTTCCATGTGAGTTAAACTGACACACACAGGTCAGATGACACACCTTAATGGATGTGTCATCTGACGTGTGTGTGTTTGTGCATTCCCAGGCAGCTTGTATGACCCTTGACATTGACATCATCTGTGTACCAGTGTCGGAGAAACTTCCTTTCTTCTTTAAGAGAGCGCTGGTCTGCGGGGTGAGCTCTCACACTGTCACTCACTGTCTCTGTCGCTGTCTCCACATGGAATGTTTTATCAAACAAAAATTGTATTAAGATTATGGAGCCTGAATTTTGTGTTTCAATCAGAATAAATCAGACGCCACCGTTAAGTTGCGTGTTCCTACCTGTATGCATCTTTGCTGAGCTGATGAATATTAAAGCCCCCCCGACACCTGTGTAACATAGCGGCTCCATGGGTTGGGGCAGAAGCTGCTGAATGCGACTCGACGTTGTATTAAGACAAATGTCTCTTTTCTGTTCAGTTCGTATTCTCCCATCTACTCCTTGTGTTTTTTCCATCACATGCTCCATTCTATTCCTGTCCCACTCTGTTCTGATCTGGCGTAGTCCTAATGAAGTGTCTCTCTGTCTCCTCCTTGTCATGGTAAGTTTCTGTGGCAGCGTTTACAGCGCCGCTCACAGGTCTGGCAGACGCACGACGGCGTTACACTGTTTTTTCTGAGACTATTCCATGTGGAAGGAAGCCAGGGCTGGGATGAAGATGGTTCCTCTTTGAGGACTCACATTCTCTGTTTGAAGTTCCTGTTGAAACGAATCAATGAATGGTGTCCAGGCTGTCGACAGAGGTGTGGTCTTTGAGGTCTCATACACTGCAGCCATCAGAGACGCCACCATGAGGCGCTACACCATCGCCAATGCTGTCAGTCTGATGGAGAGCTGCAAGGGGAAGGTATGTCACCTGTCGTTGCACCGTCACTCGTACGGTCAGTAGTAGCTTACCTTCACCCATCATGTCACAAGTCAAATCACCCGTCACTTTGCCGCTGTGGCGTCACCCGCTAATTCTCCTACCCAGTCATCTCGTCGCTTCACCTCCATTTGTCAGTGTGATCCAGGTGTGAACGGATGTGGGATGCGTCAGACGAGAAGTGGGGAAACATGTTTGTCATTTGTCTTGGCCGATGGGTTGTGTGTGACGAGGAGGGGCTTCTGACTATCCATGTCTTTTCAGAATGTGATGGTGTCCAGTGCAGCAGAGAAGGTGGGTGACCTGTTGAGAGCAGCTGCCGATCAACTGATCGATCTGTGTCGATCAGGACAATAATACAGGTGTTTGTGTGTTCAGCCTCTGGAGTTGCGTGGACCCTACGACATCACCAACCTGTATCCTACCCGCTGTGATCGATTGATCTCTATGATCGATCAGTCCAACCCATCTATCAATATAATCAATCACTGACTGAACATCCCATCCGTCACTGGCCTAGTGACCTGTAGATGTGTGTAGATGTGTGTGCACTCGTCAAATTCCTCATCCAGTGTTGCAGCGGTTTGTTATTCGGTTTATCGGACGCAGACGCAAAAGAAGCAGTTTCCTCCACCTGTCGACGGGTTTTACTGCACGCAGGTAAATCGTACAGTGGCTGTCAAGTCCTTTTCAAACTCCACGAGAGCATCACTGCCAAATGTTCAGAGGCCCCGCCCACTGCTCGTTTTACAGGCGACTCACGGCAGCTCCAGCTGGAAACACGGGGCCATTTGGTCAGTTTGGACACAGCAGATCGTGCAAACCGGTTGAGGTTACACAATTCGGACTCCGGTCAATATAACGGAGCGAAGCAGGTTGCAATCACTGCGAACGGAGCAAAGCCACTTCCAGTTTCACGCCTTAAGCATTTCCGACCAATCACACAATAGTTCTGACATCACAGAAAAATGTTCTGCTCAGATCATGTGACGAGAAGTGCAAAATTTGGTTCTTGCTGCCACGGCTGAAAACAAAATAACGTCAATTTGTTGTCAACCCTGGCAGGTATGGATGTGGAGTATGGAAAGGCCTCTGCTGTGTACTACAGGTACCACATACACATCAAACCGTTCCCTTTGCCTGAGTGTGTTTGTCCTCTCATCGGCATAGAAACGAGGAAGACTGCAAGCGGCGTGATCTTCACGAGGTACTTCAGTGACGTGTCTGACCAGCAGAAGACTCCCGATGACTGTAGGTACCCGCCCACTGGGATCACGTGTGATCAGGCTCAGTCCATGGCAGCACCAGGACCCATCAGCTGCCAGCAGTGATCGACAATCAGCACTCATCACTTCTCTGTCGTGTCACCTGAGCAGGTGAAGCTCCTGCAGCCAAGAAATCCAAACCACAGTTGCCTGAGTGATGACAACCGATGGGCCAAGGGAGGAGGGAGGTCATATTAACCCTTTAGGTTCCACCCACCAGCCTGCTGATTGACACCCAGGCACGTTTATGGAAACGTTCATCTACTGGGAACAGTCCAAGCTAGCAGTGCTGTTAGCCGCCTGCTAAGCTAAGCTAGCACACCAGCATGTTAGCGGTCTCTCAGGTGTTGAACCAAAAGTAAAACATGATAGCAGCGAGTAGGAAAATGGGGAAAGCTCCCTGTTTCCTTGTTCAGCCGGTGGTCAGTATGTGGAATATTTGTCTACACAGAAATAAAGACGTCTTTCTCAGTTTCATCACCTGATCGTCTGTAATCCGAGTTTTTATTGGAAACCACAGTTACGAATGCTGAAAACAAGTGACATCAAAACTGAAATTCAGCTTCACATTCAGTCAGAAACCAAAAATAGGTACAATCTGACTTCCTGTCACCTCAGTCATAGGACATGCCCACAAACATACATTTCCTCTGGGTGGAGCTTTCTTGGGGGGGGGCAAGTTGAGCTGCTCTTGACTGGATGACAACTGATCAATGACTCAAGTGTTTAGTTGGTTCAGAAGTGGGAGTGTTTGCTCCACATGGTGGTGCAAAAGCTGTTGATGTAACCGCTGGACCCACCGCTTTCTGTTCTTTGCGGCTTTTGATCATCCACGTTACGATTCACCAGATAAAATAACATATGGGTATGGGTGTATGGGTCACCTCTGATCGATCAGCAGCAGTCCTCACACTCCCTGAACACACGAATAAACATTTCAAAATTAAAGTAGACAGCTGCTGGTTGATGTCAGAAACAGGTGCAGCCACTAGTGGGAGTGGTCACAGTGATGATGGAGAGAAAAAGCTTCACCTGGACGGCTGCAGGGGTCACAGGGTCACTCTCACACTCCCAGGATATGGTTAATGTGACCCTGAAATCAGATTGGATGTGCTGGTGGGTGAAGTTGTAGCATGGAGTTGGTCTGATGCAGGTTTAGTGTGCAGCAACAGCCTTAATCATTGACTATTAAGAAATCTACCGGTTCTCCTGCGAGACATCTGGGACAGCAGAGAAGGGATTGAGGGGTTGGGACTCCAGCCACCTGTCACAATACCACAGTCACAGTGGAGTCTCAGGTCAGTGTCATTATTAGAATTAGTAATAAGCAATGTATTTAAGTTCAACCGTTGGCATGACAACCTAAACTAACCTGCAGCCCTTGATGTTGATTGGACGCATTCCAACTGTCAGACGTGTCCATTGGACACTCCGGTACCTGGAGCCCCGCACAGACCCGCTTCTGAAAGCAGTTTGCGTTCAGTTATTGAGTTATTGGTTCGACCGATCATCACACACAAACCTACACACACATACCGGACTGCAGGTCCAGTGAGCCACGTCCGGTTCCAAAACTCTCTTCTTCAGCAGGTTAGCACACTGCATGCTAACAGCTAGCAGAGCGCTGGAGTTAACCTATTAGCATGTTAGCGGACAAACCGAAGAGCGACTGGTTCGGTCGCCGCAAATTGCCGGTTTCGCGTGGAAGTGAGTGAATCCACAAGCTCGTCAGATCTGCGGAATGTATCTGGTGTCTACCGACTTTGCCTGACTCAAACAAACTGAATTTGCGGGAAAGTCATGTCACTTCCGGTAGCGGACGAGCGGAACAGAATTCTTCAAAATAAGCCTGTTGCTATAGATACTTTGATATTACACTGCAGCCATAGTAACAAGACGAGATATATAAATCCACCGAGATCATACAGCAACTAAATGGAGACAATTTAAAAAAAAAACATAGTTAGGGTACACCCTTAAACTGCACAGTACCTCCACACATACTACTGCATGTGCGTGTATGAGACAGAGACAGAGAGAGCGAGAGAGAGAGAGAGAGAGAGAGAGAGAGAGAGAGAGAGAGAGAGAGAGAGATCATTCAATTAAATAATTTCACCTGTATTTCTGTAGCCCAATGTCAAAATTTACAAATTTACAATTGTCTGATGGCTCATGGCTACACCCTCTGTCCTAAACCCTCAATTGGGGTGAGGAAAAACTGCCCAGATAAGCCTTTGTAACAGGAGAGAGGGATCCCCCTCCCTGGGATGGACAGATCAGCAACATGTGTTGCATGCACAGACAATGAACATATGATGAACATATGAGAAGCAAGTCAGCTTGTGAAGGCTGATAAAAAATATAACATTAAAAAGTCCAGGAATGCATGTAAGGTTGTTTAAGAGTCCAACGGTGTTATTAGTCTGTGTCTGTGTCTGTCGAGGGTTAGACGTCAGCTGGAGGATACTGCAGGCTCAATGCATGCTATCCCAGACTACGTTGCTCCTCCTGAGTTCCAATGACCCATAGAACGTTTTCATAAAATTCCCCCAATTGACTCAGGCCCATTTCCATGTACAACTACAGCCACTGCAGATGATCCCGATCCATTCTAAAATACTCTCTCCCCTATAAATCTCCTTGAGCTATTTTTTATCATCTGCTCTTCAAAACCAACTACCTGCATACTGGATCCCCTCGACACCAAGCTCCTCAAAGACAGTCTTCCAATCGTTGCCAACCTCCTACTAGGTATAATGTCAGGCTACGAACCACAATCATTCAAATTAGCCTTTATTAACCCCCTCCTTAACCTGCTTTTCTGTCTGTCTCAGGGAGGGGGATCCCACTCTCTGTGGTCCTCCCTGAGGTTTCTGACTCTTTCCCCCCTGTTATAAGGGGGTTTTGGGCAGTTTTCCCTCACCCTGATTGAGGGTTCAGGACAGAGGGTGTAGCAATGTGCAGACCGTAAAGTCCATCGGGACAATTGTAAATTGTGATGTTGGGCTACAGAAATAAAGTTGAATTAAATTGAACTGAATTGACCAGACTATCGATTAGTGAGGGGTTGGGGTTTGAATCAGAACCCTCGACTGTGTGGTGCAGCTGAATAGAGTTAATCACGGGTTATTCACCTTCAATTTAGTCACTTGAGTGTCTGAGAGGCATCTTCTGAATATTGTTTTACTAACTGTCTGTAAACTCAAACTCAAATTCCAACAATATCAGGTGATGGTCAGATAGTAGAGGGTTCCGAGGAAATACAGTGAGATTTTGAATGGTAATGGGATATGTTACAACAAGGTCAAGAGTGTGATTATGGCAATGAGAAGGCTTATCAACCATCTGAGAGAAGCCAAATGAGTCTAATAGTGAAATAAATGCTGTGCTTAGACTGTCACTCCCAATGTCAACATGAATGTTAAAGTCACCAACTACAAGTATTTTGTCAGTGCTGAGAATATACATATATTTGTAAGGAATTCTGAATATGGGCCTGGTGGACAGTACACTATAACAAAGAGGTGGCACTGATGGTGGCATGATTATAATGCAGTGAATCAATCAAAAATACAGAACCCTTTTATACTTAACAATTTGAAAACAACTTGAAAAAACATTTTATAAAAATCAACTACACAATGCAAACAACTACTGAACATAATTAAAGCAACCATACTCTCTTCGAGTTGAGGCATAGAGACAAAAAGATGGACTCTTGGCTGAAGTATTTTTGACATATAGGAGTCACATATCTGGGATCCAGTGTTTAAATCGGCTCCTTGAATCCGTCTTTCCTAACACTACCACGGCCAGTGTTACGAGGAATGTGTGTGTTACAGTGGCTGGGTGGTGTGGATTCACTGAGACTGACATATTCATCAGGGCATAACCAAGTTTCTGTGAGAAAGCACATGCTGAGTTCCAGCTCGGATTTAATTTCACTATTTAATAGTGCGTTGGATGACAGTGATCGAATATTGAGGAGACCACATTTAATTGTTTTCTGTTTAAGTGGATTTGTGTTGGTGTTTTTAATTTGTATTAGGGTACTGTGGGAGATCCCACGTCTGTTTCATATTTAATATATGCGAGTGGTCGGGGGACAGACACAGTCTCTATAGGATTCTGGGAGGCGCAGAGAAGTGTGTAAGACTACAGCTCTGCATTCTGATCTCACCCCTGCATAATCAGGTAGGGGGCGATCTAAGAAAAGCCTCAAAATTTCTATATAAAAAAGACGATCCTTCCAAAGTAGGATGTTTGCCATCTCTTCTCATTAGACCAGATTTTACCCAGAAGGGCTGCCAGTTGTCTAAGAAGCCCACATCGTTTTCAGGACACCACCTCGAAAGCCAGTGACGGAGTGAAAATGTGCGGCAAAACGTGTCATCACTCGTTCTATTTGGCCGGGGACCAGAGAAAATGACAGTGTCCGTAACAGTAGTATGTGTGTGACACACATACTACTGTTACTGTGTGTGTATGTCTGTGTGACACTTAGTACTTCTGGAACAGTACATCTGTCTGATGTTCTATTCTTCTTGTCATCTTCTACTAGTGTGTGATGTTTCCTGTTTGTAAAGGGACAGGAATTGTTCCCACATAAGGTGAAGGCAGTGACCAACAGTGACCAGCAGGTGGAGACAGTGACCACCACACAGCTGTACAAACGTGACAGACTGGATCTCTGCACAGGACTGACAGTCAGCCTGTCACTGCAGTTTTGTGAGTTCCAAGTTCATGGTGTAAGTTGATGGGGAGAATCTGAGGAGGTTCAGACAAACAAGTGGAACAGACAGAGCAGAAAACGACAAACCCCAGCTGAAGGTCACGAACAACTGACATGAAAGACGACCCCACTCCTTCTCCTCCCCTCCCTCCTTTGTTCTTAACACAAACACTATAAACGTTACACACTCTCAGCACGAAGTCATTTACAAATAAACATTAATACACTATGTGTGTGTGCCTGTGTGAGTGTGAGTGTGTGTGTGTGTGTGTGTGTGGGGGGGGGGGGGACAGGACTGACAGCTGGATGATTGATTACGGTCCAGTCATGTACAGAATGATGTGAGGCCCACCACAGTGTGTGTGTGTGTGTGTGTGTCTGTGTCAGTAGGTGCTGTGAGCTGTGAAGACTATTACAGTCCGAGGTTAGAGGGGTCAGAGGTCACACTAGTCGCCCACTCAGCTGCAGGAGTTTTAATTTGGAGGCTGAAACTCACTTTCTGTCAGAGGAAACTCAGTCAATCTATAATCAATTGGTGTTGTAGTAGTTGTGATGAATAAAGTTACATACATACAGAGACACATGTATACTGTGTGTGTGTGTTGTGTGTGTGTGTATGTGAGAAAGAGAGAGAAAGAAGCTCTGTGATTGGTCGGTTGACAGATCAGCACTTCCACCTTGAAGAGACATCAGACGTCCTGGAATAATCCTGGAGATCCTGGATGAGAGGAGACAACAGGGACACAACAAAGAACAAGGCGACTGGATGGTCGCCATGACTGCGGTTATCACACGGCACAAAGTGGAGCTGAGGGACCCTACTGGAACACACACACACACACACACACACACACACACACACACACACACACACACACACACACACACACACACACACA
>JBBMJM010024881.1:8526-18714 GCA_037832705.1 Centriscus cristatus
TACGTCATAGTTCTGTTTTGGTCTGTGTGCTTCCTCACCTGGAGGAGGGGTCCACTGGGGATCCAGTGGGGATCCAGCTGGTTGTGGGTTATTTTCGAAAGCAACGGTGCTACGATGGGAAACAAACTCAATTCAGGACTGTCGCTGTGAAAGCAGCCTGAAGGACTTGTGTTCAGAAAAGGGACGTGTGTGTGTGTGTGTCTGTTTCCCGGAGATATCACCTGAGGTTAGAGGAGCTGCCAAATGATTTTCACTGTGAGGTCATGAGGTCAAGCTGAAGGTGCGGAGAACGGGCTCGGCCAGACCTCCAGCTGCATGTAAATGCTGCGGCTCTTCCCAACGGTGGTTCTCACATTTACATCAGAAATCACATCCATCCTTCTGTGTGCACCCGCAGGCTGACGGAGCAGAGCGGCAGCCCACTGCAGCGCTGACACGTCATCCCTCACAGGTGAAGAACACACACACACACACACACACACAGGCTTGACACTCCTTAGAAATATTGATCATAATAATTCATAGCTGGATATCTTGGTAATCATTTAAATTTTTGTAATGAAAAAAGTCCTGCAGCGTCTAATTTTTTTTTTTTTTTTTTTCCATTTTATTTTTTCATTTTACACTTTAACCAGGAAAGACCCATTGTCCATTCAGACGGACAGCTTGGCATTAAGGCCCCAAGGTTGCATGGACACGCCTTTTTATGTCAAGGTTTTGTCTTAATGGATCCTTTAAGCGGACTTTTTTGAGACCGGGGGCCCGGTCCGGAAAGCAGGATTAGTTAAAATAGTTTGTTAATCACAAACATGTCAGACGTAACTGAATAATCAGCCATTTTCCTTCATTTCAACTCAAATCAGTAAACCTGCTTTCCGGAACGGACCCCAGGTCTCAAGGTGAACAAATGTTCACATCTGGACTGTGCATCCTCGTGCTTTCCGGATCTAGCTGTCACCTCCCCACCCCCTTCGACCTCTGACCCCCGACATCTCATAACAACAACATTGTCGAACTACATGCTGTCCCCGATGAATCGCACCCCTGTTTTTCAGTATCTTTCTTTGTTTATGTCAGGTGACAACGACTTAACGTGAACAGGATTTGTTACTGCAGTAACTCAGGAAGAACGTTTTGAAGGAAGACGGAGGGAAAAAAAAGATGGTTTGGTCCATGTGAACATGAAAAACTGCAAATGAAATAAGTTCATGTCATTGGAAATCCTTTTGCACCATTTAGATGTTTGGGTTTGTTTTGGGTTTTGCTCATTGCTCATTTTCCCCGTTTTAATTTTTTCATTTTCTCACGTAACCTTTATTTAACCAGGTTTGTGCCGTTGAGATCAAAGACGTCTCTTACAAGAGGGACCTGGCCTAGAATGGCAGCACATGTAGTTTAAAGACATTTGTCACATACAACAGACATACATGATACAAGTAACAAACTATTGCATTTATAGGTTGATAAACAAACCCTACTCAGCTGTGTTGCATGAAAAGCCCGTGCGAAGCTGCTACTTCTGGCTCATCAGCATTTGCCAGCAGACTGAAAGGTTCACTGAGTGGACGACTAATCATGTCGTGTCCGCGGACAGTAATGCGTGTCTGGACATCAAACCTACAATCTCCATTGTTTCGTTGCCTCTTTTCATGGGATTCAACTCTCCATTGTTATCTCACCTAATAGGACTATTTCAGTCCCTATGACCTCCTTCCATTCCGACCTCCCGTACGTGTCTGACAACCAAAGTGTTTTTATTTTAAAACCTCATTTATAAAACATGAAGTAACCGTGAAAATCAATTTCCCTCAAATCAGTTAAGAACGTCACGATTGTGAGGTCGTTTTTACTAATAGATATATATTTTTTTGTCCTCAGCATGTGCAGCTGCATAGTTATTTCTTTTTCTGATACCATCCATGTTCTTCATTCCCACTATTAAATCAAAGTTGAGCACTGATTGAGAGGCAATCACTTAAGATTCCAGTCATGGATAATTACACAGGCTTTCTTTCTTGCATTGAGTATAATTATCAATGCAGATAAGTCAAAGGCATTTGTGACCTTTTGGATCATTTCAGTGCAGCCTAACCCGTGTCAGGCAATGGAGACGATCTTTTGAAAAAACACTAAAATGCTTAAACGTGATGCCCTTCAGCCGAGTCTATCCTGTTAGCGATGCTGCAGCAGTAGTGGCTCACGTCTCTCGGCGGGGGCTTAGTGTACATCAATGTCAGCACTTGCTGAAAGAGGAATGGAAAAAAAAAAAAGTGGGTGGGGGGGTAGTCTGTCTACAGAGCCCAGCAGACGAGAGTCAATTATCCACACTGTTTGTGACATTAATCCAACCTTCTCTCATGAACTGGTTAGCATCTGCTCTATTTCCAAGGGTCTATGTACAGGATAGCAACCAAATGCAATATGGGGGGGCCGGGTGGCGAGGGATGATTCCGTTGATGTATCGTTCCAATGCACGATCTCCAGATCCACCTGAAGGTTCTTGAAAACTCTTGATAGCCCTGAAATGTCAAGAGAAGGTTGGCGAGTGAGTCTGCGACCATCACCTGTTGGAAACCTTCCCAGGCCAATGGGAACAATAACGCATCTTCCAATGTGGGGAATCCAGAAGCTCTGAATAAAGTAAAATAAGGGGTCTTTCACATCTAAAAGTCCAGACCAAGATTAGTGTTTCTGCTCCACTGTCTACATTTGATCCATGGTTCTGGTTTCACACCAAGTAAATATCAGCAAACCAATGATCTACTGACGTTCTGTCCTCATAACTGATGTCCGCTGCGTCTCCCTGCACTAGGAGCTGTGCGTGAGACATAGTTCTAGCAACAAAAACGCTCAGCCACTGTTTAGCAAAGAAGGCAAATGAATAGACACCGTTCTTGTGTTACTACCAGCAGAACAGCATCATAGAGAATGCAGAGTTTGGTTATCTGAGATTCAGATCAATGTCCTCCGTCATGCAGAAGCTTAATCGTCACCAGCAGGGAAGGTGAAGACGACTGCTAGCTCTGCTGAGGGTCATGGCTCCACGCTGGGAGCAACCCTGACCTCAGGGTTAACAGCCCAAACAAGCGACCCACTTGTCCACAGAGACAGTCCACTGCGACTATTGCAGAGTTCTATACACATATGCTGTAAATGAATAGAAATCCTTCAACAAATTCTTGGATCCAGATGGTTCCAAAATACTACCAACATTTAATCGTCTGTTCTTGGTCCCATTATTTCTGTTTTTTTTTTAACTACCTGTTTTCAACTACTGTGCAAAGCTACTACATCTAGCAAGCTAGCTAGCTAGCTAATGTTATCAAAGCTAGTTACCTTTGGTAGTTAACTAACTAGCTAACAATCTGTTAGGTAAAACCAACCCTAACCCATACAACCTGGAAGGACGGGTTGTTTGCAAACTACCCTTGTTTTTGGGTTATGTGCAAATGGGCATGGCTAATTTGCATATTACCGGATTTCCCCACATTATCCATAATAATATAAGGTATATGAAGTATAATATCTGCAAATGCTAATTGCTCAACCGTTTGGATTAAATAAAATGTATGCAGGGGGAAACAGATTAAGGAGAGGAGACAGAAAAGCGGTGTGTCAGTACAGTAATCAACTGCTGCTTGTTTTTGTCAGCTGCCTGAGGCCTCCGGCTTACGCAGAGCTGGCCAAGCCTTTAAAGTAGATATGAACGCTCGAGATATCGCTGTCTTTACTGAGCCGTATCCTCTGTTTCCCAGCAAAGAAAGCTAAGCAGACACATTCCCCTCTGTGTGTGCTTATAGGTGGAAATCAGGAACCTCGATAGACAGCAGCTTAAAAAGACCCTCCTGTGCCTGCTAATCAGACATCACGGGGCGTCCTCATTCTCACCCCAATTACCTCCGCCAAGGAGTCATGTTTTTCACCCACGTCTGTCTGTCTGTCAGCAAAATAAATGTTACTGAAATGTTGAGTAAATGCTGCTGACGGTCTCTGTGGTTACAGTGTTGGGCTGTTGCGGGTTGTGGGTCGAGCCCACTTAGGGACGGAGGTTTGTTATTTGTTTTATTATGGAAGTAAACAAGAAAAAATAGTGATCAGAGTACATGACTTGTGCTAGGGTGCTAATGCTTTTTTTTTATTAACTAGCATTTGAAATAACATGGATGTCATTAATAGTCATAGGCATGTTTTGATATATGAATTTTATTCATATTATATTATCTTAATATAGTATGTTATATTCAAATTATATATTTATAATGATTTTAATATTTTATATTAAATTCACTGCAGCAGTGGAGTTACAAAGGCTCATAGATCATTTTGTAATTCACTTTCTGAGTATGTGGTGATGAAATGTGCAGTGACGGTGAAAACTGCTCCATGAAGAGTCATTATAGAATAGCAGCAGTTGTCTAATGAGTTCTGATTTCAGTTTACATATGTGTAACACATATGTGTACACAACGCGTCTCAGGAAGTTTGATGCCCGGATCCTTCAGAGACCATATCACAGTGTGATTGGCTGGTTTGCAGCTTCATGCACGTAAGTGATATGATGTTTAAGGAAACATTGATGGAAACAGTCGCATTATGCCGGTCTCCTTGGTTGGCGTGTGTGTTATCCATCATAGACGTACTTCCGTTTTTGTTTTGTTTTTCACACAAGGTCTATAATAACCGTGGTTTTCCCAAAATGAACATCCCATGTGAATGTAGTAACTAGGTTATGTATTAATTCACTTCACAAGTTGGATTCAACGATTCAACATATTTGTCATGTGCACCGAATGAAACAAATCTCTGTGTACAATGAAATTCATACTGTGCTGCCTGCAATGAATGCCAGGTATAATAGAGAATAAAAATAAAATTATGAAATAAATAAATAAATACAAATTTGTACAAATACTTTTTACACAAATTGTACAAAACAGATATTACTGTAGTACATGGTAACACTCTATATACAACAAAATAAATAACATAGAAACTATACAGAGAATTAAAAATGTACAAATGCAGTGCAAAAGTATGCATAATAATGTGTAATTATCAATATGTAGATGACAATAATAGAGTTAATACAATTACTCTAAGTGAAGGGTGGAGTGAAATACTTCACCTTTAGTACTCTTTCTACTGACCAGCAGACTGCGAATGGAATTTAACGCGTAATATTTCTCTAAATTGTCCCCTGTAAGACTATTATGAGCAGGAGAAAGAGGTGAAATCACAGGATTACCACATTTAATGATACAGTTCATGGAGCAAATTGGAGAACGAAATCTGCCCCAACAGGCCCGAGTCCATTTCCTCCGACCGGCGGAATCCAGTTTGACATTTGTCTTTTGTGTTAAAACACACATCTTTTATTTTTACGGTGGGCTTTAATGCCGCCGATTTTCCCGATGACTTGTCATGCTTTGCATTATATCTTGCAGCGAGTGGATGCGAGCATGCTGCACTGAACAAAGACGGCTGATCCGAGCCGCAGTTAATGCCACATTTCTTCATGTAATTCCGTAACCGCAGGCCATATGTGAAAGGGAGCACGTCACATTGTGTTTGCTCTCATAACTTTTACTTTGCATGTCTAAAAAGTAGGCTGTGTGTGTGTGTGTGTGTGTGTGTGTGTTTTATTATGGCTGTTTTTAAAGAAATATCTTTGGTGTCATTATCATTATCATTATTATTATTGTTACTTTTAATACCAGCTTTCCTGCTGTACTATATTGTGACAATGTTAGCCTTATCGTACCTACCTATGTCACAGATTCACTGGTGAAAACTATGATTCATTTATAATTAGATTATTAGATTATAATTCAATCATAATTTTCCTCCTCCCTAAACAAACCACCAGACTTTCTGAGGAATCAAACTCGACTTAAGATCCAAACAGGGCTGGTGTGAATGAGTTATTACTAATATACCATGGTGAATACTCTTGAAAACAAGAAAAATTGATGATTTTAACATTTCTTTCAACTTGTTTAGAGAGGACGTGGACTTTGATGAGCAGGATGCGGCAGTGGACATGGAAATGGAGAAGAAAAGGGAAAATTAAAGTGAAAAAAAATAGCACAGGGAAGTGACACTTGAAGAGCCACCCGACACCACTTCGGGCTGGATAACTCATGAAAACAGAAACGAATGATCCATATCTGGGTCTGGAGTCCTGACCCTGGTAGGAGGTTAATCAACGTGTAGATGTGTGTTCAACGGGTTTAAGGCACTTTGCAGCAGCAAAGCACCCTCCGCTTCATGTCGGGTTGTTCTTTTATTTAGCTGCTATGCTAATTTATTCAAATAAAAAAGGAAATAATTCAATTGATGTGCTGATAAACCAATAAATCATCACCTGTTTAGAAGCTGTCTCTCTTTATTTAGCATTGTTGTAAAAGGGACTGGATTTATGTCTGGTGACATGTGCTCTTGCGTCAAAAAACCTTTGTTTTGAGTGAAACGAACAACGCTGAAACCATAAATTGATGATCCTGTTTCTGTGTCTTTGGCAAATGACCGTGAATAATCAACGCGTAGGTGTGCATTACTTTGCGGAGGTAAACCACCCTCTGTGAAGGTTCTTTGCCCCCCCACGTCAGGCCTTAAAACCATTTAACGCACACCTAGGCATGGATTAATCCCTAAATATAAGGAATTAACCTCAAGGGAAGTAAAAGTCATACAACATCTTGCCTACTGCGACAGAATGAAAACATTTGCATCGTGTCATTTTCCTGGCCCTCACGTGGACATTTCCTGATGGCAGTCCATCACTCATTCAGCAGGAACGATGATCAAGGTCACTCGGCGTCGGCAATCATGCTGCGTTTGCGGGGGAGTTCTGCTGGAACTGGTCCAGATGCACCACTGCTACGTCTTCCCGCATCTGTCATGCAAGTCAAACTTTTCGAAAAGTTCATACTCTGAAATAAAAAAACAACAAATCTCTTAATGCAGGCAGACTCAGAACTCCTTGAACTGACCTCCTGAGCCATTTTCCTATGCTGTTTCTATATCGGCCTCAAACTGGTTCCACACTGTTCCGATAATAATGTGCAAGTTCACACTTTTCCCTTTCCCCATACTTTTTCTTTATTGGCTGTTTTTCTTGTTATATTTTAATGTCACCCACAGGGTTGGTGGGTGAAAAGTTATGCTGAATTCATACTGTTAAAAAACACTCAAAGTAGATAAAAAGTGAATTGATGTAGCAGTAGTATGTTTTATTCAAATTATTATTAATGTTAATTAGTATTACCAATCATTAATTATTTTGTTCTATAATTTGTTGTGTGTATATATGTATATACATATCATACATAAAATATAAATCACATCTGTTGCATATGAGACTACTATTTGTCGACAGTCATTTCCTCTGAGAACAGTCCGGTCTACTGTGCTCCACTTACAAAGTCGCAACTACAATCAAATTAAAGCCAACATGACACGGACCCACACTGTATAGAAATGACTCCTGATGCCTTTGTGCCAGGAGGACCCTTGTAGAGCACTTAATGTCGCTGTACGATAACGCTATTGAGCAGCTCAGAATGAATAATCAGGGCTCCTTTCATTTACATTTCTCATGCCAGTTTCATTCTGCTGAATTAATAAGGAATAACCACTTATATTTACATGCCCACACTCGCTGTCACCCACATATCGGAAGGATGTGAAATCTAGATGGAAATGTGGTGCAAGATGTTGTAAGAAGAAGGGAATATTAGAATGTTGCTGTGAAATGTTTAGAAGTTCGTCTGTCAGTGGTTCATGGACATTTTGACAGAAAGCAAAGTAGTAATCACTCAGGTCAGTAAAAGAGTATCGTCTGCATATTGATGATACAAAACTATCAAAATGGTTACATGAACCTATTTTTCAGAAGTGAAAAACAAACTTTTCATCTTCTGCTGTGTATAAATGTAATGGTCATTGGTAGTAGAGGAACGTTCCGTCACTGGTGGGCTGTGAGGACCTGACCTGTCGTTGGACTGACGTGACGCTGTCGCAGTATCTCTCCACCCTGACTCACGTACTTGATTTGAGGTCCTGTGTCTTCCACCGTGGTTCTTTCGGGCCAGACTATCTCCCGTGTGCTGTTTGTGTCTGTGTCGCTGTTAATATTTGCAGCATCTGGTGCAGCTAGCATCAGCAAGCGGTGCTGCAGCTAGCATTAGCATTAACAAGACAAGACAGTACTTATTGTACCTAGTTATACAGCTTCTTAAAGAGAGAGGAAATAATTATAATGTAATATGATAGTAATTATGATTGTAAAACTGTAAACTGAAACTGTATGTTTCAGTGCAAACCTACTGTGTGTCAGTGCCATCAGTGGGACATCAGGAGAAACCACTAAATAGTTAATGGATAAAGAACTTAGGGTGTCTGTGTTTCTCAGCATTAGTTGGTTACTATGGTAACCATAAAATGACATTTAAGAATGACTTATTTTGACTTTGTCAGGAAAAGACAAACAAAGAAATCATTAGTAGTGATAGATTCATCAATTATTTCCGTTCTGACACAAAGAATTATCCTGAGTGGGTTTATTCTGGGCTTTACCTTGAAAAGCTCTCAGAAGAACACATCTCTTTGGATCTGGGACTCGTGTGATGGCGCCTCCCCTGAGATTCACTCCCATTCCAAGTGACTGAGGATGAAAAAAAAAAAGAAAAAAAAAGTGCCCCTGTTAAGTTGAAGACCGATCTGATGTGATATCTGCTCCCTCGATGTATTTTCCTCCCTCTGTCATCAGAGAGTTCTGTGTTTTCTCCCTGGGTGTCCTCCTTCCGTCACTCTAATCAGCCCTTTTAATTACTGTTGCTATCAGCCACCCAATGCCTCCCTGTCACCCCTGGGAATCTCTGGAAATAGGAGCGAAATGGGAAGGGAATGCTGAGAATGATGGCAGGCAAGGGGCTCATGAGGAAGGCTCTGGGGGGACCGGGGGCTGTAGTAGTCCGAGGACCCTGCCAGTCCATCAACAGCACTGCCAGCTTGTCTCCTCATCTCACTGCCTGCTGGGCAGTTGATGTCATGATAAACGAGCTTTTCCAGCCCTAATCCAGCTCAGTATTGTCCTTCAAGCGCATCTCACACATATAGTTGATCACATTCCATGAGATGTCAAGTCAACGACATTTATAAACTTCCTTCTCTTAGTTCTAGAGCTCTTAACTTTCTGTCCTGGTTGATTCGTCGGTCCCTGTTGTGTCTGAAATGACATAAAAGACTCGTCTACCACTGGGGACAGCAAACACGCTTCAAACAGCTCCTCTGTCAGGGATACAGCTGAGGAACAGCAGCTTTTGTTTCTGCTTACAGCTCAGTCAAGCCAACTGCTGCTACCTGAGGCACGAAACAACAAGCACGCATCGCAGAGCGAAGGACTCAAATCATGATGCAAAACCGTCAGTTTTAGCATCATGATTTGAGTTTATCAGGAGGTGATGTGATTAACACTGACTGAAGTGTAGGTCATGGGGACATTAGTACAGTATTGATTCAATAGGTTGTAATTACTTTAACCATGTGACACCTCAGCAGTATCTGATATTTCTCCCATTTTTGTAAGTGCACTTGTGCTGTCCAGATGTTAGTTGCAATGCCAGGTGTCATAACTGCTGAAAAATACATTTGTGGTCAAATCACCTCTGAACTTGTGAGGCTGACACTGTCCATCAGTTCGTACTTGGCTTTGTCTTAATTTGACACTTTTATTCTTTGACCGCTGTGCTATCCTCGACCCAAGCTCTCTTGCTGCTGCATTTTGCCCCATTTATAACTTCAGCCTCTTTGACGATGTCCGCCGGGACCTCCGCGACCTTTGACCGCAGGTTTGTCTCTCGATCCAAGAGTTCTGGCTTTTCTAACCATTAGGCCACTTTCTTCTTGGACGTGAATGCTCGTCACCTCATAGGTGAAACATGAGCAGAATACCCACAGTCACAGAGGTCATATGTCACACAATGAGTTAGAAAAGTGCCCCCCCCCCACGCCCCAATAAAGCCATTCTCCACAGCTCTCTTAAAATTGTCTGAGGACAGACCCCAAAGCCATCTTGACTCGTAGCATTCCCTTAACTGTGCAAGGAGTGAACTGAGGTTACGCTCCAGAGTGTACGTCTTTAGTTCTTCTTCTTCTTCTCCTTTCGGCTTTCCCTCTTCAGGGGTC
>JBBMJM010025097.1:6583-18696 GCA_037832705.1 Centriscus cristatus
AGCAGGTCCATAAAGCTTATCGGTGTTCTTCAGGGACGGACTCGTGCGTCTGGTCCAGTCCTTTCACGTCACCTGCATCAGTCTGGTGTGATGGTTTCTCAGCACCGCAGCGTGGTCCTCCAACCAGCCGTTACCAATGACCGCAGCCAACTCGCTCTCGTCCTCCTTCTTACGCTGCTCGCTCAGGTCCCACAGACGCTTTCGCAGGTCCTAAGGGACGCAGCAGAGCGCGTGTGGACACGTGAACCACGTTAACGGTTCAGGTTCAGACGTGTGTGTGTGTGTGTGTGTGTGGGGGGGGGGGCAGTTCTTACATCCAGGCGCTGATGCAGCTCTGCTTTGGTTTCCTCGTCTTCTCGAAGATCATCAGGTATGTTGTTGAAGTCCTTCTGCCACTGAGACACCAAGTTTTGCTTCAGGTCTGGACGACTCAAGAAATGCTTGTAGTCCTCTCTGTAGGTACAAAGTTGACACACCGAGAATGTCTGACGGTTCTCAGTCGTCATTGTCACTTCTGGAATTAACGGGAGACGAGTGGGCTTTTCTACTTCGCTCATTGAAGAACCTAGAACCTTCTACAGTTCCAAAAATGACCAGTGGGGGGCGCTGATGTCTTTCCGTAGTAGACACTGTCTGAATTGTCTCAGTCTGACGTACCTGATGTTGAACAAGTGACTGATGACATCGGTATATTCAGACCGCAGCTCCTGCATCACGGCCTTTACACCGCCCTCGTACGTGTCGCACACGGCCTCCCAGTGGTGGCACAGGTACTCTGGGACGTCCTGCAGTCAGTGACGGGGGAGGGGGGGGTTATAAAACAGACCACGATTCTCAGGCATAGATATATGCAAAACCAACAAATAGACGAAGGGTGTTTCGTACTGGGTGCAGAGGTTCATCCACGTACACGGACCCTTCGCTGCGAGACGGTTCCGACGGTTTTGTGGCGTCGTCATTGGGTGACGAATAACGTGACGTCGTCTTCTTTGTTTGACCTGACGATCAGGAGCCAGAGACAGACACAGTCATCACATGGTTGATACGCACACGCGACAGGGTGAAGAGTTGTTGTGGGGGGGGGGGCTGCTCTGCTGGCGTTCTGTTTTGCGTCTCTTCACCTCTGTGTGATTTGGACTTCTTGCTCTGTTCGTCTTTACGCCTGGACTCCGGTGGGCTGGAGTCGGTGTTGGTGACCTCGGCAGTTTGGTCCACGGGCGCCGAGTCAACACGCTCCTCATTGTCCAACACCTCATCCTCGGTGGGGGGGTCCCGAGCTGACTGAGATGCTGTAAGTGTCAGGGACACATCGTGAGCAACATTCCTTCCCAGCAGAAATCAGAAGCAGTTGTTTACCAGTTTCACGTCTCATCATGAGTTCCTGCAGCACACGCCCCACCCTCTGGGAAAGCTCCTCCTCCTCCACGTCTGCACCAATCTGAACCAGGATGTTTTGTCTGGCACCATACCATTCCTCCAGTTTGGGCCAGCTCTCCTGAAAAAGTGTGATTCTTGAAGGACACGGGGGTGTTAGACGGACACGGTGGCAGTCGAGTGTTTGTTCGTGTTTCGTGTTCTGGTACCTGTGTGGGATCTGAGCCTGAAACAAGCTGTGATCTGTAGGGTGAGATGAAGCAGCGACTGCAGGAGAAGGGTTGGAAGAGTCAGTTCATAAATGCATCTACTCGATAAAATACTTGTTGGGGTTTTTTTTTTTTACCGGTTTGATTGACCGCCCGTGTCACAGCACACTCATCGGGGATATCCAGCAGCACAGCCAGGTCCAGTGCCGGGGGGGGGGGCGGCGGCGGTTCGGGTGGGTTCGGATCAACAGCGAGTTCGGGCCTCCGGCTCACGTTGTCGTTCGGAGTGTCTGCACAACCATTGAGGGCCTTCTCCAGCAGACAGGCCTGGGCGATGTCCACAGGGAACCCGTCCAGCACCCAGCCCGACCCCGCCGGGACCCCCCTGGTGACGACGGGCAGGACGCTGACTCGTCATGTGAAAGGTAAAAACATCAACAGGGGGAGAGTGGGTGATACCTGACGGCCTCCATGATGATGGCGACCACGAGTTCATTGGGGAGGGCAGCCCCTCCCCTCAGCTCCTGCTCTGCAGCTTCTCCCAGCAGAACCATCCTGGACGGCTGGAGGAAGGTCAAAGGTGAACGTGGAAGAAGTTAGACAAGAAAGAGACTGAAATCAGCCGCTTGATCCAGAGAGATCACAAACACGTACGTTCTCTCCTCCGCGGTCTGTGGCGTCCTCTGGAGCGTCAGGACCTGAGTTCATTATCACAGCGAGATGTTCTTCATCAGGTTAAACTCAGGGGAATCATCTCACTGCTACTTATTCCTGTAGAATCACATCGAAAGCCAACTCATCCTCAGTGACCCACCAGGTGTCATGGTCGTGGAGGATGAGATCAGTTGATTGTCGCCGTCCTCCACCTGCTCGGGGGCAACAAGGTCCTTCTCCTCCATCGCCTGGGGGGCATCTTGGTCCTTCTCCTCCATCTCCTGGGGGGCATCTTGGTCCTTCTCCTCCATCTCCTGGGGGGCATCTTGGTCCTTCTCCTCAATCTGCTCGGGGGCATCAAGGTCCTTCTTCTCCATCATCTCTTGGGGGGCATCATGGTCCTTCTCCTCCATCATCTCTTGGGGGGCATCTTGGTCCTTCTCCTTCATCTCCTTGGAGGCTTCTTGGTCCTTCTCCTTCATCTCCTCGGGGGCATCTTGGTTCTTCTCCTCCATCTCCTGGGGGTCATCCTGGTCCTTCTCCCCCTCTGTCTCATCACTGCCCTCGTCCCTCTGCTCTGGGGCCTGTGGAAGTGTTTGGATAAGACGTACAATGTCTTTTAACAGTGTTTCTGACCGTGGAGAATCTCGCTGACTCGTCCTAACCTGCTGTCTGTCCCGGTGGGCCCTCAGAGCCTCCTCGATCAGAGTGTCCACTGACAGGACATGGATGCCCTGGGCTGAAGCAGAAGACAACAGGTCAGCGTTGGTGACCGTCCTCTCTGGGACGTATCCTGGGCCTCATGTTTCCTTCCTGAGAAGAGAACCACTCCCACATGTAGGTACCTTCAGCGACTCTGGTCAGACAGGTGGTCTTCCCGGAGCACACCTTTCCCAGCAAACAGGCCTTGAGTGTAAAATCAGGGAGTGCGGGTGCGGGGAGTTCAGTGAGAGACGGATGGACCATGTTCCTCAGCCTCAGGACGACATGTCCGAGGACGTCGTTATTGGTCGGGGGGGCACTGGTCTCCCCTGCGTCCTCTGGCCACACCCACTCCCCTGTCATAGTCTGGAAGAACCCGCGAGCAGCACATGAACTAACACACCTGACGTGACCTGGCTCCACACTCACCGTGTACTCGTCATAGTCCTGCTGGTTGAGTATCTCCTGCTTCTTGAGCTCCGCGGGGTCCTGCGCGGGGGGCCGCTGGCCGTCGGCGCCCGCCGGCTCATAGAGATGCAAACCATTGAAGAGCAGCTCCTTCCATTCTCTCATCAGCTTCACTGGACTCAATCTGGACACACACAGCCGTCGGGGTCTTCAGGTTTGTGGCGCAGCGCGCACACAGCGCACGTCATCACGAGGAAGGAAAAGACGGAGCGTTGCGGTTTGCTGTTTTTATTCAGATTTTCATTATTTGTTCATGTTTTTAACTTGTAGCCCCCCCCCCCACAGTAATACTTATTTATCAAGGGACACGAAGGACAGGCAGTCTCTAACGAGGTTTAAGCGTGTGACGTACTTCCCCGTGTGCAGGCGATACTCCGCAACCTTGGTGGCCAAGTCCACGATCTGCTCCAGAACCTGCTGGCAGTTCTTCAGGTTCTTCTGGTGTCTGCTCTGAGCGTGCTCGGCAGCGATCGCGTGACACATTTCGAGCTCCGCTCTGATCTCCTCGGCGTGGTCCGACTTCGCCTGCCAAACCAAAGCCTGGAGCAGGCCCCGGCCACAAAGACGCAAGCCATGTTTCTGTCGTCAGGTGACTCGTCTACACCTCCCACTGTGACCCCCTGCTATCTGTCTCTGGATGACTTCAAACACAACAAACTCCTACAGCCAAACACTACGTGACAGAAAGGAGGGCGACTCCTCTTCAGATTTCATCCCATCTCACCGCCTCCCTCTCCAGAGCTTCCTGGAAGTCCCTCTGCCTCCGCTGCTGGTACTGCTGCTCTCTGAACAGGCGGTTCTCGCACATCACGTCCTTCTGCAGGCGGATCTGGAGGAGCTGCACCGCCAAGCGTTGCTCTTGCTGACTCTGACGCGTCAGACGTCTCACCAGCTGCTCCTCTCGCCGTTCCTCCTGCGGGGATCGAACGTGAACATGTCGAATGCAGAGGTAACAGGTATGGACAACCCCCCCCACACACACACACACATCTCACCTCCTGAGCTTCATGAGCCTTCAGCTGCTCCACCAGGAACGTGTTCCGTCTTTTCTCCCTCTGATCACAAGCGACGGTGTTTTCCTGGAACCTCTGGCGGATCTCCTGGATGTACTTGCTGTTAGATTGCAGCATCACCTTGGCTCCGCCAGTCGGAACCCGAAAACCTTCCCGGCCGCCACCAGGGGGCGTGTTTACAGCTAATAACTGGAAACTAGTGATACAGATTCACGTTGCAGAGGAGGTCGCTGTCCAAGTGTTATAACAACATATATTATAACATATATAGTATTATAGTACAACACCGACGCTCGAAGAGGAGCCAGAACAAATGTGTTCTCTCACCTTGAAGAGGAAACACATCCAGCCATAACCAGTTTCTTTCTGTTTGTCTCAAACTGGGCTATTTCAGTCTGGACTGCCTGTACGGACACAAAATACAAACAATCATGACGTGGGAAATCAAATGGTTTGATTTTCTTAGGACACACACCACCCCTCACAGGAGACTTCACGAGGGTCAACGTCTCCAACCTGTGCTTGTTGTTCCCGCCGCTGCAGCTGCTGCTGCTGCTTCTGTCTCCTCTTCAGGTTCAGCAGTGACGTATAAGGAGGTGGTTTCGGCACTTGGACCCTTGTTGCCTGGCGATGAAATGCACCGTCGTCGTGTTTCTGATGACGTACGAGCACCCACATCATACACAGGAAACAACACTGTAACGTCTCAGTATCCGTTTCTCCCGTGAGGACTGATCATGTGATCTCATGTGCGTTTTGTTGTTTTAATAGTTTGTCTCCTCATGAATACCAAGTACTCATACTAACCCCACACTTACATCAGGGTCTTTTCTGGACAGGCCAGCGATGGCTCCCGGCTGCTTCATGTCCATGGAGGTCTTGGTCATTCGTGTCTTCTTCTGTTCCAGCGAGATGTAGAGCTGGTAGAGCAGATGTGTGGCAACGCCCGGCTTCTCCTGCATCAGTCCTTGGGCTGAGGTCACGTCAAAGGGGATCCCCAACAAAAGCAGAGTGGGCCCAAGGCGGGCGAAGTTGTTCTGTTTGGAGATGGAGGTGCTAGCAGAAAGGTTTGGACATGTCAAATATCTTTTAAAGGAGCCGCACGTGTGAAGGAACAACCATATTGTATCGTACTTACTCTTTCTTCAGGAACATACTGAAATCGTTCTGCAGCCGATACTTATGGAGAACCTCTCCAATCAGGTAACCGGTGGAGAAGTCCTTGGCAAAGGTCCTTGGGTCTGAAATATGAATGAACACTAGCTTACTTACATATACATACATACACACACACACACACACACACACACACACATATATATATAGTTTCTTGTGTTAGCTTTATTAGGTAGGTAAAGTGTTCTCCTTTCACTTTGCGGTTAGTGTTGTCCAGTTCGCGAAGGATTTGTTGGAATTAACGAATCTTTTGACCGAAAAGATTCGTTCACTTCACAGTTCCTCCGAGTGCTGCAGTCGTGACCCGGTGCGGGTGAATCTGATTCGTGGACTGACACGAGTCCCTCACTGAAAACAAACAATTCGCTGAACGAATCTTTTCTTTTCTTCATTTTTTGTATCAATCGAACTGGATTCTAAAGACTCAGTCCACCGGAAACAACAATTTGAAACATAAAAATGTGTCCGTAAAGTCTTGGAACGCCGTGCTAACATCGGTAAGCTAGCAGGTGTCTGTGCAAACGGTTCATTTGGTCAAACTTACCCACGACCTTTGACAGCCGGAGCTCCTCGTTCAGCCACCTGCACAGGACGTCAGTCATGTTGTGTCCGTGTTCCAGCAGCGGTGGCCGTCGGACGTCAGCTCGACGCGGAAAAACACGTGACGATCGCTCAACTAAATAAGTTCTGAAAATTAAGTCTTCAAAGTCACTGAATTGTCTTTAACACAAGGCCAAGTTACCCTCGCTACATAATGAAAACGTTTGTGCTGTGTTCCTACTTCGCCACTAGGTGTCACTGCAACGAAGCGTTCAATGAACGAACCTATTTTCGATACAATTGAGGATCATTTGAACATCACTACGGGTCAGACAGTGTTTCCAGATCATCTACATGTTGCCATGCAATAGTCAGTTGTTGTTTTTACCTCGCTAACAAGGGCAGACAGGCGGAGGAAATCCCACAAGCGCGTCGTTGTCATGGAGATACGTGTCAACAGGGTGACCGGGTGCGCTTGAGGAGGGGGGGCACCTGATCCAGGATCGGTTCCTGCTGCTGGACACAATGTGAATTGCGGTTCATTTGTACCACAGACTGATCCAGGACCAGCACTCTTTCATATTTCGTCAGGAGTATTTTTAGCAGCTGTTTACTGTCACTATTCTCCTTAGGGAACACAGGGGAGGGTGATGAGGTGATGAGGGCCGGACTGAAACAATACAATGTCTCATGGTTGATAAATACACTACATGCTACACCTTACCACTAAATACAGGGCACAACTTCTGTGATTCCACCACCAGATTGACCTCTTTCTCATTGGTAACTACAGCCCTTTTGCAACAGCAGACAATGACGAGAGAAAATGAGCAGACAAATAATTTTATTGTCCTTGAAACACATGATTATTATTATTACGTTTCATTAGCATTGACATTTATTTATTCACCCACTCGGGAAGAGTCCAAAATGTAAAGCATTGTAAAGCTTTTTAAGATGCATAATACTTGTATGTTGCCATGCACAACATGAGTCCGTATTAGTGTTTTAAAGCCACAGCATATCATGAGTGAGAGTTATTGCAAGTCAAGCCAGCATATTGTAATAAAGATTTATACAGCGTGCATTCACTTTACAAAAAGCAGACGGTGAACGTGTGAAGCAGTAAGTGCACCCGGCAGTATCAATGATAAAATCTTAGTATCTTAGTATGACAAAGTAAACACTGGCTCTGATGGAAAAACAACAACAACAACAACAACAAATCTGAATGAACAAGTCAACAACACAATGTGACTGTGATGGGGCAGTAAAGCAAAGCAGGTTTAATTGCAGCAGGACGTGATTCCACATTAATATACACGAATTTCTGCCTGTAGTTTGAACGACTTGCTTCAATCCACATTTGTAAAGGCTCTCAGGTAAAGAATGTGGAATAAAACACCCAACATTAAACAAAAGGAAAATATTTAAAAAAAATAAAAAGAAAACTATAAAGATGAAATGAAACTACAGCAAGTTGCATCAAAGTTTTCTGAGGAAAACGAACATAAAACACGTAACACGTCGCAATGATAAAGGATTTAGAGGCTTTTAAGAAAAATCACCTGCAGCCATGTTGAAATGCTCAAAACGACATCCACCGTTTCCCATGAACACAAAGAGATCACGGACGCTGTTTCCCACTGTGAAGCACTTTGACCGTCCAACTGCAACGTTTCAGACAAAAGTCTCACTCTCAGTGGGACGAGCAAACACAGGGACCGGGACAGGATCTGTGTCTTCAGTAGTCATAAAGGACTGCCAGTAGGTCGGTGGTCAGACACACCGTCCCTCGGAACACAACACCACGTTATTGTCACAGTAGTTTTTCATAAAGCTTGTGAGCTGGAGGCACAGAGATAAATCAGAAAGAAACTAGTACCTGACTGAAAAAAACACATCAAATGAAATCCCAGTGTAACCAGGATAGTGTGTGTGTGTGTGTGTGTGTGTTTCAGTGAGGGGCTATAATATCTGTATCATACATTTCTGACCAGCTCTGCAGTACATGACATACCACATCGGAGCGCAGCTGGGTCAGAGGTCAAATACAGACTGGAAGCATTACATTTATCAAGGCAACTCAAAATACTGCTATACCCCATTCAGGGCAACCCACAACACGCCCAGCGATTCAGTTCTGTGAGTCCTGGCTCAACGAAGGCACTGGCCTGATCCTAAAACCGAAAACATAACCACAACACTTCATTAAAGAGAGGAGAACGTCTCAGACATCCAAATGTAACATTAAAATACTATTTGTTCATTAAATTAGGTCAGTTTGCATTCTTGCTTATATCAGTGTATCATTTCTACAGACTACTAGTTGCCATAAAACAAGCGACAGACGCGTTTGGAACTTTTCTCGTCAAAGATTTTACGTAATGACCGACTTAATGTCCTTTCAGCATTAAGACCTCAAAGTCTCTGCCCCTCCCCCTCCACTCGCAGCGAATGAGCGTATTCTGTCTCCGTCTGTAGTGTTTTTACTGTCACGTCACAAAAAGTGCACGTGAAATGCGTAACGATTGTGGGGTATGTCGGGGAGTCACACAATGGGTGTGGTGGGACACAAGAGGTATGAGAAGATCCGTGAGGATCCTCCAAAGAAATGTGTCGAACACAGAAATATACGGGACGTGACAGAGTGGGACTGAGAAGTGTACTCCATTTTTTTTTTTTTTTTTTTTTCTCCCAACAATGATTTTCCTACAGGAATATTGACCTTCTGTCAAAGTGCAATAGTCAGAATGGACTGCTACAGCAGAGGGGACACCGTGACGTGACCTTACAGCTTAACAGTAATAAAGTGTGATGTAAACCGGCCGTCGTGTGCTGCTCCGAGCCCGAGATGACATCATGGTTTGGTGGACGACAGCAGGTTGGTGAACCAGGATGCTGCTGTCGACGACACCTGGCGTCTTTCGTCCGCGTGTTCCTTTGACTCGCCGTCAGGGAGGAGGAACTGAGTGGACGCGACAGAGGTGGGGGATCCCAAAGAAGGGGCCAGGCCCTCCCGGTCCCCGTCCTCCACAGGGGAGTCCAGATTCCAAGAAGTCTGAGGTTTGTAGCCTCCGGTGCAGGCAGCCTGCAGTTCTGGGAACGCTGGGCGTTGGTCTTCACTTGGAGCTCCACCTTGCATCTGGGGCTTGTAGCCTCCTCCTCCTCCTCCTCCTCCTCCTCCTCCTCCTCCTCCTCCGAAGTCGACGGATACGTCAGCCTGGGGTTGGCAGCCACTGGCGGAGCCCTGCTGATCCAGCTGGAAGACCAGCGAAGACCCTGACGTCTGGATCCCTGTGTAAGTGACGTCTGTGTGCGCCGAGTCCAGTGACGAGGCAGAGGAAGCAGAGGAGTCTGGGTAACGCGGTCTTATCGGCCGCTCGTCCACCACGTGGTTGTAATAGCGCAACGACGTCGGCTCGTCCGTGTCGACGGGCTCCTCTTGCTCGTCTTCCTCATCTTCTTCAGGGATGACAACCAGAACTTCTTTACTGGAATCCCACTCGGGCTTTTCTACGATGTGGACCATACTGTGGGGAGACGGCTTCACATCCAGAGGTCCCTGCGGGACACATCGGTCAGAGTATACACACGGTTTCATGTACAATGAAGTAGAACGGTTTGGATCGAGGAGCGCGGCAGGTGGAGTTAGTACCTGCGTCCTGGACCAGTCACCGGGCAGCTTGGGCTCAGGTATGTCTGGATAGAATGCAGTCTTAACCCTGATGGGGACGACAAGGCAGCATGTCAGTACTGTACTAACTGTGGTGTTTGTGACAAACAGAAGACGGGGGTGGGGGGGGTGGGGGGGGGGGACGCACCATCTCCGTTTCTTGTAGCATATGAAGGTGACAATGACGAAGAATAAGGACGTGATTCCCAGAGAGGTCAAGATTTCCACAATCAGCATGTCAGCTGTCGGGATGGAACAAGGTAAGTACGTCAGGTGTGACAGCAGCAAACAGCAGCAGTTTCTGTCACTGAATCACAGAAAAAGGAGGATACGTAGTCCATGGACCCGTTCCTCATACGTCCACCTACCATATGGCTCCAGTGTGATGGAGGCGGTGGCGCCCGTGTCCTCCCCTGCTGACGTGTAGGCTTTGACAGTAAATTTATAGGAGCCCTCAGGAAATCCCTTCACCATGTACTTTCTGACTCCCTGGCCCGAGAGATTGGCTGGGCGAGGTCGGGCGGAGCAACAAATAAGAAAGAAAGAAAGAGAGAACAGTGAGATTCTTGAACTCATCCATTCCAAGTGAAACCCCCGGACGTTTACCGAGCAGGAGGAGCTGCGAGCCGTTACTGATGTAGACGTTGTAGCCCAGGAGGTAGCCTCGTCTGCTGGCCAGCGGGATCTCTCCCCACGTCAAGGCGATGTCCGAGTCCTGCTGAACGACGGACAGCTGGGGGACGGACGTGGAGGGGGCTGTGGAAGTCACAGGGACAGAAATGAGAAAACAAGTGTCGAGAAGGACTGATGGAAAACGTTCCACGTCCACGTTCCAGCCTCACCCAGCTCCTGCGTGTAGCCCTGCCAGCGCTGCAGCAGCTCGCTGGAGCAGCTGTACAGGGAGATGTCGTACCTCACCCCAGGCAGGAAGTTACCTGAGGACCGGGACAGACGTTAGAGGGATGAACCTGTTTTCACCGGATCTGAGGAGACAGTCGATGAAGTCTGACGGCAAAGGATCCACATTCTCAGTCGGAGAACTGAGCTCCACTGTCCATCCATGTACTCGGATGTCACCTGGCCTGTGAGGTGGCCACACCTGATTCAACAGAGACGTTCGAGGCTCCACCGGCCACCTTGATCCACTCCACGGGGCAATCCCGCTGGCACAGGGCATCCTGCCACTGGACCACGTAACCACAGCTGACGTTGGCGTCACTGCGCCAAACCAGAGGGAAACCTCCGTCCACGTAAACGGCCCTGGACACTGGCGTGAGACTCTGATCTGGAAATTTAAAAAAAAAAACAAAAAACAAAAACAGACGTGGTGAACGATAGAAACCAACCAGTCGTTGAAATAGTTCCAGGAATACACACTTGTGAAATGAAGAGGGATAAGTAGGTGTGAAGGCGCTGAGTGTCCGGCTGCGTTCGATGCAACGACCGTCGCCTCGAGCTCGCTGTCGTTGCTGAAGGTGGCCGCCACGTCTGTCAGGTTAAAAGAGAAACTAGACGTTTCCGGGGGGGTCGTTTCTCTGTGCGATTCATTTCCCTTCGGGGTCCAGAGAGTCACTTCATAACCCGTGATGGGCCCGTGGCTTTGTGCGTCTGTCAAAGGCTGATCCAGTCCAGAGAACCGGAGTGAAAGGGACATTCAGTGACTTTGAACACTGAGATTCTACTGCAATAATAATAGAATGAATTAAAGAAAAAGATAATTCAAGTGTGTAACAAACCAACTCTCACCTTCCAAATGATCTGACCAGTGCTGTCATTGTTGATATACAGCCACACATCTGGAGCATCTGGAACTAAGAGGGGATGGAAACATAGAAATAAACAGCTGCTAAAAGTGTTTTCTCTTTTGGTGAACTAGAACAAAGCATTTTAGTTTCAGGTGACGTCAACATATCAAACACTTAGTCTCATGTTCCAGACATCACATATAACAACAACAACAACAAATAAAGGCCTTTACCGTCCATGCTGCTTTTGAAAGCTAACGGTTCGCTCCAGTCGCCCCACTTCCAGAAATTTTGCTGGGCCCCGCAGCGGATTCGAACGCTGTGATTCTGATCGGGGTAAAGGTCCAACAGAACCACCGACTGAAGACCCTTGCCGGTGAAGGTGCGCTGGAAACCAATTTTTTTTTTTTTACATGTTTACAAGTTGGTATTCACTAGGTAACACACACTGGAAACTACAGAAACATTTGTGCAAGCTGGCAAGAGACACACACACACACACACACACACACACACACACACACACACACACACACACACACACACACACACACAC
>JBBMJM010025202.1:0-12367 GCA_037832705.1 Centriscus cristatus
CAGGTCGCTCGTTGTACAGCGGGTCTCGTCTCCACTCTATGCCTGTCATGGTTGTTGTGTGAAGTAAAGAGATCCCCACCCGACGTCTGTGTCTCGACATTCTGATTCCTCAACCGCCGGCATCTTTTCTGCCACAACAATAAGAATGTTAATTTCATTCATTTCATCACATTGACGCTACTCCTCCTTTCCATCTCTTCATGTTTTTCCTCCTCATCCACTGGATGGCTCTTTTGGACATTCTTTTTTTCTCTCTCCTCTGTTTTCAGGGTAGTGTCGTCTGCATCAAACACAAGTGTTTTTGTGTGGTACCTCTTCCTGTTAACACAAACATCCTCACTGCTGCAGCATGTGAGTGCACCACTCACTCCTGGAGAGACGACTGTGTTCAGGAACTGGGTCGGATCTGTTCGACAGCTCAGGGTGTTGTTGCCATGTTGATGATGTGTGGAGCCGTAAGTGCCAGAACTGTTTCTGTGACTCAGGTAAATGCTGGTTGGGGTGGTCCGATATAGTCAGGATGACATTGTTGCATTTTTCTTGTGGTGTGGAAACGAAGCGTCATCGTGACCTTCAACTCCCTCACCTCCCTCAGTCAAAGGTCATATCTGCTCTGTCCGTTCGATACCATTAACTGTCTGACAGTCAACAAACATTTCCAAGACATTTCCATTCTTCCTCTGCTGGAAGGTTGCGTCCCGTCTCGGTCTCCTCAGTGGCCTCTAGTGGTGTCTCCCAACCAGCTGAGACCTCTGGAGCTCTCTTAAGGAATTCTGTAACGGGCAGTTTAACTCTAGTCTGGAAGTTGGAGTCAGTTTATGAAATTCTTAACACTGAAGATAAAAATGTCACTTTGAGAAGACGTTGGCTGTTTTTGTGAAACACAAATAGACCGTCACCCCAGAGCAAATTCATGACACGTCGACCTTTCTTTGATTTTCTGCAACATTCTAAAAATGAAAGTCCTTTTGCTCCTGTGTTGTGAAGTAGGTTTACAGACAGAGGGAGAGAGAATCTATCCGCTGTCTCACAAATGCACATCATAAAACCATGATCTAATCTTTTTCTTTGACCTCCTCAAATCCACGGGAATGTTTATGACAGTGACGATGAAGTTAACACACATAAATCCTCTTATTTTTACAAGAACTTTATTACATCAACTCTTAATTTACAACATTATGGGTATTTTACAGACTCCTTTGTCTTCATAGTTTGGGGGGGCCAGCGATCCTCCATCCCTCCATCTTGCCAACTTTAGTAAAGAAGGCGAGTGTTCCTAGAGCCAGACAGGCCGACGTCCCAGTCATTGCACTGTGGGCTGGAGAGACATCCATTAGACATTAACTGCATCCTGCATACATATATACCTACTATGTAGGTATATACTACTTACTACATACCACCTCTGTATATACTACATACTACATACCTCCTCTGTATATACTACATACTACATACCTCCTCTGTATATACTACATACCACATCAGTATATACTCAGGGATTGATGCAGAAATATATATTTTAGAAATATCATATTTTTTTAAATAATAGGTTTAAAAATATTCTTAATGTTTTACCCTATTCATCAAAACTGATACTTTTTACAGGGTTTGACTCTGTAACTAGTCACACATTACACTATGGCAGTGATTTTCAACCACTGTGCCGCGGCACACTAGTGTGCTGTAAGAGAGCATCTGATGTGCCGTGAGAAATTATCCAATGTCACTTTTTTTTTTTAAATTAAATTTTTCTGCAAATATTATGCCATTGTCCGGTGTCATTGTCCGGTGACTCGTCAGCATTTAAAGGAACAACTTCTCTTCTAATTTGACTGACAATTCAATTTGGTGCGTGTACATTAGAAATGGATCTTCAGCAGCCGACTGGACTAGGTCAACTAGTTTTTATTTATTATATTTATTATTATGTAACAATCAAACTTTTGAGCTTAGTGCAAGATGTGATGAAAAATGATGACAGTACTGATACTTACTCCTGGCTCCGAGGAAAACCCCAGAGGCACAGCCTCCTACGAAGTAGTTCACAGGGTCATCTGGGGCTTCACGAGCCTGAGCAGTCAGACAGGTCGCCATCCCAAAGATTGCTCCCATGGTTGCTGACACAACATACACACATAAGTCAGATGTGGACCGAACAATCAGGCCATTTTCACCACATCCCTGCTTCTTTCTGGTTTTCTGGCTCTGTTCAGTTCATGTGGAGCCTGTAAACTGTGGTATTAAAGCTCATCTGTCCCTCCAGGATTTAAGAAAAACATACTTTCAACATACATTTTCAACAGAGTTAACTCCTCATTCATATAGGACTTCTACATGGTCTGGGGGACATGCTTTCGGGATATGTAGAGCGTGATCTGTTATCGCACTAGAAGTGATCGCAGGAGGAAGGAGTACCCATGGTGACGGTGGTGCTGGTGGCTCTCTGCAGCCCTGCCAGCGCAGATTCAGGCTGGAATGCCACTATGTGATAGGCTGATCCAACCAGGCCTGAAAACACAAAAAGTTACACGAGCTGAATGACTGTACGAATGAGTTGTGTCTGCAGCAGCCAAGAAGAGAAAATACACCCTATAGTAAAGCAAAATCAGTGTCCATGATGCTGATATTAACCTATATGTCAACCGTATCACAGATGTTCATGGCGTTGGTTTATTATTATCAACAATGCATTTACTGGGAAACTGATGTTTACAACATATTATAAATCAATCTAACGAAAATAAATCAACACGATAACCGCAAAGCTGTGCGGAGAATTCCAGCGTAAATACGTTAGCATTAGCATTAGCATTAACGCAAAGGACGTCGACTGTCATTGCAGCAGAATGGAGCGTCTTGGGATTCGTTTATGAACGCTGATATTTACCTAAAGCTGTGGCGACTTTGGTAGTGATCCATGTTTTCTGGACACAATCCGTGCCCTCTGGAATGTCCCAATACCCCATTTCTCCCTTAGCAAGGACACTCTGCGGAAAAGGTAATTCACGCCGGAGAAGTTGTCTGTTATTTTGGCGTGATGCACCCGGTTTACCGCCCCCTGCTGGTCGGAGTGTAAATAGAGTGGGATTCAGACAGGCGACGTCCACAAATGTCTACGTGTTCGCATCAACAATTTCCACACAAGTATTTCCTCTGCCTCGTTTCATCTACCCTTTTATGTATCTTTGCAGTTCACGGACACAAGGGCGTCATGACAGAACAGAACCACGCTCCCTTTATCACAAAGCGACCCTGAACCGACCCCATGATAATTTGCAAATGTTGAAGAATGAGTGTAATTTCAATGAGGTCACATATATAACACAGAGGGTATGTTGCATTGTTTTTCATTCATCGTTTGGCCAACATCCATCCACATTATTAGAATTCCCGTTGGACATATATTGTGTCATCATTCATCTATCCATGTGAGTCTTCGCAGTCTTAACAGAGGATGATCACTGGGGCGTATGTCATGTGTCCCCAGATATTTTCCGTGTGCACCCTCTTCGCTCCTTTTTGGTCCAAACACCAAACATAGGTAGACCCAGCAGGTAGACTGACCATCAACCAGTTTTAAACCACAAACATGTCTGTCCTTTTATTAGTTTCATACAAACACACACAGCTTAACAAGAGTTTACCCACAGTTACCACTCCCAGGTTTCATTGGTTATTTATGACTGTAAAAACCCCAGATGTCGATGACACTCAGCAGTGGGCTTCTCACATTTCTCATGACCGACAGTCATCTGTTCCATAAACCCTCATTAATCTGTTGATATGTGATCTGAGAAATGAATGAACACAATTTTATTCTAAACTAAAGCTTAGTTAAAGTTATTTCTTCTTCCAGAACTGACTGTACTTGTCCACTTTGAAGTCATCCTCAAAGTGGACTACGGTCTGTTTCTTGGTCTTCTTTACTTCTCTCTTTTTCTGGCGAGCTCGTCGTTCCTCCTCCGACAGTGTTGACGGATCAATTGGCATCTTTCAAAACACACAAAACACAACCACACTCAGTACTTAACAGTGTACACACACGGGTCATTGACGTTAACAGGGTTGTTCAGGTTTTGGCAGCATTAGCCCGTTTAAATTCATTACTATTTTCATTTAAAAAAAAAAAAATATTACATTGAATAGCCTCTCTAGTTCTGTTGATGCTCTCTGAAATCTGAGGGTGCTTTCAGTTCAGCTTTTGACTCTGCTGAGCTCACCAGTGTCACTTCTTTCTCATGAGCTAGCAAAAACAAAACAGGGGAAGGTCTAAACCTGAACGGCATCATGATCCACACTTAAAACACAGTGTGGAGGAAAGTTGCCACGTTTGCCCAACATCGCAAATTACAATTGTCTCGTTGGACTTTATAGTCTGAACGCTGCAACATGAAAACAAGACGGGAATAAATCCAATAATGACCATGAAGTTACACTTGAGTGAGGGTCTAACAACAGAGGGTGTTCAAGATATGAAGTCCACTGAGGAGGAGTAGTTTGTGATGTTGTGAACCCAGAGATATGTCATGAACCCGAGTGTTCCAGGTGGTGCCCACTGACCAGGAGAATGCGTCGTGGTTCTGGGTATCTGATGTTGACAGTAGATCCATCGGGTCGGACCAGCATCACCGGGTACAGACGCTCGTACTTCTGTCGACTGCAGCGAACAACGGACGACCTGTTGGAGTTGAGCTGAGGAGCGTGTGTGTGGAGGAGGGCGGTCTGGATGGGCTGGGACGGACACCTGTCGGTAGACAAACAAGCAAGATGTTGAATATGTCACAAGTTGTCAAACTGTAAAACAAATAGATTTAAAGTCTGCACAGTACAACACTCTATGTCCTTAGACCCAGAGATAGAAGATAGCTAGCTAGCTAGCTAGCTAGGTGCTTTATAATGACAAAATAAACCCTGTGTCAGGTAAGCTAACGAATGTTTCAATAATTGTGTTTTTGAGTAACCGTAGACTTTAGGCGAAATGAAATGGAAAAAAGTCCTAAAAACAACGTTCCGCTCTCTAAATCTGAAAATCTACAGCAAACAGTCGTGTTCTGCTCTCCAAGCACGAACACCGGAAGTCATATGACGTTAAAAACTTGATTCTTACCTGGAAAGAAACATCCGAAGATTTATTAAAGACATGTTTGCTACGATGGATAACAGACGTTCCTGTCTCTCAACCCCACCAGGAGCAGAGAGGAAGAACATCAGCAGAAGGTCGAGGTGGAGTTCACGTAGTAAATGTTCGACTGAAACCATTCGTCGTGCAGACTAGTTCCGGTTGTTGTTTATTCGTCCGTGCGCGGTGGATGAGGAGGACGTCGACACAGCTCAACAGCGGTAAGTTTTAACACATTCACAGGGTCATTCCACCACTTATCGTGCTCTCAACAGTCATTTATTTATTGTTCATGTCAGTAGTTGTAGAATAAGTGCTGGAAAGGAAGTATGTGTTCATATCCGTCAGTTATCCGTGAGTTATCATGTCGTTTTCGGTTTGCATTTACCCCATAATTTAAAACGGGTTGGTTTGTTATTTATACGTGTCGTTATTATTATTACTACTACTACTGTTAATGATGAGGGCGAAATCACGTGAAGGCGACAGAGAATGTGCTGACGTTCATTCCGGGGTACTGAAATGCGCCTGACGAAGTTAATAAGAAAGTAGTGGAGTAATTTGGACATGACTGCGATGTTTACAGACGCTTTAGAGACATGTAGACACGATGTGTGTCCAGGAATCAGGTCTCACTGACAACATGGAACATTTAGACCGACTTAACAGTCTAGGTGTGGAGATCGTGTTCTCGTTCTACCTGCTTCAGATCAGCTGATCGTTGTCAGCTCTCGCCACAAGGCTGCTTTTTTCTTTTCTTCTCTTCTTTTTGGTGAGGTGTTGCTCCTGAGGCTGTTAAATTGTGAGCAGCAAAAAAACAGGACCAGTTTGCTCCTGGTTGCTTGTTCCTGAATGAACTCACGTGGTTTTGTGTGTACTTGTGTCCATTGATGAGCATTTTGGTGAGTTCTGCCTGATTGAAGAGACGTTTTGTGTTTCCTTCAGTGTCCATCCTTCTGCAGAGATGGTGGCTCTCAGGTCGGTGAACAGATGGTTGCCTGCTCTCATGCTGCTGGGCACACTGACCTACAGCTCAGGTGACTGTTCTACCCATGTTCTACCCATGTTCTACCCATGTTTTCCAGATTCACAGTATCATCAAGATCTCCATGGAAAGCACCGATCGACAGTGGACACCGTAGACTCCAGCTGAGAATCACTGATCTCCATGAAGCAGAACCTGTCTGAACCTGATGATAAATCTGTTCTGGACCACGTTCGGTCACTGATCTGACATGATGGCGGCTCCTCTCTGATCCTCAGACACACACTCTGTAGACTGAATACTACTTTGTACTTTCCTATCAAGTTATTTTATTTATTATTTTGAGTTATTCATGTTTCCTGCACACGGTTTGGACAATAAAGCTGACTTTGACCTTTGACCTTTCATGATGCCAGAACTGTAGAAAATGCGTAATGACATTTTAGGAGTGTGCCCGTGTCATGGTCAAGACGTTTAATTTGGTTTCTTTCTAACTTCTCCTACAGGGTCCACACTGGGACTACTTGCTCCAGAGGTAGTTACACTGGAGGAACACTCTCAGACCAACGTCATCATTACCTCCAGGTACGCACACAACCAGTGTCAGAAGAGGATGTACATTCCCATATATGTGGATTTCTGTCACATATACTGTCTGTCTGTCTCCAGTAACCCACTCAATCAGTCAGCTGTGATCCATTTCAACGTGACCTACAGCTCCAAGAGCAACTACTCATCCATCATCACCGTCCCTCAGGAGGTAAAACATGACTAACAGGCACAAGCTGTGCTTTAAAACTGAAGTTTATGTGTCAGAATCATTCAATGGTGACATCACCTGCGGTCAGCTCCTCCTCCTCCTCCTCCTCCTCAGAGGACTCAGTATGGAGTCAGAGATGTTCTCACCCTGGTTTATGTCCCTGACAAAAGTTTCTACATTATAAAACGTAGAAATGTTACTGAAAGTGTACATGTGCCCAAAAGTACATCAGGTTAATGTCCTGGTTGGTAAAAGAGTGCGCTCACATGCACACACACCTGTAAACAATGTTCCTTTCATCACACCGATCTCTTACTCAGGGACAAATAATTAGATGCAACTCCCCCCGCGGCTCCAAAGTCCCCAGACTGTGTATGTGTAAAACGTGGTGTGCGTTTATAAATTAGAGCAGTTTCTCCCCCTGGACAACAAAGTTTGCGTCAAAAGGGACGTTCTCCGGGTTTTCCGCTCCATTTTGGACACGAGCTGTGAAAAGGAGACCCCCGGTGACTGCAGGTGAGCGCGTTCACTTCGGAGCGTGGTGTTGAGCTCTGGCGACTGCTGTTGTTCAGGTGTTGCTGTCAGCAGAGACGACCTCAGTCAGTTTCAATGTGACGGCACACGACGTTGGTCAGGTGACCACGTACCTGCTGAGCAACAACTCTGACATCAACAGGTGAGTCCGGGTCAGTCAGCTGCTCCCTTCTCCTGAGTTCCCGTGGACTGAACATGGTGGTTAACACATCCTCCCGCTGTTCTCCGTCCTCCAGCCTGTTCATCCGGATCCGTTTCATGGTCGTCCATAGCCACGTCCTGTCAGTAATCAGCGAGGTGATCGGCTGGATCTACTTCCTGGCCTGGTCCGTGTCCTTCTATCCTCAAGCCTGGGAGAACTGGAAGAGGAAAAGGTATCGCCCCCGTTGTCTTTGTCCCCACACCTGAAGTGAACTCCTCACAGCGCTGACTCACATTAGTCCGATATCAGCCGTGATCGAGTCACACTTTGATTTAGAGTCCGAGAACGATAGAAAACTCCAGAAACGATCGCTGAGGCCGTTGGGAGCCGTGGAGGAGGAGCCAGAGAAGATACTGAATATCACAGTGTGTGTTTCTATGACACATCTGTGGATTTCCACGTATCTACCTGTATGTCTGCTGAGTCAGATATCATGTGGATGTGGTGTGAGCAGGCAGAGCATCAAATCAGAAGTCATGAGCTCGGAGCTCGGATTCCTTTGTGGAGGTGAAGAATAAAGAGGAATGCTGCACTTTGTTTTCAGCGTCGTGGGTCTGAATTTCGACTTCCTGGCTCTGAACATCACCGGGTTCATCGCGTACAGCGTCTTCAACGTCGGTCTGTTCTGGGTGGTTGACATCAAGGTAACGTTCCCCTTCCCTCCACTGATGATGTGTCAGACGACTCAGCCGCTTTCAGGGGAAGAAACCTTTGAACGGGTCGTTTATTGTCCAGAGCAGCAGATTCTGGTTGAACCGTGTGTGTGTGTGTGTGTGTCTGCGCCGCAGGAGGAGTTTCTAAAGAAGAACCCAAATGGAATCAACCCTCTGTCTGCCAACGACGTCTTCTTCAGCCTTCATGCCTTCCTGCTCTGTGTGGTTTACGTCGTCCAGGCTGTCATTTACGAGGTTGTTCGCTCTGCCTCAGGTTTCTCTATGAAAACAAAGTGTGTGACTCATTCCATACGTGCTGCTTTGCAATCTCTTGCAGAGGGGGGGTCAGAGGGTCTCCTGGACAGCCCGGATACTGCTGCTCATTGGCTGGATGTTTGCCTTGGTCAGCTTGTTTCTGGCCGTCGCCAAACAGATCACCTGGTTGGATTACCTGTACTACTTCTCCTACATTAAACTAGCGGTCACCCTCGTCAAATACGTACCTCAGGTAACGAAGCAGCAGTTCAAGGTTCCTCCGCTCAGTTCACGTTTGGTTTTTAAGAACGTACATTAGTTAGTGGTCGACCAGACGGGGTGAAGGATGTGGTTTGGTTCGTTTTTGTCATCCACTGAGGCATCGTAGACGGAACAAGGAATTGTTGAACCAGCCACAGGCAAAGAGGAAACGCCTGCACTGGTACCTGGAACAATCCCGGAAGTTCATCGCTCACTGAGAAGTCAGCAGCCACAAATAGAAACCAGCAACTCACAACTTCCACTGAAAAGATGTTATTTTCATGACACGGAGAAAAGATCACACGTGCTTTCATCAGTTCCATTTCCTTTGTACAGTTGCTGCAACATCGCAGAGAATCCTACTGTTGTGGTGATAAACGGTGTGTTGTCCCTCTGCAGGCATACATGAACTACAGAAGACAGAGTACTGAGGGCTGGAGCATTGGGAACGTGATGCTGGACTTCACTGGTGGAACCTTCAGTATTCTTCAGATGGTCCTGCAGTCTTACAACAATGGTAACCGTTGAACTTCTCTATTAGAATGAACGTTCTCCTGACCATGGTAGAGCACCCATGACCAGTTAAATGTTTGACACAATGAATGCTCCATGACTGACACCAACTGTGGCTGGATGTGTCCTCAGATGAGTGGAGGCTGATATTTGGGGACCCGACAAAGTTTGGCCTGGGCCTGTTCTCTGTGGTGTTCGACATCCTTTTCATAACTCAGCACTACTGTTTGTACAGACGAGCACCGGAGTATGAGCCTTTTAGTCAGCAAGTGGACTGATGTCATCGTCTTCGACGCCCCTGATAAAAACCCACTATGACGAAGCAGCTCAGGAGAAGTCACTGTGTCATTTGTTTGTACTGTGGAATGAATGAATGTTTTTGTTGATTCAAGTCTGTGGAAACTTTTTATTAAGAGGGTGTCATGGGGGGGTGGGCGAATCCCAATCGGACAGACCTAAGAAATCGACTCATGGCGATGGAAATGGAATGTGTATGCGGTAAGGTTGGCAAGAACCGGATCCACGAGCCAAGATGAAATGCATGCAGAGGGTACACAGGAACGAGCACGTGCCAGCTGAAAGTGAAAGCACACATTCAACGTGTATATCTAAATTCTTTTAGAGTCCTCAGAACCATCCCACTACTCGCTTAAGGGTTTTATCAGGTTTCCATCACTAGTTCTCAGTTCTTGGTCTCTCAGGTCCAAGGAGATGGTGTTGACCTTGTTCAACCAGCAGAGGGCGCAGTTTGCAGCAGCCACCACCACAATCTACTGAGATTCTGCAGAGTACAAATAAAGGGGCAACATTGTTCTGAAGTCCCCAGAGGCTGTAACTCCCACTGGAAGTTCAGAAAGATCATCCTCCAGACATTTTACTACAGCAAGGGTGTCATCACCTCCACAAACTGCTGGTTCCAGACGGTTCCTCTGCGGCCTCACACACACCCTCATACTCCACAGAACATGGACTTCAATGTGTATTTTGTCACATTCTTCTCTGTATGGTTCTCACCACTAATCATTCACACCTTGTTGAACAGGTGTTACTTGTATTTGTTGTTTTTAACTCTACATTTTCTTTTGACTTTCCTGATATTTTGTCATTGTTGCTATGTCTGCTCTCCATTATTTACTTAGCCTCTAGGTATTTAAATAAATCAATTTAGTATTAATTGATTTATTAATATTTAATAAACAATGAGATTTACATCTGGACATAGTACGACAGCAGCATCAAAGGTCCTAGAAGATGTTTCTGTACTGTATCAGCCAAAGGATTTATGTGAGGAACATTTTACTTCTTTCCTCTAAAATGAGCCCGGAGGAACAGACAAAGTGCTGGTGTGTCAGTGATGGAACACAACCGTGTACCGTCAGCTTCCAGTTCACCTTTATGACCCTGAACAATGCCTATCGTGGAGCCACTTTTATTTCCTATTTTATAAATGAATAAACCTGAGAAACAGTATAATTCATCTATATACACAGAAGGTTCTTGTTTAACAGCGACAACTACTGTTCCTGGTCAAAACATTGATTGAGTAAAATACAAAACTTTACAGAAAACTGCAGTCATTTCCTTCAGAGAAAATGAAACGCACCAGTGATGAACATGAATACACAGACTGAAAGACAAGTCTTAAAAACATCTTCTTCCTCAGTCAATGAGGCTGTGCTTCAAGGTATTTGTGAGCTCAGTCAGTTTTAGATAAATTGATCAGTGATGTAAATTCTAATTTCATACATCACTTTGGGGTAAATGGACTGTACATGACCTCCACACATGACAACTGGAGTAACAAAGTCCAACAGTCGCTCTCATTGCTGTAATTCATCAATCAGGTCTCATAAAGGAGACTTGAACCATGTCAACCTTTCATGAAGAGTCATGTTTTCTCTGAATTGTATCATTTTTCAATCATTTTCACAGTAAATGTAGTTTTATCTGTGTGTTCATTTCTGTTAGGTGGGCTTCAATAAAGGTTGCACTGGTGTTTTCTGCAGTTTTGTTCAATAATCACAATAAAACCCACAAGTTGAGAACCACGCTGACACGTGTCGGTGTCTGGTGTCAGACTGGAGCATTAGTTACATGTTTATTTTGTATATACAGTCAATTTGTTATATAAATATAATGCATATGTCTCAGACCGGCCGTCGTTGCATACCAGAGTTAATCATGATGGGGGAGGTCGAACACACTGGTGGATGCTCGTGGGTCAGAGGCAGTAGACAGTCCGGCTCAGTCTCATGTGGTTGAGAACGTCAGGAGAAGCTGGAGGCTCGGAGCTCAGAGTAAAAACGTGGGTGTAATAAAACAGCCTCTGTTACACTGTGACACTGAATGAATGCTTTCAAAACAAGCCTCCGTCGGACTGAAGGAGTCACCCTGCTCCAGAGTTCCTTCTATTCAACGCGTTTAGATGATTAGTCAGCATGATGCAGACGGGGTCTACTGAAGGTCACACCAGCAGGCGCCCCTCAGACATGTCGGACCCCCACTCGGGCGTGTCACCGCGGGACACGTCATGTGTCGTGTCAGAGTGTCACCCAGGACTCGAGTCACTCCTCGTTGATGATGATGAGAGCGGGACTAGCCGTGTGCTGGCTGGTCTCACACAGACCCGTCTGTTCAGTCAGCTTGGCGAGGACACGAGGGGTGTTCAGGTTGTAGACCCCAGCCTGGAGGAAACTGGCTCTCAGAGTCAGAGACAACACCTCCTGCGCCTCCAGCTGCAGCCTGAACCTGGTCTGACCCACCCAGGTGAAGGCGCTGTGGAGCTCCGAGGACTCAGGGCTGGAAACGGCAGGAAGGGGAAAACAAGGTCATGTGACGTCAACGGACTCACTGAACTCCTGCCTGGTGTCTGCAGAGTTACGGCTTGTGTGTGAATTTGCCTACTGAGCAGAAACTGACATGTGACCAAGGTCACCTGTAGGTGTCCTCCAGCTACGGGCCGACTCAGCGTCGACCTGAACCGACAAACTGGGTCAGCACCTGTTCGTTTACCTGGGATGTTTGTGCCGCAAGTCGATGACGACATCCACTTTAGCCAAGGAGCAGTTGGACAGAGTCA
>JBBMJM010025522.1:4148-14919 GCA_037832705.1 Centriscus cristatus
GACAAGTGACCGTTGACCGCAAGCGTGCAGCAGAAACATGAAGCTGGACGTGTCAGCAGACGGAAGGAGGAAACTGAGGAGAACCCACTGAAGAAACCCGCCTCAGACAGAGAGAACCAGCAGCTACTGGTGGAACAGAACCTCCTGGAACAAGTGAAGATGCCTCCAATTCAGACATGTTTCAGGGACGAGGGAACGACATTAGCTTCTCACATCTGACCACAATTTCACCGTTTCCTTCAGAGAACACGTTCCAACAAACTCTCCTCAGATGAACCTCGGAGCCTCGGTCCCTCAGGACTCACTTCTTAACATTCGTTCTTCAACAAACAAACATGAAGTCCATCAACTCCTGGAAAGATCTGCACAGAATGTTTTTCAAAACGGGAATCTGGTGTGAAGCTGACGTGGCGAACCGATGGAAACGGATCGACCGTGATTGATCATCGATCGGTGTGATCGATGAGTCCTTGAGGGCTTCAGGGCTTCAGGATTTCTCAGACCGTCCCCATGAAGCGACAGAATGTTCCTCCACCTAGTACGTTCTCCTGAAACTCTTCTGGTTCTGATCACGACCGACGGCCAAGAATTCCTCAGCGTGCTGACTCGGCGATCCTTCACTCCCGTGGATGACGCAAAGTCTGGATCCGAGTTTCATCCCCCGCACCGAGGAGGCCACCGATCGGCGGACGTGCCTCCAGTTGGTCACCAGCTGACAGCTCAAGCCCCCCGGGGGTACTTCATCTGTCGCTGGTGTTTCATCTCCGCGTTGGAACAAACGAGGACGGACGGAGCGTTCAAACGTTACGTAAGACGTCAGGAGCAGACGACAGACAGCAGCGTCTCCAGCGTCTGGTCCCGCTGTTGTGTCACGCCGCCGGCAGCAGCTTCTGTTTCCTCCTCTGACGTTGAGTGATGATGTTGGATGAAACAGAGAAACCGCAAAGCGACTGAAGGGGGGGGGGTCGTCAGACTGTGATGGATGTGTGTAGGGAGGGAGGTGGAGGGGGGGGGGTCATGACCCATGACATGGAACATGAAACATGGAGGATGATTGATGTTTGACTGATGTGTTCAGATGAAACATTTCACTCACGAACACGAACCGACAGACGATTCGTGTGAACGTGGGACTGAATTCATCTTGTCTTGTCAGAACCGCAGAGGGCAGAGACTCGTCGGTTTCCTCCTCAGTGCCGCAGTCTGACACGTCAACGCCGGCACGTGTCAGACAGACGCTACAGACCCGTTACAGACCCGTTACAGACTCAGGCTCATTACAGATCCATTACAGGCAGACTTGTTAGTCTTGTGACAGACTCATCAGAGTCATAACAAACTCAGACTCGTTACAGACCCGTTACAGACTCAGACTCATTACAGACCCGTTACAGAACCATTACAGACTCAGACTCGTTACAGAACTGTTACAGACCCATTACAGACCCCTTACAGACTCAGACTCGTTACAGAACTGTTACAGAGTTGGACTCATTACAGACCCGTTACAGACCCATTACAGACTCGTTACAGACTCAGACTCATTACAGATCCGTTACAGGCAGACTTGTTAGTCTTGTTACAGACTCATCACAGAGTCATTACAGACTCAGACTCGTTGCAGTTACTTGTGTCAGATTTGTCAGACATGTTTGAAAACGTCCCGATGAGAGGACGAGATCCCAACCAACAGAGGTCAGAGGTCACAACCAGCAGAGCTCAGCTGAGCTTTAGGTCCATGTTAGGTCCATGTTATTCACATCTTCTTTTGTGAAGTCGACTGTTGGACAAAAGGAGCCTGCAGAGACGTTTTGCTCCATGTTCCTTTTATTTCTTTGTAAGTAACAGTTTTAATAGGTGGCGGTTGATTCCTCTGCTCTCCTCAGACCTTCTACCTCTGCCAGTAATCATGTGGAGCTCAGATGTTTGACTTCAGTCAAACGGAAATTCCTCCGCGGACGTAATTCTTCCAAACCTGCATCTCATCGTACGCCGTCCAAGCTAAGCGGACCTGGTCTTCTGTCTGTGAGGGTTTCTGACACACCAACGTCCTCCTGAGCCAACGTGGGCAGGTGATGGATGTCGGCCTCCACAAATCATCCTGAACCTCCCAGAACGCCGCCTCCCACTGTGATTTGTGCACGTTTTAATGTGACCCGTAATCGTCCGAGCTCATGTTCTCCATAAGAACGGGGGATAGTTTACTGCCGGGGGGGAGGAGAACATCTGCATCTACAGCTCATCCATCCGCGGACGGACAGGAGACACCGGGTCTCATCGCTTCCACATGATTCTTCTTTACAACGTTCGACTGGTGGAGGCGGGAGGGAGAAGACAAACGTCCCAGACGTGAACTCGACGAGACGAGGAGGAAACTGACGGTTCTCTGCTCGTCCATGAATCAGCGTGTGTGATCCGACGGTTTAACGGCGACTGTCACTGATCAGGATTCCTCCCCGGCTGCACAACACAACGGAGACAAGAGGAACATTTTACGAGGAACGTTTGTTTGATCGCTCGGCGGCTGAGAGAACAAACGTGTTCCAGCTTATTGATTCCGTTCGCTCGGCGTTTTAAAAGGTCACATGTGAACGCTAACGAGGATCACAGCGCGTTTGCTCGTTTCCACATCCCCTTCATTTGTTTTGGAAAACAACCGTCGCCTGAGGTTCATTGTTTGCCTTTACTTCACATTTAACCAGGAACATTTACGAGCGGAACGCGTTCACCGATCAGTACCTGCAGCTCCGACTGGGCCACAGGGGATCCGAGTGAAAACAACAACGACTCCGTATTTGTGCAGGAACGTGACTGATTATTGACAGTTGTGGAGCACATGAGGCTGAGTGCTGATGCTAACGCAGCTGACATCAAATTCACCAGTCGAGAAGCAAAAGCTACAGTGTCACGTTGCTAGCAGCTACACTTAGCCGCTAACAGTAGCTGCTAGCATAAGCACAAGAACGCTGTCAAATTAGCATTCAAGCCTGAACGTTGACGTCGGTCACCGTTCAGGCCGACGTTGTCATAACAGTCACCTCATGGAACATCATCGTTCAGCTAAAATGTTCCAATCCCACCGCTGCTGTGACTGTTAGCTGCTAACGTTAGCCGGCGCTGCTAGCTGGCTGTCGGTGACGCTAACAGCTTTAACAACACCTATGAACTCGTCATCAACGTAGATGCGCAGGAGAATGCTTGTGAAGAAATTAAGCGTTGAAGACGCATCAGGCACAGGCACACAATTCATGGAGAAACGCTCTGGAGTGTTTTTGTGTCGTCAAACTACGACGTCGATCCTAGAGACCCAAACCTCCGTTGGTCTGAGGGCCCGTTCTCGTCTCCTTGTGTCTGTAATCTACGAGTTTGATTTATGACCGTGTTTGTGTATCAGCGCCCGGGCGGCCGACCGAGCGCATGCGGTTTCACTTGGCTCTGGGACCAGTTTTACATTCAGCGGGCAAAGAACTTCACGAGGCAGTCGGAGTTAATGGAGCATTTATTGTTTAATACAGATTCCTGGACGCAGCGGCGAGCGCTGAGTCACTTTGGCCGAACGTCTGATTGGTCTGATTGTCGACGGAATCCCTGTCAGCACTTTAACAGCGTATACGTTTTCTCCTCCACCGTCTGGACGGTTCTCCCCATCGTGACATTGACGAGCTGAGCGGGCAGAGTTTGTTCCATTCGTGTTCCGTTTTCACACTCACATGTTCGGGGGGACGACACGTGAGTCCACGACGTTTCCGCCTGCTTCTTATTACAGTAATTGGTGATTTAGTGAGTCTGCTGACTGGATACGGACCCACGCTGGGTGGACGTGAACTCCTCCTCTGGATCTGCAACAGGTTCATTTCAGGCGGAGGAAATCCACGGCTGAAGACGATCCCACTAGATTTATTTCGAAAAGCTGCAGCCGGACTCCAGAAAACTGATGAAATCATCTTCAGTCGTTGCATAAAAGACTTTTTTTTTTTTTTTTTTTTTGGACGAACTGGAAATGTCAGATGTGGAAACTTTAGTTTGTTAAATCAGGAACCAGGAAAAGAACGTTGTTGTTTTTATGACAATCACATAGAGTTGGTCCCGTTGGAACGTGGCGTGACAAAGGTGTGTGTGAGCAGACGTCTGCCGCCATCGTGAGCCTCCGTACCGACGGCACCAGGGCGGCGGACACACGGAAGCGATGTAGGGGCGATTGGCTGACCGCTAGCGGGGGCAGGAGGGTCGAACATCCATCACCGATCCATTCACAGCCTTTTCCGTTAAATGCTTTTTTTCCTGTCGCTCGCACTGGACCGTGAAATTGTGAATTTGCAAACATGTGCTGGTCGTTAAAGTCCGGAGCAGTTGACGTGGGTGAATTCCTTCCAGCACGAATCCACTTGATAAGACCTCACTCACTACGACGCTCACCAGAGGGTCTGAATTATCGCTACGCTAACGGCCACAGAGGAATCATGACCCACTTTTTAAAGAGTCTGCTGGCTTGGAGCCCTGAGTCAGTGGTCCGAAGAAACACACACATACACACACAGTTTGAGATTTACAGTTTCATTCATTTTCAGCAGACTCGATTGGATCTTTCCAAACTAAATGATTCAGAACCGTCAGACGTGTGAAGAAAAGTGTGAGAACAGAGGGTGTATTTTCACCAGCTCGTGTCCTGAAATGTTCTCACATGCACTCTCTCTCTTTCACACACACACACACACACACACACTTTGACACCTTGTGGACACATGTGTTTTCAGTCCATCCTGCAAACACAAACACTCGCCCGGCTCCCTCAGCCGCTGCAACAGAAAACAAACACACCACCCGGCACGTGACGATGGTTCAGCTGGACACGAGCTGAAGTGAGATGAGAGTTCTTTACTTGTCCCACAACGGGCAAATTCACATTGTTCGCGGGACACACACGGGTGAACTGCAGTGTACGTGGAAAATGTGTATTTTTAAAAGAAAAATGTAAAATCAAATGAAATACGAAGTATATAACACGTCTGGGAAGACGCCTCAAGAGACAAAAGCCCTCGTTTGTCTCCAGACTTTGACGTTTGATGTCACGTGCTCGACGAGTCGCCGCGACTGGAAACTGGCTCAGGTGGAACGCCGCTCTGACTCGGCAGGAAACGCTCGCCGCAGCGCGGAAAAGTCTGCTGGGTCGACTCATCGTCTGTGGTCGAGGAACCGCAGGAGTCCCACACGTTGCCGTCGGCAACCGACAGGCGATGCTGTTTGTCTGATTCTCACCAGGCTTTCATTTGCCAGCCGTTCTTTTCTGACCTTTGACCTCTGAGGCCGTCTGCAGCGAACCAGTCGCCCTCATTGATCAATAAAGTTTTCAACTGAGACTTCAAACTCAGCGTGAGCGGTTTGAGGAGCATGACCTTTGACCGTCCCCACTCGGTGAAGGCGCGGCTCAGACGACAGAAACATCAGATTCCCTGACGACGTTTGACTTCACTGCGCGACAGAACTGAACCAAAATCCCTCCGAGAACGGGAAGCGGATCGGTTCTCCATCTGAGTGGTCGTCTGACTCCATGTTTCCCTCATTAGTCCATCTGCCTCCGATTACCGCCACGGAACCCGCTCGTACCTTCATGGAAACTCTGCGTCTGGGCTCCAGGGTTTCTTTCCTTCAGCAACGCTGCCATCTACTGGTGGAGCAGCGGGGTCATCTGAGGGGGAGATACAGTCAGCTACAGAAACTACTGATGATGGTTCATTCAGTTTCTTTTTTTTCATTTAGACAAAAAAAAAATTCTTCTTCCCCACGTTGTTTTCATTGAAATTGACGTTAATTTCTTCCCCAAAAAAATCTCACAGACGCTGACGTTAATATGGCCATTGCCTGTGGATTCAGATTTTTCTGCATCTTTGGCAGAAGAACTTCATTCAGAACGAATCAAGTTGTTATTGTTCTGGTCTCCAACGTATCTGTCACCTCCAAGTGTGGTTAGAGAGGTGGGAACCTCAGATGTTCACCAACAGGTGGAAGGAGAAGGAGAAGAACATGAGCAGATGATGAGGAGGAGGAGGAGGAAGAGGACATGGGAAGGGGATGAACGTGACTCATCACAAAGAACAAACAAAGGAACCTGACTCATCAGATCTTCCTCCATCACAGAAATCTGAACTCACTTTTGTTTGTTTGTCAGACTGGATGATAAACGCTCTGACAGGGAGGGGGAGGAGGACTTCTTCTCCTGCTTTTGAAGGTCTCCTCAGATGGTCGTCCAACAGCAACAACTGCTCTGGTCCGGTGTCAGAGCTCCAGGCTGCAGCTGCTGATGGAATCCAGATGTTCGCTCCTTCCAATGACTCATCCCCTGGAAATATGGAAGCAGAGCGCTGAGTAACTGTGACGAGCTCGGATTGATGTCCAGAAGGACGCGGGGGGGGGGGGGGTCTGGAGATGTGGTGAACCTCCGCTCGCTGACAGATGATGCACAGTGTTTGAGTTACATGGACATAGTTTCCTCTGCGGTCGCGGATCCAAGTCCCACTGAACCAGTCTGACCTCCAACATCACACCGAAGCTTGAACGTGAGAAACTGTTTCAGTTCACATTTATTTGTCCTGAGGTTTGGCTTCTCCAGAGCAGAACGTCTGAATGAGAAGACCCCCTGTGTCCTTTGGGGTGCCAAAGAGCAACCGAATTGATTTCCTCTATCTACAAATATTACAGTGAAATCTAACGAGTCACGAGTAAGTCATGAGCTGAGCCTTTAAATATGTCGAGTCAGCATCTGGTGAAGACATGACTCAGACCAGGACTTTGTTTTATGAAATAGCACTTGTACATGTAGAACATCAGATGTGTTATTAACTTACAACTGAAGAATTTGTTCAGCAACTTAGAAACACACTATGCTAGATGCTCGGCAGGAAATGAAAAGCTACTCTTTCCGTGGTCAGAAGGTTCTAGACACAATCCTGACAAGAACTAGTCTCAGTTTTACTGAGGCAGAGCTCATGGGATTTGTAGTCAAATGGGACACAGTGCTGCTTCACGTTAGCATGCTAACATAGAAAACTAATACACTCGCAAGGTATGCGGCTATTAAGTTATTTAAATGACAACAAGCAGCACCAGTAGATTCAGATCCACCATCTTCAAATAAAACTTTACATAATTAATAATAATTATAATTACTAATTCATAATTAATTCATTGGTGTGACCGTGAATTATATGTTATAAAACGACGCGTTACGGCTTTTATGCTAACAAACGCCATACCTGCAACACCTGGACGCCTCCTCTTCGTCCAGATGTACAGAAATACATTTTAAAAAAACACCCAAAGTGAAAACTAGACGTCCATTGACTGAACGTCCGACTTAATCCTTCTCAAAAGTCAACAGGTGGATATCATTAGTGCGCTTACAAAGACAGGAAGTCGTTTCAAAATAAAGCAGGAAATGGATAACCAGACACATGAAGAAAAGAGCTGAAGAAAGACACCAAGTCAGTTTGTTTGAATGAACAACGGGTGTTCTGAGATATTTTGCTTCCTGAGATGGTTTGCTGAACAGTCATGATCATGTGACAGGAGCGTCTCTGCGCCCTGCTGGTCGCCATGACCAGGGTGATTATGATGGGTGAATCTCAAATAAACACGTCAGTGACTCCAGATTAGGTGACTTGGAAGGGAGCAGGTGACTCGCACATTCACCGTTTAAATCACTTTAATTCATTTCAGGAGAGAAAAATAAACATTCTGTTGGTAATAAAAGCAGAAACATGATTTGACAACAACCGCAGCAGGTGAACGTCTGACGCCGAACAGGAAGTCGTCATTCTTCTACCAGAGGAAGACGAGGAGGAGGAGGAGGAGGAGTGAGCGGGCCAGCAGGGGGCGCTGGTGTTCGGGCGGTGAGCTGGCGCTGATGTCATACTGCTCGTCGTGACCTTTGCACTGGTCGCAGTCGTCGCCACAGAAGGAGCATGAGGTCATGTCCCTCCGCCACGCCGACGTGTACGTCCTCACCGTCCTCCGTCCTGGAAGAGTCAGCGTGTGAGTGGAGATAAACGGCGGCCGACGCTCACGTCATCACGTTCTGCTCACGTGGTTCGTAGTAGTCGTAGACCAGAACAGCCGCTTCCTGGACTTTGGCCACTTTGAACTCCGTCACCAGAGGAACCAGAACACACACGTCCTCCGTCGTCACCTGGAGACACACATCCCTGTTTCTGACCACGATCAGTGATGACGCGTCGGTGACACGGCGACACACACCGAGTCCAGGTACAGGACGACTTTCCCCGCCGCCGTCTCCACTTTCTTCACGACGTCGTCGGTGCGGACGCCGTCCGGCGCCAGGCTGAAGCCGCTCAGCAGACCCACCTCCATGATGGCCATCCCCGTGGCGTTCAGCCCCGAGCCGGGGGACAGGCTGCGCAGAGACAGCACACGCATGCTGAGTGTGTAACTGTGTGTGCGTGTGTGTGTGTGGACTCACCTGCAGCAGACGTGCACATGTGCCGAGTTCATTTCGTGGTCAGAGAGCTCGACGTGCAGATGAAACGCCTCGTGCTCGCCAGCGTCCCGTCTCCTCCTCAGCAGCTCGTCGTTCCTGATGTTGTAGAAGACGTTGAGCTGAGGAGGAAACGGGACCGAAGAGGGTGAAAAGGGTTTAGAAAAGGTTCTGCTCCTCAGCACGGGGTCTGCTGCAGACCGACCGGGAACATCTGGATCACAAAGATCAGAGTGGTTTGGAGAACAGCAGGAGGCGCTGTTCTCTTTTCTTTGTCTGGTACCTGAAACAGCGCGAGTCCGCGCCCCTCCGCCGTCACCTGAAGCTTGAGCTCGTCTTCTGGTTCAATCTGAAACATCGGCGTTCGTGTTCGTCACCTGACAGTCGTCAAAGTGGGCACAGCGGCTCCCCCTGCTGTCTGTTACCTGTCGGCTCTGGTGGAGTAGGTAGTTGTCCTGGTGGATGTGGAAGGAGGCGGCGCTGACGCCAGCGGCCGTCACCGTGACGACTAGGTTGTGGTCATGTGACCCGTGTTGGGACGCGAACGTGGACAGAGCCTGCAGAGCCACGATGGTGTCCTGGAGGAGAAGACAGGTCACGTGACCTCACCACCACATGGGTTCCTCCTGTTGGAGGCGCTCTCGTGACCTTTCACCTGAGTGCTTCCAAATCCTCCGTTGGGGTTCCGCTGGCGGCTGAGCCACTTCATGAGGCTGACGCCCTCGGCGAGCCGCCCCAACCGGTGCTGGCAGAGCAGCACGTAGGACGCCAGCTCCATGTCGGCCGACCGCGGCTGCCACGACTCGGACAGACCACCGCCCGGGGACGACCACATCGGGACGCCGTCTGCCGGGGAGACACCCGACAAAAGAGAGACTTTCAGACCAAATGTCCGTTTGTCCCTGTGGGTGCTCATAATATTTTGAACTTTCTATTCTTTTATGTACATTTTTTCAACATCCTCTGGTGCAACAATTTCCTCCAGGTTTGATCAAGTTTTCATCTTCTTTTAAGATGTGCGCACCTTTCAGCTCAGCTCTTCCCATCAGCTCGCTCAGAGCCGTGTCGGCGCTGTCGCTCCCGTCCAGTGCCAGCGCGTAGGCGAGCAGGCCGAGGCTGTAGTTACTGGCCACGCCCAGCGCCAGGCGTGTCTCCAGGAACATCAGGGCCGCAGTCACCTGACTGCTGTACTGAGCCTGTGAGACGGAAACCAGGGCTTAGTTCACGTACAGCGCGCAGACTGAACAGCTCCCCCGTCTCTCACCCGGATGGAGTCGTCCTCCAGCAGAGCGATGACGACGTAGGCCGTGAGGGACACGGGTCCGTCCAGGCCGCCCTGCAGCTCTGTGTGGATGACCCGGCCGGGCTCCTCGAACCGCCCGTCGGCCCCCTGCCGGGCTCCCAACCAGGACGCCGCCCGGTGGAGTACTTGGGCGTCGATGTGGATAAAAGGTCGCGCCTGAAGGAAACACCGGAGCACGAAGGCCGAGAGCCTGTGGAGACACGCCCTCAGACGTCAGTGTTTCACTGTTCATCACTCAGCCGGATGTTCATTACTCGATGAACACGTGAACGACGTGTTCATCGACCCACCACGTGCTTCCAGACTGGTCCCGGTCTCCGAAGGCGCTGAAGGAGCCGTCGGCTCTCTGGTACGACAGCTCGCGCTCGTAGCCTGAAGACAAACACATCCACTGAGCTGTGACCTGCTTCGTCTGCGGGATGTGACCTCTGACCTCCTTCTACCTGCCAACATGTAGGCGGTGGCCGTGTCGGTGATGCTCTGATCGGCCTGTCCGGTGGCGTCCAGGTACTGGAGGACGTAGATGTTTGGGGCAAAGTTGATCATGTTCTGTTCCCCGCAGCCGTGAGGCATCTGGATGAGAGAGTCCAGCCCGCTGATGGACGGACCCAGGATGTCGCCTGTACCGTCGCCGTGGAAACGAGACAAATCAAAATAACTGTGAGTAACAGTGTAGAGATGTAAAATCAATTCAGTTCAGTCAGTGCAAATGTCTTCACGTTGTCATGACGACCTGACTCCCCCTGTCAACAGTCTCCGTGGTGACTCGATGGGAAACATCTCGCACGTACCGACGACCGTCACCACCGCTCTCCTGCTGCCAGCCACAGAGTCCGCCGGGAAGGTGAAGTTGACATGTCGGGTCAGTGTGGACGAGACCTCCAAGAGCAGCGAGGTGGAGAAGGACTGCTCGAGGCCTTCAGCCTGCAGAGTCCACGACACACACAAACTGAAGCTGATACGTCTGTGTGCGTGTGCGT
>JBBMJM010025947.1:0-18638 GCA_037832705.1 Centriscus cristatus
GTGTGTGTGTGTGTGTGTGTGTGTGTGTGTGTGTGTGTGTGTGTGTGTGTGTGTGTGTGTGTGTGTATATATATATAGTATATATTGGTAGGATGTGTACATTTGAATTATTCTGGTCTGATAAATCGTACCAGTGACAGCTTCCTTGAAAATGAGTTTCCCTGGTTGATTCTACTGAATAAATGAATATATCAAAGAGACTTTTGAACGGCTGTTTGAAAGGAACAACACTTCAACATCTGGCCCCCTTCACAGAGCCATAAATCCCCAAAAATCGCCATCTATTGTTTTGCGGAAGTTTAAAATCACCAGTTTCTGTTTCTCCTGCTATGTGAGTCACACGCAGCACTTTATTCTTTCTTTTCTTCAGTAGTAATCCCCTAAAACAGCCGGAGAGGCTCTGTCAACACATCCTCTCCGCAGGCTGCACACGGCTTGAGCTCCCAGACACTGAGAGTGCGACAGTGAGGACCGTCCCCCAGCGAGACGTCGTCCAGCAGTCTCCCATGGGATCAGTCATGTTCAACCTGCTAAAAAAGAAGTCCAGCTGGATGACAGAGGTGGGAAAAGGGTAATCGGGTTTGACCAAGGCAGGGAAATATTATATAGCCTAATTTAATAATGCATGACTGACATCATGTGTATGCTACCAGGGTTACGCCAATTTTTCTCAACATGCAACAACAAACTGTTCATTCAGTTCAGAGACACTGTATAATTTGCACCATTAATATAAGATAGTAAAGGTGAGTGAACAGTGAGATGAAGAGGAAAAACCCACTGAATTGGAAGATATTTTCAGTCAGAAGAAGGTTCTTCAAGCAGATCTACTGACGCAGCCCCCGCTGACATCAGGACGTTCACAGTAGTTTCATGCTTGATTCATTTTCCGTTTGTAGCGCTAACCACATAAAAATGATGTATCCGGGTCTCTGCAGAGATGACGTCAGTGGATCCACAGCGCAAACACGCAGGTAACCTTTGTGAGATGGATATTGTTTGGGGACTAGTAATTAAAGCTTAGGATGGATTGCAGATGATGACTTCAGCTATGAACTGGTAATACGGACGTTATGACATATAGATCCTTTCTTCATTTCCCAGAGTGATCACGGTGTTATTTCTGCACCCTGCAAACATAATCAATTACATCTTAATGACTTCTTTGTGTGAAATAGAGTGAAAAAAAATAGACCAGACGGGTTCTTGCGAACACTGTGTGACGCTTTCTAATCACCATCTGTTCTGTTACATGAGTCAAGGTCGTCTTATAGGGGAGGACAACGTCTTTACAGTTGGCTTATGTGCGAGGAGGTCACGTTTCTCTTTGGTTTTACAGCACGATCCAATTTGACAATCGATTTCTCATACTGAGATCGGCCGACATGCCACACAGGTCTGCGTGGCGCCTGACATCGTGTGAAGTGCTTGCAGTAGGTGTCACGTTCGAGCAAAACATTCAATCTTTTCCTCTGACTTGGCTTTGACCTTAAAATGCTTCGAGTCGCGTCAGAGCGGGTTGCGCTTGTATGCTTCCGTTTTCTAAAACTATGTGAACTCTGCTGTATTTAAACCCCTTTCCCCTTTCAGTTCAGGTTTACGTCGGGCCTCTGTGCACGGGCCCCATAGCTAATCAAGACTCGCCTTTCTGCTTAGCTGTCATGCACACAAATTCCCAACAGCACATCCTTATTAGCCCCGAGTTTAATGCGCACCAAAGTCGACTGACAGCCCCTCCAAGTGTAATTCTTAAGAAGTGTTTCACTCGACTGTTTGACACATGTGGATCTAAGCTGATGACTTTGCATCTCATGTGTGAGTGTTTCTCCTCCCACTGCACCGTGTGCGTTGGGTGTGTCATACTTTCATTGACGTGAGCAACAATTTTGACTCAAGTGTGGCTGATCGGGACGTAAACTAAAGATGTCCTCAGAGCCGCACTGATGAAATCACATCAGCAGCGAACGTCCTTCTTGCCCCCCAGTAACTAGAACCACATTTGAGTGTTGGTAATAAGCCATTAAGATGCATGGATTTCTTTCTGTACCTTAGGGTTTAGTGAACTGATGTCGCTGTCAAACGATAAACTTGTAATGTATTAAATTGATCTTTTAAAAGCAGAAGGCCCAAACTTTCTGCATGATATGACCACCTGAAGCAGAGAGGTGATTGAAATGATGTTCTCGCAAACATTGCAGGTAAAAGCTTTTCTAGGAATTCTATTTTTATTCTGTGTATAAGAAAATTAGCAATAAAGATATCGGTACAACGTTTGTTGGAATGGCGAAGGCATTTGTGAATGTGATTTTTTTTTTTTTTTTTTTTTTGTGGTCACCTCTTCTCAAACGGAGAAATGTTTTTAATGTTACTCTTCAAATGTCTAGATATGCACTGCAATGTAATATGTCAGCGCAATGCATGAAATAACTATGAACTGCTTTGAAAAAAGAGAAGAAGAAACATCCCCGTGATGTAGCGACCTCCTATTTTCAAATGAAAACTTGTGACTGGACTCTGACAGCCTTGAGACGTGGATTTGCTCTCCCTCCTGTGGCTACATCAAAACATTCTTATATGTATTTTCTGATTACTCAAAGCAAATACGAAGCTCTCGGTAGGTCTTCGTCCCTCTGCAGGCGCCTGCAGATGTGTTTGCGCCAGAGTTTACTCGGCTCATCTGTGGCTGTGACAGATGGATTATTCAGTGGCGTAAAGAATGAGGTGTCAGAAACGTTCAGCTCTGCTTTTGGGCAGAATGATTTCTCTCTGTCTACCTCTGTATAACCATACATTGCATTTATTGATTATGATGAGGCATTCTCCTCTCCAGTTATCACGATATCGATTTCAGACCCGATGCAGAAGAACCGAGTGAATTGAGGAGAGTGATGTTACACAGGCTGAGAATTAAAACCTGTGGCCGTGGGAGCACATAAGCAATATGCAGGGAGACGGTTCAAAGGTCCAATCTGTGGAAAGAAAGAAGGATTCTGAACTTAATTACCTCCACCAAGGAGGTTATGTCTTTGCCATGGTTTGTTTCTTTATTCGTTTGTTGGTTTTAGTGAAATAACATATAAGTTATGAACAGATTTTATTGACATTTTCAATAAATGATAATAATAATGAGACACGGTGATGATGAAATTGTGGTTGTACACACACACACACACACACACACACACACACACACACACACTATAGGTTCGCTAATATATCAAAAGCTCCAGATTCTGACAAAATTCTGGATGCTATGATCCAGAACAGGAAATATTATAGTGATTGCAGGATTTTCAGGCACTGTAAGGCAAAGAATGAAGGTAAAGACATGAACTACCACCAGACTGAAGCTGAGAGTCCGATGAATCAGGAGGTGTGACAGATGTGCTCTATCTTCAATAGCTTTATCCAGAAGAAAAACATTCGTGAAATAGTGAATTTTGTCATGATCACTGTATTTTGCTGTATTTCCAAATGATAAGACTGTGTTTTCTTGGTCAAGAAAACTGTTGATGTAGACAAAATAAGGTTAGGTATGTTAATATGTCATGTAAGTCAAAGTTTTCAAAAACTATATTGGATGGAAATCACAATATAGATGGAAACGAGCTGCTTGGTGGAGGTCTGCGCTCTTTTGCTTTTTATCTCTCAATAAGGAGCACGTCCGCATCATGATCATCTCATTCATCTATGAGTCTGAGAAAATATGGAAGACGTCATTTATTCACACTACCCTCTGCAGCTATAATACGGCCATGCAGCAATCCCATACGAGCTCAGCGTGCTGAGGCAATCTGCCTACTGGAGACTTACCTGCTGAAACTACGAGGAGGGCTCATCGGGGACGCACATGAGCAAAGCAATGAGGCGCGAGAGCTGCTTCTACACACCGGCGGCTGATTGAGTGGAGATGAACAACGGCAGCTCTCCTCCATGGCTTCTGACAAAGTGCGTTTGTAATGGATGAGCTTGTGAGGAGGTGGAGGGACTTGTTGTGTCTACAGTCATCGGAACACACGTTTGAGATGGTTCAAGAGTAGCTCCCATCACTTTCTGGCGTGATCGTTTTTGTCATTGGACTCCCAACGACTGGAGCTGTGTCTTTCTGTGTTTCTGATGACGGTTGTTCCCGCAGGCCTCTGGAAGGAGTCTTGTCGTTTTGTCGCATCCTTCAGCAGTCCGCGGCCTGTATAAGCGATTAGCACTGTCAGCATTTTTCTAGGTCATGCTCGGCATTCATGGTTGAACTGAAGAATAAATAAAACATGTTTATGTCTTTTGGGTTGATCATTAAAATTCTGGCTGCATGTTATCAATCAATCCTTCAATTACACTGAAACCAGAAGCGGTTGGATTGTTGTGTATCCTCCCGTTGCCATCATGGTGTCCATCCTCTAATTTCAGAGGGTGCTGGGAGGTTTGTGTCCCCTTAGTTCTTCTCTGTGTCTGTTTGCTTGTTGGAGCCTAGCACAGCAGAAGTCCGTCTCTCCAAACTCAGCTTCCCCTGGTGTGTGACCTCAATTACAGAGGCAGAGAGATTATGGGTCAGCATTAATACCACTCTTAATCTGTACACACTCCAACTCTCTATCGGCTCTCACCCACCTGACTTACTTTCTTGATTCAATGTCAGTTTCATTTAATAAACAGGAGATAGGTGGACTATTCACCCCTTCACCACTTCCCTTCTTTTCTGTTTGTCAGTCCCGTCTCTGCTCTCTCTATCACACATGCACAGTCCTCCACTTTCTCACTTCTGCTCCGAGGGATTTTCAATTTCACTACACCTCAATGATATGTGGAGTTTTTTTTTTTTTTTTTAAACCTGACCATACACATCCCACAACAGTTTCAGTGTCATCAGTGTCCTCTTCTCAGAACTGACATCATCATTTTTTATTTTTTTTTTTACCTTCACCCAACATAAAAATATGGTATCCTTTACTTAAAGTAACAATTCACCTATAGCGCCTTTATTACAACATTCAGTGGAACTCTGGGATTAATCTCTTTGAAATGCGACTCACATGTTGGCTGCTCACAGTGTTCGTTGTATGTGCTTTAATTGTGATGCTGCCAATGCTGTTCATGCAGATAGCACAGGAGGACGTTTATATGCTGATATGACATGAATTTGTGCTCACGTGTTTACGAGGACACTGTCATCGAGGGCAGGGCAAACCCAGTAAATTCCACGAAAGGCACAACCATTAAAGAACTGACCAGTATGTCTCGTGATGAGCTTTTCCTCGATTGGCATTTGTCCAGTTTGTGATGAACCCCAAAAGTGAAAAGGGAAACTCAGGTCATTGTTGTGCTTTATTAGAGATCCATAATGAGGAATATCTGAATTTGTCTGGACATACTGAAAGGCTTTTGGTCAGCACACAATTAAAAATGCGTGTGTTTTCGTATTAAGGTTGAGTCAACACACTCCATTATCTTGTCATCAATACCATAACATATTTTCTTCTCTACCAATACTTGGGGCTATTCCAAGAGTGGCTTTTATGGCTAGTGCAACATTACATTAACTGGAGTGTGTGCATGCATTTACAGCAGTGTGTGCATGTGTGTGTCGCTGGGGGGTGGGGGGATGGGGGGGTGGAAAAGGAGGAGTGTAAGAGGAAGGAGGCATAAAAAAGCCACATCTTTTCCAGAAAGCAAGAATTACAGCTTCAAAGCCTGTGGCTGTATCTTTACCTTTCACCTATCCCATCTACCATCCATGTATCCCTTAACCTGCCCATAATTCTCCTCTTTACAGCACATTTCTCACTGTTGTGTATTTATATCAGCCGAGGCAAACGGTCAGTTCATGAAGTTGAATAATTTACCCACAAACCAAGAAGCCTCAAAAAGCACCGGTGCCTTTGTGTGTGTTTCAATGGAGAGGGAAGTGCTTTTGTGTGAACGTCAGACTGTAGGCAGACTGTAGGCTTTTAAGGTCTGACCACTGGCCCCCGCTGCATTCTCACAGGCGACCTGAGCTGACTCCCAATGATACCGAATGAACAAGTGCAGAATAAAACAGCTACAACAACAACTACGCGTGCATATGCTCTCTTGTCTGTCTTTCTGGGATCTAGGACACCATATGGGTATGTTCTAAGTGTCTCGGGGTTGCTTGTGTAGAATGTTTTGGTTTTGTGGGGGTGACAGTACGTTTGGGAGAACAAATGGCTGTCATAAGTGCAGTGAGATCATCAGAGACTCCCTTGGCAGGCATTTATGACATCATAACCGCTGTGTGTGCGTGTGTGTGTGATAGAGAGAGATTTACAAATTCACGCACCTTAAATCTCAAGAAGGACGTTATAAACCTTAATGCGAGATACATTAACCAACTACAACCACTGTGTGACTGTTCCTCGATGTGACTCACAACGCCCACATGCACCTAAGCGAGTGAATATCGTCATTTCATTTTTGTTCTGAAGCCGTGGCCACAGACTCATCCGACATCCTATGCTCCGGTTGTCTTGGTAACATATTTATTAACGTATTTATTATTACTTATTGCTTAAATGTCAGCATCTCATCCGTTGGTGCCCCTTCCCCTTTTTGTAGCCGACATTTATTTTGCCTGCCTTCACTACAGTTGTCATTGACATTCTGTGGCGTCGCCATTGTTGCACATCATCTCTTCCTACATGAACGCGGCCTGATAATTAATTTGTTTCCCTTGATTAAACAAATTCATATTCTGTTCTTGTTCACTGTGGAAAATCAGAATGCAAATGTACACTGATTTGCTGATCCTGGCCAAAGGGGTGTGCTGCTGTTTTTGCATTATTCTTCCATTTTGAGCTCTGGTTAGATGAGATCAGGAAAATGTTTAATAATCAGCCAGACAGGGGACAAGGGGGGGCTGCAAAACGACTCGAGGGAGGCTACAAATCAAGACGCTGGTCAAAGTTGCCTCCTCTTTCTCTCAGGTGTATCTTCATGGCACCACGCAGCCATAATGTCTGCTACATTTATCATGATCTTCTGACGTTGCTGCTTCAAGCAAAAAAAAAACAAAAAAAAATACAATTTTTAATGTTGATTGGCCTGAAGTAGTATATGGGGATCACACAGGCTTTGAAAATTGAGTGATCACAATGTCAAATGCACCTACTTGCAATAACCTAACTTAACCCCTGAGAGCTTTTCACAGTTGTGATGGGGACATTAAATGGACTAAATTTAATTAGATGAAGTCTCTTAAGGCCAGAACTGAATCAGATGTTACTGAGTCTGGCTCAGTCTGAAGCAAAACACGTCTTCTATCTCTTCTATGGTGAGACGTGTCAGACCAGTGGAAAGTGCAACCTGCGACCACACCTGAAGATGGTGTCCTGTAAAATACATACTTCATTTCATGTGTCATCATTACAGCCCTTCAGGGGCCCGTATCACAAAACAACATTAGTGCACATCCTCAGCTTGCGACAAAAAGTGAAACGTTTAGTGACGTTTTGTATGATTTCAGTTTCCATCACAATAGCCTGAAGTGAGTTTTCCCCATTTCAGGATTAACAACAAACTGGGTTTCCCAACAATACATGCCCAGATCAGGGCCTGTCTGAGCCTGGTGTAAACTAAAACTCCTCTAAAAGGAGTTCATCGGCATTGAAAATCAAAAACGTCTCATCTGATGCTGCAAGGAAATGAGATGACACGTAGTAGTAGCGTCCCTCCATATTAGTGAGGATACGGAGGAGACTAACTGAAGCAGAGCGCCCACTGCTTGTATAAGAGCCACTGCTGCGTAGGAACCTGTCCTTTCGGCACACACACACACACACACACACACACACACACACAGAATGGACCGCTGGCCGAGCGTGAGGCGATATTTGCTGAATTTGACAAAAAGTGCATTGGATCACGATCGCTGACTGCACCTTTAATTACAACAATGTTTTATATTCACAGCCCTCCTCGGCACCTTCAACACTGTGCATCCTGGAGCATGAAGGTTTAACAGTGCAAAGCTTTCACTCATCACCTTTTATGCTCACCCTGACAGGTCTGCCTTGTCCACTGGCACACATTCATCGCCAGTGTTTTATCATTAAGGCCACTCCTCTCCTGAACACATACATCACCTTGCCCCATCTTCATTTTCCTCCCCTCCCAATCTTATGATTGTTTCATCTCCTTTCTTCTCGAGCTGACGTTCTCGCGGAACATTGTTCTGAGGAGACCAATGATGAGGAATCAGGGACAAAAAATAGGTTCGAAACACCAGCACCAGCATCACCTCAAGCAAAACACATGCATACTTAGAAATTGTCTCCAGGCTGATTTGAAAGCACATTCATGCTTCTGCTAATAATGTTGATAGTCACTCTGTAGACGCAGGGCTTCACCCCCCCCCACCCCCCCGCCGCCCCCCCTGCTGCCCTCTCTCAAGAGTGTGTGTCAGTGCTGTCAGCCTCTCTGTGCCTCTCCTCTCCATCTGTTGCCTCACGTCTCTCACTATGCTCTCTGACGGACACATTTCCTCCACCCCATCAACCAACACTCTCCCCAAAAGCTGCCCCTCTGTGTCCCCCCAGTCCCCCGTTCTTACTGCTTTTAGCCAGTGAGAAACTCGGCAGAGTTGTTTTTGGAGGAAAAGGATTTAGTTTCCTCCGGTACTTTTTTTTTTCTCTCCCACTCTTCATACACAGTCACTCGCAGGTTTCTGCACATCACCATCTTGGATTCTGTCTGTATTGCAGGGATGTGTGAGTGATAGGCTCAGTGCTGTTACATTCTCCCATACACCCAGTTTTTTCAGCCTAAATGTTTTATAGTCTGTGGGAAATGCCCCCCCGCCCCGGCCCCTCCTCCCCCATTCTCCTCTCTCTCCTCTCCATCTTTCTACTCATTGAGCCGACAGCTGTTGGTGACTCGTCTCCCCCTCCAGTCGACTTTCCTCTCCCTGTTTGTGTTGATCCCAGGGCTTTCCTGTTCGTCTCACTCATGTTTCCAGGCTGTTGTTCTCTGTGTGGGCTACGCAGGAGGTCAATATTAACTACTGACATCGTATATTATAAATATATTTCACCGCCTACAGCAGGGTACTAAACCTACTGGTGGACTGCGATCAAAGAGTGTCTCTACAAGTTACATCCCCAGAAAGATGATCTTTTATTTAGAGATTTATTTTTTTGTTCAGTGCTGCGATTGGTTTAAGCACCTCGGATCACTCTTTGGATTGAGTCAGTTGTCAAGGTCGGGGAAACACTTATTGCCATCTTCAAAGTGAGAAACAAAGCGTGCCCATTGTGACTGGCTGCGCATGTGCTAACCTCTGTTCATGCTGCTCTCCTGTAACTTACCTACGTGTGTACTTACTGTACAATTTTATGGGAGTAGTCTGTTACGACAGCTGATGGTTGATGAAGTGGAAAGTCTCTTAAAACTCTAACCTGTTTTATGATACGTGTGTGTGTGCGCGTAGATGCATGTGCATGTGTGTGTGTGTATTTATAGCAGCCTGACAAAAACGGAACAAACTATAATGGCACATCATCCCTCGAAATCAGGGCGGTGAGGTCGCAAGCGTCGCTTCAGATAAGATAGCAGGTTTGATAGATGTGTTGGGGGCAGATTTAGTCCACACATAGAAAGAGATTATCATTGAAGAGCTGATCTCTGCTTCACTCAGGGACTCCGTCCTGTTGTATAATTGGCCTGAATGTGAAGAGAAGACTGTTAACTACGTTATATCAACTAAGTTTAAAATATCCGTTTAAAAAAACGACTTTAAGACACGTGTGCCTCTGTTCGGACCCAGAGAAATACTTTTTATTTTTCCCATTTTATTTTTCCAAAGATTCCCAAACTGTTCATACAAAACATCAAACTACTCGCTCACTGAAAACCACCCAGAACACCACATGTTCAATGACCCACGTCGTTGCAGTTATGGACTCTCACGGTCAATAAAAGCAGATTGCCTTTAGCTTTATCAGTTTACTATTATCACAAAGTCCAATTTATGGCCTCATCACCACCACGGTAGATGAATATAATGTTGGCATAAATTTGCCTCGACAAAAACAAAATCAGCATTTCACCGAATGTGTTGACATTAGCAGCAGCATATTTGAGCCTGGCAGGCGTCCACGAGGGCATCGCTGCACCGTTGATATTTAGCAGTGGTTAGGGATCACTGCAGGGTGTTGTTTATGTGCATGATCACCGTGGTGAGGGTTGCAACTGTCCATATGGGAGAAATTGACTAAACTGTCACGTTTTCAAACTTTCATGTGCACTCAGCCTGGGTGTGCGTAACAGCTGCACCTACTGTTTGTGCACCATTCGAGTTCCATATTCAAAACGTACCTTGATCTTCTGTGACACTTGATACTGTCTTCTTTCGGTTCCCAGTGATTAAAGCTGAAACTTAATTGTAACTTTATTTACTGCATTACCTTTTAATATGAGATGCACTAGTGCTTATATTGTCGGAATTTACACACAAGGAGGCAGGTGAGGGTGTTGGATGGGCCCAACATCCCAACATCCACCAGATATTAGGAGTTCAGTCGATGCTGCTGCTCATTTGCAGCAACTGGGTATTACAATGGGAGAAAGCAGTTATTTGTAAAGGCCTTTTAATTGAGTTATCAAAAACAACAAAAAGAAAACATTGTTCAAGTTCAGAATTGGGGTTAATCATTCATGTTAAACAGCTGCTCCTAATGATGTGACTGGTGTTATAATGGGGCTAATTAACAGCACAAAGAGACACCTCGTGCTGTCAGAAAACATCGGCCAAGACAAAGCGCTGTTATTTGCTGAGGTTGCATTCATTCATTCACTCATTTCATACAGTATTCATCCCCAGTGTTATCAGTCACACCATTTCTTTTGACACCTCGGGTGAGGTGGAGGTAAAGAGAGGAGAGTGAAACGTCACAGCACAGTGACGTGTGCGGTGAAAGAGCATAACACATCATCGCAATCATTTCCTCTCCAACCCCAAATCTGTCACCCTTGACATATGACCATCACGTGTAAGCCAGAAATAATGGTTGATATGTTATCACAAGGGGAACAACAATGTGAGGATGAAGATAAGAGCACAAACGAAACAAGAATGACTGAGTGCAGCCTCTCACCTTAAGACGCTAAAAAAAACAGTTTGTCGAATTTGTCAATGCCAAACAACCCTTAATATTTAATTTAGCTCATCAGCTGAAATCTGCCCATAACAAAAAGCTTTTCACACCCTTGACTGATGATTTGGCCATTAGCAAGCTGTCATAGCCCTTCATCACCACTAGAGCGCCCAAGGCCTTCTTCGCCAGCGCGGACGAGGTGAAGTGTGTATTAACCCAGTCAGTCAGACTCAGGAGCTGCGTGCATAATTAGGAGGCAGATGAAATGAGCACCGTTTATCTGCAGAGATGATGATAACCTGCAGGAGGTGACATGTTAGATACAAGTGGGAGATTAGATTGATTTGTACCTGCAGGACGTAGCCCGTGAACCCAATGTCAAGATTAAAAAGACAGACCTCTGTAGCTTTGTCCTTCAACATGATTATAAAAAAAAACCCTTTCAGTTTAGTTTCACAAAAATGTTTGAATTTTGAAAGTTTGAATGAACCACTTGTGTCTGATACACTCCAAACCAACAGGGGGCAGCATATCTCTAGAAGACTGACTAGGCTATGATGACAATCATGGAACCTTGTGATACGGGTCACAAAAGTGATATTAATGTGGTGAAAATTACTTCCCATACAGGTTGGATTATCTTCTCCCTCACATCTCCAGTTGCCATTAGCATGTGAGAGGTCCTCCACAGAATTCACGTTTTGTCATTTGTTTGTTTGTTTGTTTTTTTATTGTCAGTTTCGTATTTAAAGAAGCAGCAGTAAATCTGACTGCGTGTCACTGATCCGGAATGAACCCAAGAAATGACGAGTTGTTTTCATTTTAGGCAAATCTTGTTTGTGTTCACATGGTGGCATCTGTCAGTCTCACTGGAGGCTCACTCAACAACAGTGCAAAATGTGTAATCTGCAGAGAAAGTAAGTCGGTGATCTGATTAGAATGTGGAGCTTCTGGCACACACATTATCATATTAATAAGAAAGCCTAATTTTCTGCAGCACTTTAAGATTCTGGGTTCACATTGAAGCAGGCCATGTAATAAGTGACGACAACTACTGTATGTTGACTTGGGATTATCTGCAACTTCATCTTGGATTCATCAGGAGGATATTTGGTGGCACGGTGGCTCAGATGTGATTAGTGTAGCTTCTCGACGAGAAGGAGCTTATTCACCGGTGTTTGCATGTTTCCTCACCCTGCAGATGTAATGTGAATTGTAAGACATCAGTGGTGTTTTTCTAAACGTACATTGACAATAACATTTATATTCAAGAGATAAGTTTATAATGATTCTTTATATTTAATTTCTGAACAGTCCTTTTGTAGAAATTGGCCTTTGACGCACGCTGTTGATTGCAGGTAATCATCCTGAATTGAAACGTTTTAATTTCTCTTGTAATTACTCTTGCAAACATTAGCTATTATTCAAATGAAATGAAGTAAACTATACAAGATCAAGATCTGAGCTGTCGAACAAAAACTGAAGATGCGAGTTTTTAAATAAGTAAGATAAAAGTATTTTAGGATTGAGCTTCTCATTTCTGTCGCTGGTTGCCCAGTGATACTAAAAAATTCGGATGGGTAGACACCCGAGGATCATCTTCCTCAGGGGGATTAATAAAGCATGAGTGAGCTTCATTTCGGAAACAGAACCAAAATCCCTGAGCCCTTGTACTGCACCATAAATACCAACAACCCAACAATCACCTCAGTCAGTCAAAGTGCAAACACGAGTCTGTGTGGAAAACGGCAGCTCTCCATTGAAAAGCAATGACGTATTATTTCATCACGGTTTCAGAGCCATGTCCAAATGGTTTTAAGGCTATATATAGTCCACGTATGCTCAAATGTGACAGATCGACACACCGCGTTTTGCATTGAAATGAGCATTAATATATATCCCCTCCTTTGGCATGTGTTTGTGTCAGTGTACGAAAAGAGAAAACATACACACAGAAGTCATTTCCTTCTCGTCAACGGCATCGTTCAGTGCTCCACATGGAAATGTGGCTTTTATTTTTCTTTCAATGAATTGGCACACTGTTCCGCTATGTCACAAAATAACACCTTCATCACACAGAATAGTCCAAGTCATTTTGCATGTTTGACACGTATTGAAAACAAGGTTAGCATGTGAAATATATTACTGTACAGTTTTCTCAGCTTTCCTCAGTTTTCTACTTCCAATGAGGGTTTATTTACATCAACCTTCACGTTTTCTAGACTATCTCCTCAAAAATGCAAGCCATGTTTGATGAAAATGTTTACTTTACATAGTTTACAAATATAAACAAATAGACTGAGATGCAGAGATACATGTAAACGCCTACGCAGTCGTTAAGGCCGGATAACACTGGAAGCAGTTATTGACAATGTGATACTTTACTGAAGCCGAGAGGTTTGACTTAATGATGCGTTAATAATACAACACTGAAATGGGTCGTTTTAGCATGAGGGGTGGGAGGAGGTCACACGTGCAAGTTATCGCAGGTCTCAGGTCTCGGATCTGGTCAAGTTCCTGCGATAAACAAAGCTGGTCAAGTCACAGTCAGACAAAAGTCTAATGATCTTAACCCGGTTTACATTTTTAACAGGGTATCATGAAAAACAAAAAAATCATCACATTGTCTTTAAGTTGTAGGCCTGTTTCAAGTCCCAAGTCACAAATATCCCATTCAAGTCAAATAGACTTTATCTTCGCAGAGTCCTCTAATTGGCAACTTGAATCTGACTAAGTCCTCAACCTCCGATATTCATTTATGGTCGTTTGGTTCAAATATTTCAGACTGGCTTCAAGAAGACACAGAGCAGCCACACGCTGTTCAGCTCCAGGGTGTCTCCTACTGTCAGTTCTCATGGCAATAACCCATCGCGTCAAGAAGTCCAGTGAGGGTGGCGTAGAGGTAGCCGAGCCAAACTGCCCCCTCAAGTGAGCTTCAAACATTTAAACTTTAAGATACTAACAACCATATTTACAGTCACAGATTGGATGAACATGTTTAACTGTGCTCGTTTGACGATGACAGTGAGTTCATGATTGTTTGGTTTTAATGACCATAATGTAGCTGCGACGATGATGTTCCACTGCTCAATAACATCTAAGGTGAGCTTGGTAGACCTTCCATTGACCGCGTATTCACTAATTTATGTACACAGATTTCCATTGACGGTATGATAATTCAAATTGTCTCCATAATGCCACGTTTCTGCCGTTGTTGATGAAATAATGAAGCGGATAATGCAGTGGTAGTCTCATGTAGTAAATCACTGCGGTGAACGTCATTCAGTAAGTGATCACATGTACTCACCGAACTCTATGCTCTACTGATATGAACGTTAGGGTGCGTGATATGAATTTGAATTATTGTTGTCATCACTGAATCAGTTAACAATAGTCAGAGCTTGGGAATAATAATAATAATGACGCAAATAACAACTTAATGGCACATTAAAGCAGAGTAGATCCAATTGATAACGGCCTCTCATCAGACACAACATGAAGCAGTACAGTGGAAAAGTTTCTTTGCAGAGCTCATCGTCAAATTAAGACACGTTCATCACACTGCAAACTTCCCTGTACTTCTCTTTACCTACAGCACATCCCTGCAGCTGCGTAATTTCAAAAGAAAATGAGCCATAAGAAAAAAATCATTAACATCAGCAAAAGTTATTTCAGGCAGAGCGAATGGCTCAATGTGCTGCTCAATGAGCAGAGCAGCCAGCAGGCTTTACCGCCTCCTATGTCCGTCCCTATCTCTACATCTTCCTCTCACAACAGGTCCATGATGGCGAAGGAGCACTAAAACATATCTCCTGAGGACAGGAAAGTAAGAGGGTATGACAGCAGTAATTTGGCTATTTCCTCCCCTGAGCCTCCAGATTTTCCCTGCAAGGTGAGTAATGGGAAATTTGCTGTAATTGCTTATTTTGCCTCTGTTTGCCCCCTCCATTTCTACCACACAATCTAATCTCATTACTTTTGTATTTTCACAGTCCTCACTGTAATAGCAATAATACCTCTCGTAATACAAAGCAGACTGTTGTAATCTGTTTCAGGACCAGAGGTTTTATAAAGGCAATATTTGCAAAGAAATATACTTTCCTACCACATGGTACCAGCTCTGTTCTGCTCGCATCCGGTGGCAGGATCTCATTTGCCACGACACACATCACCCCCCTATGTGCATGTGGTTGTCTTAGCAACACATACAGCACAACGCAACAACACATGACATCAACAAGACGTCTGGAGATGTAAGACTTTCTTGCTCATCATTTTACAGATTAACACAACCTGGTTTTGTAAGTTTTTCCATCATGTAGTACATTGAAAGAATGAGTCAACTCAAGTCTATGTGGCAGCAAAATGTGTCTGAGTGGCTTTGATTATTTACTGGTTCATGTTGTCACGTTTTCAGTTGTGAATGTTACAGTGGGGTTTAAGAGTGGGGCATTATGTGATTCGCTTGTTGTGAAGTAAATTATCTCGCTCATCCATAGTATGAAGCAGGCAGAGGAAGAGCCGGAGGGGCAACGGAGACATGAGTCATGAAATAGAAATCAAAAGCCGTGGTCTGGCCTGGCTGCCGTCGAGCACACCGGTTATGGTTTGTTTTTTGTGAGCACATATAGTGAAAGATGCCTTTGGCAAATGAGCTCCTTCTTAAAAGAGGGGATGTACTTTAGTGTGAAGTAGAAGCTCTAGATAGAGTATTTGCCCAGACAGCACTTCTCAGTGCATCCATGCACTCACATCTGCTTACGCTGTTCGTTGCCTTTCACAGGGGAGGAATGGAGCTAATACAGGACAGATACTGCAGGACCACTGATAGCGTTTAACTCTTTAAGTGGCAGTGATAGGTGATTCTGATGGTTGAGATGGATTGGAAATTGGTAGTTAGGAGTAAAATGTGAGCGGAGGATGGAGGATTCAGCAGCCCCAACAATCCCAGTCCAGGAGGATCGTAGACAGCAGCAGTAATTGAAACACCGGGGCTGCTCGGCTAGCTGCTCCCCGCTGACTCCCTCTAGCCCCTGAATCAATGCTGGCGTCCTTCTCAGAATATGGCGGGATGATGTTGAATGCCTCGCTTACTACCTCCTCTTGCTCCTCTTCCTCGCTGACCTCCATCTGAAAAAGTGAGATCAGAGAGACGCTCACAATGCACAAACTACCAAAACCCACCATCAGGATGAAGGACTGTGGCCAACAACAAGAAAATACTGTCACATATCTGTAACTTTGTACAGCTAATATAACAACTCAGCACAGCAGGCAATTTGATGATTTAAATTTAAAATGTATTTTTTATAATCCTGCATTGTTGCTTTGAATGGGTCATGATGAAGAGGCTGGTTGCATCACTGCAAGCGTAGTCATATGATACCTTCTGACACCAACTGATTAAGAGTTAGCAATGAAAAGCATCTTCACATGCTGAAGTGCAAAAAAAAAACCCAAAAGTAATTTAAATCACAACAACAAAATTAGATAAGGATCTAAACACAACTGTGAATTAAACTGATTTGACTCATTCATAGACTGTCAAAGTACATGTCTAATCCCAAACCTCCAATAGCTCTGCTATTATGTCAAAGAAAATCTGATCTGACCAAATGTGCCGCTGTAGAGTGGTTTGATACAGCGATAAATACAAATACACACACAACATATGCACAGAAGGTTCCTTTCGTCGCCTCAAATTAGTGAGTTACCACAGATGTCGCTCCATGTGAAGACAGATTTGCAGCTGCGCAAGGGCAAAGCTATGGGGAAACCTACTGTAAACACATGGGAGCAGGAAACAGCTGTCACCATGGATGCATGTTTGCCCAGCTGCTGTATTATGTGCTCTTTCACTGCAGATGTGTAAACCTCCCCCTCCCCAAAAAAAAACCCAAAACAAAACAAAAAAAACTTTTCGTCTGGTTGAAATGTGTCACTAGTGGCAGGGGGTTGTTTCAGTGCGGTAAAGCATCTAGAATTAATACGATGCCGTTGGAACTCACTGTTACAGCCCCTGTTGGTACTTGGTACCACATGACGTTCAGTCACACACTCCAGCATATGGTGAGACAAGTCAAGAGCTCTTACACTGAATTCAGGGAGAGTGTTGACGCTGACATGGACGGTCTCCTGGTAGACGTGTGGGGAGGGCTGGGAAGCTGGCATGGGAGTGATTTCCACAGGAGGAGGTGCCGAGATTCCCATGGAGCTGATGGCACCGCCTGAAACGAAACCAGCAGGGAGCATCATCACTTGGTTCACATCATTACTCATCCTGGAGCATCCCTAAAAGATTATGACTGTTGTGAGCATATTTACCTCTGTACTGTGCACGGATGTGTCCACAAGCTCTCTGCAGCGGGTAAGATAGTTCTAAAACTCGACTTATTAAACGTGGACTGAGGCGTTCATTACTTTTCTGTTTCCGACATTCGTTATGCACATTGACTACTGGAGCCGTTGGTGGTTAAAAGCACTGTTGAAGGCAGAACTCTTTATCATCATTATGAAACGTGGAACAGATCTTTCGATTTTTGGGATAATCAGTTAAAATGAACAGTTCAACAACTTGTCAGCCTGATGCCAGTTTAAGAGGATCGTTCCAACAGTAGTTTGTTGGAAACAAATCATTCGCTAAACCATGTACACCAGTCACCAGCATAAATGGGACTTTTTCTATGAAACAACCAGCTTATTTCGGTTTGATTATGAAAGAATGCATCTCATATCTACTTCATTTCTTTCTTTATTTCCTCCCCCCAAACATTTATTTGGATCAGTATATGTAATATGCAGTAAGATACTATGTTTTGTAACTTTGCCACTGTTTCTAAATGGTATCGTGGTTCACCCACACATATCAGTTTTGTTTCTTTTTCGTTTCCGACGTGACTTCCCCCTCTGGTGGTTCCAGGATTTGCGACTTGCTATGCACAAGCAGCTGCATTGTTTACAAAATGAGATTCATACTCACGCAGACATATGTTGTTTTTGAACATGCGCAGGATACGCTGACAGCCCTGCCATTCGTTCCCGCTGCCGTCACACGTACACCACTGGGACACCTCTGTGCTGCTGTTGCTCACATAGTTTGGAGTCATGATGGTGCCTGGTTATTAACAGAACGCACGGGTCATTTGTATGTATGAAATGTAGGTGTATGTTTGTAATGTACATGTATATTTTCCTCGGGCCAGGCGTGTATTGAAACCATTGTCAGTGTGACAGAAGTATTCCATCTTTGATTGAAGCGCTATCCCTCCTCCTCCCACTCACCTATAAGTCCAGCGTAGGCCTTGAGGCACATGGCTCTGCTCTCTCGCATACAACCAGAGGCAGACAGAGGAGAAGGCTGACAGTTGTGTTGGAAATCAGCAAACCGGGACCTGACACACACACACACACACACACACACACAATGAGTATTTTTGTGAGTTAGGGAATCATACACTGCTGTGTCTGTGTGTGTGTGTGTGTGTGTGTGTGTGTGTGTGTGTGTGTGTGTGTGTGTGTGTGTGTGTGTGTGTG
>JBBMJM010026054.1:5700-17087 GCA_037832705.1 Centriscus cristatus
CCTGATCAGCACTACAATAATGAAGTTTGACCATAAATTCTAATCTGCTTCCTACCAGAGTCTGGCCTGTGTTCACTGACTGCAGCAGGTCGAGGAAGTTCTCTCTTCCCTTTTTTTTTTATTTTTTTGTAAAAAAAAAAAAAGGGGGGGGGTGCACAATCCACAGCGGATCTTGCAGTATTCATGCACTGCTTTTTATGGACCCCCATGAACCAGACCTCCCTCCTCTCGGTCCCTGGTGTGCTATGTTATTTCTAGCGATGCCTGCGAATGCATTATTAAATCCACATTATGTTGAATAATTAATAGATCTAAAAGATCTACAAGCACTTCCCCAACCCAGTGGAAGTGTGGGGGGGTGGTTCTGTAGCAAATGCAAATTTCATGACCAAGCACAACACACGCACATTGTCACACACGTAAATCAGCATGCACGGGAAGGAGCACCTTGTTCTTGCACGCTCTGAGACGGAAGTACGGCGCTTGTAATCTTCCCTGATACGGCCTCCAAGGGCACCCTCAGAACATACCTCACTGTCTCCTGCATAGGACATTGTGTCTTTCCTTGCCCCTGCAGGCAGGAAGGAAAGCGGGCCAGTGGTCTTGGTCTTACTGCACGCTAAGGACTGAAGCGTGCACAGAAGAGTGCCAGTGTTTCTCATGTTTGAGGCGTTATCGTGCGACGTTCAGGTTGAAGGAGATGTGTTGTGTTTCGGGCCCCAGGGCTCTTGAGCACCCGTGAGTTCACTGCTTATCTCTTCTTCCCTCCACGCAGACATGCCTGGAGCTGGAGAGGTACCTCCAGAGTGAGCCCTACGTCTCCGCCACCGACCTCAAATTCGAGAGCCAGGAGGACCTGTGGAGCAAGCTGATGCTCGCCTGCGGGGACAAGTCTAACGAGACGGACCCAAAGATCCCCCACATCAAGGAGGAGGAAGACAATCAGGACAGCCAGCACCTCGATGCCGGCGGCTTCAACTCTGACGCGAGCAGCGAGGCCTCGGACAGCTCTGAGGAGCTCTCCCCGACCCTCGACTTCTCCTCCAGCACTTTGACTGACATTCTGGGTGACGGTAGCGAAGACCTGGGCTCCACCGTCATCAGCACACCGCCGTCTTCGCCCGAGCTGGGCAAGGAGGGCTCCGTGGCCCAGGTGTGGAGTGGGATACAGACTGTGCTGCACTCACCGGAGAAAGTAAGGACTGGGGGCATGGAGAGGTCGGGGCTGACCAGCGGGGAGGCGTCACCTGACGGGAGGAGGCGCGTGCACAGGTGTCACTTCAACGGGTGCAGGAAGGTGTACACCAAGAGCTCGCACCTGAAAGCACACCAGCGCACACACACAGGTAAAACAGCATGCCAGAGCTCAAAGGAGCGCAACATTTTTCAGATGTTTTTGTTGAGTGAAAACACGAGAAACGTGCTCGTCGGTCAAACGTGCTGCCCGAACTGTCAGAAACGTGCTGGCATACTTTGAATAGTTTGTCAGAAGGAATGCCCTCGACTGTGGCCTAATTCACACCGTGCAACGTGACATCACGCAGGGGGAAGGGAGACAGCGAGAGGCCGGCGGGGGGGTGGGGGGTGGTTATTGTGGACAATCAGCACCCAGAGGATGTGGATCCTGAAAACACATCAACAGTTCTCACGTTTCACCATGGGAACCGCTTCCACAAGTTGGCGTCCGCGGTCACCAAATATGGGAACCTGACATTTGCTGTTTTTTGTTTGGAGCTCGAATGTGAGCCGTTTTTCCCCTCATCACCTTTGACCTCTGCCAAGCTGTTTACAGCTGTGCCGCCCATTAGCTGAGGAGGTTGCATTCCTCGCATCTCTCACTGGCTCTGCTAGCCCCCAAAGATTTATGGGCTTTCGGGCCATTAGAAGCAGTCTCTATTTTTTCCTGCAGCCGCACACACACACACACACACACACATTACATAAGCTGTCTACTCGAGCAGCTCCTCAAAGCTGCATACCACAGAGCTCAAGGCCCACAAGGCACAAGGTTGTTTTTCTCCAGAACTTACAGTAGCCAGCTCAAGCTGCTTCTTGAATGGGATCACATTTTCTCCAAAGTCAGCATTGTGATTATTGGCGATTATTCGGCACCCGTTGTGAACAGAGGTTCTGTTTTGGTGTTTTGTTGCTCCGTTTTGCAGACCCCCAAACGACGAGCCTGGCGATTGTTAACCCTTTGCTTCCCGCTGATGTTTGCAGGGGAGAAGCCGTACAGGTGTTCGTGGGAAGGCTGCGAGTGGCGCTTTGCGCGAAGCGATGAACTCACCAGGCACTTCAGGAAGCACACTGGAGCGAAGCCATTCAAATGCAGTCACTGCGACAGGTGAGATCACTGGGGTGGCGTGACATTCGACTGTGAGGGCCAAGTATTTAAAACCTTTAAGCAAACAACCAAGATCACATGGCTCCCCTTCTTGGAAACAACATGTTTTTGTTCCTGCATTCCAAGTGCTGCTGAAACACATACGTAGATTCATTGGGTGAATGGCTTCTTGGTTAATTGATGATCTGTCTGGTCTATTAAGCGGTAGAAAATGGGGAGAAATCTTGATCAGTGTTGCGAAAATGTCCACTTTTAAAAGAAAATTTTAGAATTTTTTAAATAAACAAATTGTCCACTACTTAAAAAATCAGTGACATAAACGTCAAAGTGACGCTGTTACTCACGTCTTGTTTCTTTGACTTAAGCATTTGGTGGATTCATTCACTAATAAAACCAGGTCATGGCAGGAGGGGTGGAACGGGGGGGGTGGGGGGAGTCAAGGATGGATTGATGGAACAGGGTCGAGGTCAGAGGGTAGGATCAGAAAAGGGACAAGTCGAAGGGGTGTCAGGACGTGAGAAAGAACATCTCAGCGAGCCGTCACAGTTTTATGGTTCTTGTACTGACTGATGCGCTGATCAGACAAACATTTCAAGACACTGGGAAGGAAACTGGGTGAGGATAGGTTGAAGGAAATGGCACAAACAACCTGAAGTCTGGATTTTGTCCACGATTTTGACACGAACAGCATCTGCTGCTCTGTCGATGTGCTAACTAGCTAGTTCCAGCTAGCTAGTTAGCTAGTCGTGTATACGGTTGTTTGTGGATTTGTATTTGCTGTTGCAAAGTTAGGACTCCTTTCAGTCAGACAATTTTCTGAGGTAAACTGGAACAAAAGCTGACATTGGTCAAGTACATGAAATGCCAAAAGGAGCCATGATTTAGAAGAAATGTGTGAATTTCTGATGTTAGCTAGCATCAAAACACGTGAGCAATTGAAGACTCGAGTTCAAGCAATGCATTTATTGTTTGAAAATGTTTAAGATTTGTGTTCAGAAGTAAGTTCATATATGTTCCTCTTTTTGGTTCATTATTATTATGAACATTTTATTTAGGACGTGAAATAAACACAATATGAAATATACAAAGTAAGTCTCCATCTTCTTTCCTCTCAGGTGTTTCTCCCGTTCCGACCACCTGGCGCTGCACATGAAGAGGCACATTTAAGACGGTCTCTGCGTCGAAGGCCCTGAGGGATGATTCTGGTTGGTTGTCCTGACCTGTTGGGGATCCGGGAGGCCGGTGTGTCCCGGGCGTGTTCACCGGACCACCGCAGTGTTCCAGTCAGTGGAAAACATGAAGCAACGCAGGCTATTATTTGCACCATACTTAGTGCCTCCAACACCTCGCTGCGGAGAATGCTCTCGAATGGCCGTTGTGGGGGAGAATTGGTCACGATCTGTGCTGAAGAAGACGGGAGGAGACTCTTCTGTATGGTGTTCAATGCTTTTTTTTCCTGGAGGATTGTGGGACTCCTGCAGCTCCCTCCAATGTCAGTGTGTTTGCCTGGTGCGCATGAGGACTCTTGAGTGCCTGCGCTCGCTTTACGGAGCGGATGGAGCTTGCATGGTGGAACCGTGAGTGAATGGCGTGGAGGGGCCGTTGTCATGCGAGGGTGGTCGTGTGTGTGTTTGCGAGGGGAGGGAGGGGGGGAGTTTACTTTTGTCTCGGAATGAATGCAAGCAAAGAAAAGTTGTGTCTGTGCTGTTTTGGCTGTGGGGGGGGGGGGGGGGGTTGCGAAAAAGCACCGACCCTCCTGTCTGCCTGGAGGTGGAACTACAGCTCCCCGTTCAAAAGTGGGAGGTGTTTTGTTTAGTGCAGCTATTAAATGTGCAATGTATTAAGTAGCCTGTCTGAAAACATACATGCTATAAAGCTCATTTTGTTGTCCATTGTGTAAGCTCTGTATCTTGAAAGAAAAACAAACAAAACAACAACGGATGTACACAGTTCTTGCCATTATAACAGGATGCATGGGATGTGGGGGTGTGCCGCGCACCTGTCTGCTTATAGGATAACGAAATCCCATTTGAGAGCAGCTACCGTCATGTTTCTCATAGTATTGTACAAAACACATAAGGCAGTCATCGAGTTCTTCGTGTTCTTACGTTGGGGATACCACTATTGCTTGGCAACTGTCTTGACCATCGGGGTGGGAGGGGGGGGGTCCTTTTCCCGTCACATTTGCTCTTTCGTTCTATCTGTAAATGCACTGTTGACCTTACTGATGCCTTATGTAAGTGGCCTTGTCCTGTTAAATAGATCACTCACACACACACACACACACACACACGGGGGATGCGAATGCAGTAGTGTGTAATTGAATAGCTTTATAAAGGCTCGGATACCTTTTCCCCTTTTATCTCTCAACAGCTCTAAATTCCCAATTATGATTTCAATGAGCTCCATGGTAACGAACGGTTCTATTTCTCTGCATTCCTGGTCGTTCATATGTCGCCACTCCCGCTATCTAGAATTCAAATGTCCAAAACTGGGTGAAGGCAGGAATGTGAAGCACTTGTAAGAGCAGTTTTGTTTTATTTTTTTTAAAGGTTTGCTACTATGTAGCATAAGACGGGGGGGGGTTGGGGGCTGCACTTCACACGGGGCCGTGACACGAAGTCAAAGGTACCGAGACGGAGCCACGTTGTCACCTAAACGTGGCGCAAAGGTTCAATCCAGACTGGCGGTCGGTCGTGTCCCTTTTCAGACAAACAACACAGCGATGTGTTGATGCTTTGCAGAGTCTCGCCCGCAGGGTGAGTCGGTATCTTGACTCAGTCCTGGTTGAGACAACCCGTGATCTGACTGAACGGTACCAGACCAGTGTGACCGGTTTGAGCGAAGCTGTGCTGCGGGTCAGGAGGTTTCTGTCTGTCTGGGACTTCGCCAAGATGACATGCCCCAAATTTTACTATATGCATGTTTTAACTTCAGTGAAAATGACTTTTTTTCAATTTTTTTTTTTTTTAAACTTGTCAAGATAAAGTTATTTTCCTGACTTCCAGAGGACATTTTGGGATGTCCTAACTGGATTGTACGTTTTGTCGAAATGTAAAAAGAAAAGTGTGGCTGGTTTCAAGTGGTCATGATGTGTGTCACCTGATATGGAACTCACGGGCAGCCTTATCGTAACAAAAGTCCAGTGCGCCATTGTTCTTTTTTTTTTCCTACACTGTTGAAAATGCAAAGTTATGTACATTGTAAAAGAAGAGAATTTTGTAAGCAGGCTTCTATTTTGAAAGGGTATGGGACCAAAAAAAAAAAACAAGTGCAGTGTGTTTCTTCAGAAGACGCTGACCTGGTGTTAGACACGCTCGGCTCTCCATTGTTTTAATCCGCGAACATCATTTTGGTTTTGATGTGACTGGAGGACGTTACGGAAAATGTGCATTTAAAAGTAGGCATCACTAGCACGTACACCTGTGGCCTCGTTGCCTTTCAAATAAACAAAAAAAAAAAAAATTAGGACAAGAATTTCCTCTGGACACTTGAATCGTTTCCCATTCTGGTGCCCGTTAAGTATTCTGTTTATTTGCCATGTGATTTCTTTGTCTCAGACTTTCCCGAGAAGACGCCCTATCTTTAGCTGGAGGAGCTTTATGGGATAAACATGCAGATGAAAGGTGATGCTCTATTTTTTTTGTTTGTTTTCGAGGCATAACGAGAATTTTTCATTTGAAATTGTTTTGTAAAATAGTTTCTGTATGAATGTATTTTTTATTGGAAAATCGATAAAAAAGAATTTATTGGATCTACATGTGTTTCTTGTTGTCCTTCTGCAATCCTCCCCCCAACCCCGACCTCCCCAAGACAAACACGGGCCCAAACAGGAAGTCTTTGTTTAATGGACGCAGGCTCCCACAGGACAGATTAGCTGTAACTCCTACATCTTTCCACTCAGAGGTCAGAGGTCAGAGCAGTGCTTTACAGGAGAAAGGTGAAAAGCGGCCACAATCTTTTTACAGAATATATCAGGAATGTCATTTAAAAGGATTCAGATAGGAGGAATAGTCCTTTAAAAGCTGCATTGTTATGGAACTATTTTCTGCAGTGGATGAGCACACTGGCAAGAAGCTTTTTTTTTCCACTATAGAAGATAAACTGCAACAAAAACTCAACAATAGCTATGTGCTATATGCTAATACAATCAATAATTTGAGCAATTAGTCATTTAAAATAGGTTAAAGTGCCTTATTTTAGGACAAATGATCAAAGATTGAGGCTACTGTTATATGACTCGACTGCTGTTTGGGTTTGTAAGAAAAGGGAACTGTAACAGAAAAATTAAAACTCACACCGTCTGTCCTGGAGTCGTCAAACGGAGAGAAGAGAGCAGCCGTCGGTTCTGTATACTGACAAAAGACGATACCCGCAACCTGAGCGTCAGGATACGGATGGAAATCAGGAGTTGGAACAAATTACAATTGCAAATGTTGACTTCATTGCAGCCCCCATTTGCAACTTAAATAAGGACATTTAAAAATTAAAAAAAAAAAAAAAATGTTTTAACTCATGTGAGGAAAGTGAACCGGGACAGTTTTTCACACTGAAAAAAGATGACATGATCATATTTGCCAAGTTCCTGATCTGTCTCCCGTGCTGCTCGAGGGGCGTCCGCCGAAGGAGGTGTCAAAGAGTCGTACTTTTGTTTTCCTACTGTGAACTATTTCCATTGCAGATGCATTTCTGGATAAAAAGAACAATGCGACCTGCCTGGCTGAACGTGAACGGTTTGGGACTATCGGTTTTCATCTCGCTCACCAAGATTTGTATAAACATTATTTGTGCCACAAACAAATCAGCGATAAGAGCTCGGCACAAACAAGCCTCTTTAATCTGCCTCGGCTTGAACGCCGCCTGCTGCTCTGCACGTCCCAGAGCCCCTAAATAATAGCATCAAGGATACATTTATGGGTAATTTGATCCAACGCGACAAAACAAAACAAACACAGGAAATATCAAATAAACAGTGACCTCGTTCATTCTAAACAGCTGAAAACCTGCTGGTTTCATTTGAGGTAAGGAAGGGTGAAACAGGAACAGTCTGCCATTCTGAGCGTGAAGTGAAGTCTGTGTGAGAAACGTGACGCACTCTCACTCCCAAATCCGACAGACAGGACACAAGCTGTGTGTCCTCGAAGGTGGCGACGACCCCGAGTGACCAGACACACCGGAGCTACCGGTCGCTCCAGCTCCGGCTGCTACGTGAGCCCACCGTCCAATCGTCTGTGAGCTGCCGGCTGTGGCCTTAACGCAGACAGGACTCCGGGAGGAACTGGCTCTGACGGGTCTTTAGACACGTTAAACAAACAAACCGTCCAATTAGCTCCTGTGAATTGTGCGTGAGGTCACACAAGGATGCTGCCGTGGTGACGTGAAAAGGGTCAAAGGTCAGACTGGGCGATTGGTTTGCGAGAGTGAAAGCGCATTTGTAGCTTCAGGCAAACAGTGTTTGTGAAACCGTGGTCAGTGTTAATGAGGGAACCTTTATATATATATATATATATATATATATATATATATAATGTTTACCTTGTGATGTTCTTTTGTTTACACCAGGCAAGCTTGTGTGATGCGGTCGTGGCCAAAATGTTCCAGTTTGTGTCTTAGACACGTCGGCATTCAGACACCAGCGGTCCACAGGTGCAGTCCTCAGATCCCCGTCCCTCGATAGTTAGCAAACGTGATTTTGCAGTCATAGTCAAATCTCCAAATTTTGTGACAAATCCTTCACGTTTGCACTGTCGACACAGTGGCGCCCTCTACAGGCTGTTATTTGCTGATGTTTATCTGTCTGTTTGTTTCTTTGGACCAGTGGTTAGCGGGTCTGTCTGTTAACCCAAAGGTCCGAGGGATGTTTTTGTTTTGCGATTGAACTAAAAAAGAAAAGAAAGACCAAAAAGGAGAAGAACTAGAGCTCAGAGTGACGTTGTGTTCTGATGCTCGGTGAAATCATTCGAGTAGGTTAGATGAATGAAGGACGATAAGGGGGAGGAAGGAACTGCAGTATGTGGTCTGGGCTCAGCGTCTTCTGTGCCAAAATCCCGTTGTTGCTCTGGACCACTGTGGTCTTCACTACAGTGGAGGGGAGAAGTCTTCACTTCAAGGTTTATTTGCTGCAAAAGGTCCCCAACTCCTGAGTGGCTGTGGTGAGACGTTGGAGGTCACAAACACCCGCTGGAGGATGAAGAACCCAGATGGACACGTGGACCTCCGAGAGATGACCGAGAACATTCAAGGTCGATCAGGAGAATCATCCCCAGAGCAGGATTTCACCACATGCACATATGTACACCCCTCACACACACACACACACACACACACACACACTTCCCCCTCCTCTGAGCTCATATGTCCTTTGGGCTTTGGGGGGTGCAGCTTGTTAAACCAGAAGGAAAGTGGAGGTCAGCGACCCCACATGGGGATGGTCGTCTGTCATGTCCCTGTCACCTGGAAACCTTTCGCATGGTTTTCATTCATATGCAGCCACAAAAGGCTCCAGAGTGGGTTCCACTGACTTAACAGATCCTCCAGTAGCCAGACGGAACATTTTGTAGGTCTCCGGTGGTTTATAACGTCTCCCTCAGTTTGGGGCACTTAGTTAATGTCCAGACTAATCTGGACGGAGAGCAGCCGTCCTCAAATGAGACTGACGTTTTTCTATTCTTCTGTTTTATTGCCACTTTGAAACATATAGTGTAGATTTCATCCGTATGAATGGTACATGTTCCTGGGCAGGTGGGAAATGACCTCATGTGACCACACAGAGATGATGTATTTCACTACTTTCACTATTTACAATGTAAATCTATCTATCTGTGAGGGTAAATTAACGCTGGAATAGCAGCCTCTTTCCCCCCCGTGTCGCTCTGAGGACCAGACGGCGTCTCCCACTTGTGCCTTGTTCCGCTGACAGTGATGAAGAAGTCTGGGGGCGTGAGGAAGCTGAGCCCCGTGGCCACACCGTGGTCTCAGCCCCTGACGGACGGCCATTCGTCAGCAAGCCCTCCGTTCCGTTCTCTTTCCCCTTCCTGCCAACCTGTCCCGTATTCTCCCCAAGGTGATGAAGAAGCTCGCTCCCATGGTACACCGATAAAAGGCCATTATCTCTCCACGGTGCACTTTGAACTCTGACAAAGGAGTCTACTCCAGCTGGTCTGTGTGTTGCGTAACGCCGTTGCCGCGAGATGAAAATGGCTTGTGGCTGGCGGCCAATGTTTTCGGTGCGTCCCAAACTGGAAGCGTCTCAGAGAGACTGTCACGGACGCATACGCTGAATTCTGTCTCTTCAGTGAACCACGTTTATCTCCACGGATCGTGATGCTGGATGTCACTGTCAACAACAATGAGGTCGGCGGAGACAGAGCGAGGGTTTCATGTGAAGAACCTGCGGTGTACAAGCGATGAGCGATGAACAAGAACGGCGTGCGCTTAAATAAAGTTTTAAAAAATCCTAATAGACTCAGCAAGTCCACAAATGAAAAAAAATAATGGGGTTTATCGAGCTGTTGGTGTCCGTCTGCTCGAACACAAACATCCCCGACCTATTTCATAACAAACAGGAGCCGAGAAACGGGGAACTTTTCATCCGTAACAGGATTCCTACTTTCAGAAATAAACCTTGTCATGTAATAACTGCATGAAAGCAAATGGAGGTTTAAACGTTGATGTGCAGCAGATGCTGTGCAGCTTTTTTTCCCCCCAGTTTGCAGACAGAATGTTTACACCCCTGAGGATGCAAACATGGAAAAGCTTGAAGGAGTGTGCTGAAAATAGAGTTGTTGTTGTTTTTTTTCTCCGTGCAACGCCGTGTCTCCCTGTAGAGTGAAGGAGTTTAGGTGAAGTTGTTAAGGGTGCTGCGGTCCCTAAAAAAGCCACAGATCAAATGTAGGATCTGTTCTTATTCATCACGGTGAACAACAACAGCATTAGGTTTTCGGTATTTTTATTTAAAAAGTCGGGTTAGATGAGGCTTCTGTGGGGCCCGACGTGTCCAGTCATCGTCGCTGGCGACAGGTGAGACTGGAGTGAATGGATCCGGGGCGGGGCGTCACAGGGTGACTGTCAAAGTGCTTATGGACACAACAAAGATGCGGCGTCGTCAACAGTCAGTGACTCCAGTGACCAACACGGGGCCGTTTCCATGACACTGCGTACGTCTTTTCCAAAACAAACTGACGTGGGGTTTGGACATGCACCCGGAGGCGCTGCCCCCTCCCGGTGGGACGGTTTAAACAACAAACGGGTCGGTGTGGAGCGCCTGAAAGGCAGAAGTGAGGGCAAGCTGATTCTCACGACGCTAACCCCTCTGTAACGTCTGAGTCGGACCGATTTACCAGGTCCGTCCAAAGTCCTCCCTCCTCAGGTTGGACTCTCTGGGGGCTCGCATGTCTGCAAATTGAAAAAGGCAATACGCCGCGAGGCGTCAAGGTCACAGCGACTTTTCCCTCCGTAATGCCCCCCCCCCTCCCCCATTGTTTCCACACACATAAAGGAAACACTCACTTACATACACTTACTAGCACTTTCCCTCAAGGTTTCCTGAGCGTGTTTTGAATTCACCTATCACCATGACAACTACTTTCTCTTTACGGCTGTGCCTGTGGGAGGTTTTCACCCAGCCTTTTCTAATTTCACACTGTGTGGATATCTCCATTCAGTAATTACAATCCCATCCATTCTCATTTTCCCTGTCCAGACAATGTGCACACACACACACACACACACACACACACACACACACACACACAGTAGAAGTAGAGACCCCCTGTGTTCACGGACGCTTACAGAAACAGAGGGAGCGTGTGAGAGAGAGAGAGAGAGAAAAATACAGAGGGAAAGAGAGACAGATGTGAACTGTCCAAACAACACATTCACCAATGCACACAATCACACACACATGCACAGCACTCAAAAAATCCAATTACCGGTCGACCAACAGCCTGTTAAAAGTCCCTAAAAAGTTCATAATTGCAATAGAAATAGCAACTTAAAATGAGGAAGATTTGTCTTGTAAAGATACACACACACACACACACAC
>JBBMJM010026162.1:0-18636 GCA_037832705.1 Centriscus cristatus
AACGCAAGTTTTTAAAAAAAAAGATTCTCGCATATTATTTCTGTCCCAAAGTCAAATTCTCTCATGCGACCAATTTTATACCCACCGAAGTTCTCATTCTCATGTCCTTTGGGGGCAATTTCAAATTTTTCTTCCAGTCATCACCAGGCCTGTGAAAGATGTAATTAATAAATAAATAAATAAATAATGAACATAATGGAAGAATTCCCTTTTTACTCACACACAAATCTGTGCGCTCTACATAGAATGTCATGACGGAACTTTGATATCTCTGTGATTACATACTTGATGACAGCATTGGCTGTTGGGGCTGGCTGGGAGTTGCCATTGTTGATTGTGCCTTTCATCTGGTTTGGCTGCTGATGAGGGCCTCCTCCTCCTCCTCCTCCTCCTCCTGGTGCTCCTGCTGTCTTCACCGAGCTCCTGAGCTGCCCATTTTGGTTGGACAAGCCCAGGATCACTGGGTTCTCTGTCCTTGTCGTGCTCATGTTTCCTTAAACCTACTAATCCAACAATGAACCTCTAAAGTGTGTCTTAATGACGTCTCACAATTTAAGACTGTCCTTTCCTCTGACACTTCAATAATGATCTAAATATAACTGACAATGTTTTGGGGGAGCATCAAGTGACATTAAAGAGATGCCCCTATGCAATAGTTAAAGGACTTCTAAGCATGGATTTCGTCAGCAATTTAGGGCTTAGCATAGATTTAATCAGTATCACGAAAACGAAACTGCCAGGCTTAGCTAGCATTCAAGTGCTGGCCGACTGTTCAGCTAGCCATCTTGGATTTAGCTTTACACAGCCGCTGCGTCCTTTCACAATTGATCCGACCCTGAAACACACAAAACAGGGAATAAATTATGAATTAAGACAAATAAAATCGCCAAGTAGCCAACTTAAACAAACGCATACTGCAATTCAGAGTCATCCGACGCGAACTTCATTCTTATGGCAGCGGTGGCACATCAGCTACGTTCGAGAGCTAGCCGAGTCACTAGCGTCACTGGTGACTCCTTACGTTGTTTGCTAAAGTGACGCACAGCAGTATCAGATCTACTTACATTAAATTAGCTCGGTTTAAAACTGAGCAGGGTAAAAATATCAAAACAGACCTCCCCCCGATACTACCCTCTATTTAGTAAGACGAAGTAATGCAGATAAATACCAGTTTTGTAGTCAAAAGATAGCTTGTAAGAAGACAGCGCATTACCCGTTAGCTTCATGCTAATGACATGGCCTCTGAAAGTACCATCTCAATAAAAACAAACCCAATAGGCGCCTCTGTATCGGATACTGTTCGACACTCAGGCGTCTCTCGTGTATCGCAGCTGGGATAGATATTTACTGTGGACAAATAAGATGCTTAGGCATGTCGGAACTGCTGGGCAAGAGCCGCTAGCTCTCTAGCTAGCTAGCGGCTAACAGAAACTTGCGAAATCGATGGCGAAGTAACATTTATACACAGCTGAGGGTTCGTCGAAAAACACCCAGCGGCCCGTTAAAGAACTCACCCACGAGTAATAGTCGAGTGGTCCGGTGTTTACCTTCGATGAGGGGAATAGCCGGTTTCCTCAGGTTTGTGCGGTTCGTCTATCAATTTTAGCTGACTACGAATGAGCCTTCTCCTCCAACCTTTCAAGATGGCTTCCACTCGTATTTGAGCCCGCCCCCCACCTCCTGAATCAGCTGATTCCATTTCAAATCAGAAGTTAAATTCCAGTCTAAAAATACGTCAAGACCAAATTCAGCTACAGCACCAACTGCAGTTAAATGTGGGCCCAGACAGTTTCTTCTTAACCTCAAGTTATATTGTATATTTACCTCAATAAACATTCAACACACCTGTTTCACCTCTTCTCTTGTAGGATATTGTAAAATAGAGCAAATGAGATAACTATGTCATCAAATCTATTTTTGACTGTGAATTTACATTATTGATACTGCACTGAAATAGATTATAATCTAATGTTAGCGCTGCAATATTTCGGATATTTTTGTCAGCCATCTTGGAACCTTCAAACTGTTACTCTACTAGAGAACTGTTGCTGAGGGAAAGGTGCAAGTAAATGGTACCTGTCCGGTTCCACACCGGACCAGCTCTACTGATTCATGACTTGATCTGACACAAACCGATGTCTCTGAACGTGGCCAAGTTCCAGTGGCCAGTCCAAGATCTACAGAGTTCATCAGACCGAGGTTACACTAGGTTACACCTGTGAATGTGATGTGTGACAAAACACTCAAAAGCTAAACCAATACAATTACATGAAACCTCCATGGTGAATATGGCCCGTGGAAGCAGTGAAGTGCAGTTTGTGGAGGGTCAAGTTAAAACCAGTAAATCTTCCACATACGATTATACTTGCATGAAAAGTGCTATATAATTAAACATTTAATTTTTACGATTTGGGAAAGGCCAAAACCAACATCTGATGTGTTCTGCAGATCGCTGAGGTCAAGCTGCTCCTCTTATAAATTGTATTTCACCACAGTTTTACCTTGTTAGCAAATGAGCCCGATGAAAAAAATAAAGGTTTTTGCTTATTTCTTGCATGAGGCACAAGTCAGTGTTGTGTTAGTGATGTACCATGGAGACATTTTTCTTCTGATGATCAAATTTGGGATGATCACATCCACTGATGTCTTTGTTTTGAATAAATCCGCATTTTCACTCCTGCTTTAGTTATTATTACAATGTCCACACATGCATAAACACATATAGCTGAGTTTGGGCCAACAGTATTCAGGATCATGGGCTTCCTCTTATCTTTACTCTTAGCACTGTCAGCTTCTGCTGGCTTTGTTATGTAATCCACTCACTGATAAAAATGACTTTGCAAGGTTATTTGGTGAAAGCTGTTGACATTGTACACTATTGACTGTTGCCTCACATTGAATTAATACAGTTGCTTATTGTCTGACTTCCATCCAAACTCAGGGCCACGATCAACCATCCCTTGACAGCCACCAGTATCATCCTCCTCCACTGAAAATGTTCTGTACACATGATTATTATGGTTGCTTCTAAACCATCCTGTTAACTAAAGGGAGATGGACTCGACTAGTCCAAAGTCCTCTTCAGTTCTGTGAGTTATAAACCTCTTCAGATATTTATATAACTACAGTCCAGTTGGCCTCAACTCTTCTTCAAGCACAACCTGGATCAGTGAGAATCTTCCCAGACATGTTTGAAAAGATATTTTTTTTATTATTTTATCAAGTCCAAAAGCCTTCTGTGTATGGGCCAAGTCCATTTGTATTTAATCTACCGAAGTTGTTTCAATTATTTATACAACAGCCATGTTGACTTGTTAAAAAAAAGAGACAGAAACACAGTAACTGAACATAAACCACCTTAGAGATCAGTATTATTCTCGTTCATGGATTTCTATTAAACACAATTATACAGAACAAGTGCAAACAATCACATTTTGCATCTTATGTACAGCAAGTATATATTATCTATACAGAGTTCATTTGCACAACAGTTTGGTAGTTGGGGGAAATCAAATCACTGGTCTTAAAAGAAATAGAAATTTGAGGCACTCGTCTGACAGCCACTCTAACAAATACACATCTTCAATATACATATATTACAGTTTTTCAGAAAATGGCTTCAGATTTGATACTGAACCAATGTTACAGTGCTTTGATATATTATTATTTTTTAAATCAGCGGTAATTCAAAACGCAAAGATCATCACTGATTTTACACACACACACACACATTTTTTTCTTTATATTCTTTTAATTTAAACAAGCGCATGATGAAAAATGTTGGACACAATGGAAAGAGTGACTATTTTTACAGCTGGATCAGAAAGGATCAGAAAGGCATATTGGCCATACCTCCGGGGCCATAACCAATGGGACTGTCCAGAGATGTTCCCCGCTGTCTGAGAGACTGGTGTCCGATCAGCCCAGTCTGTGGGTTTGGATGGGCCGTCATGGGCCCCTGTGGGGGCATTAGAGTACCTTGGGGGCCAAAGGGATCCCCTGGCATTGACATGCTTCGCTGCTTAGCCTGCATCATCATAAGGTTTTGCCGTGCCATCAGAGTGTGTGGGTGCTGATGAGATGGCATCATGCCGGGGTAGGCATTGGGATGGTGGAGAAGGCTGTTGGCCATCATGGCTTGCTGTTGCTCAAGCTGCTGCTGGGGCCCCATACCTGTCCTTCCCATCATATGCTCCGGGGGGCACATGTGGCCCATGCTCCCACCGGAAATGATTCCCCTTGAACCCCCCTGAAGGCGTATTCCACCATGTGAGGGAAGAGATGGCAACTGCTGTTCAGACATCATGTTCTGTAAATTCGCTAAGTGGGGGTTGGATGTGGGGCCGCTGCCGTGTGAAGGGCCAGGGGAGGACAGCTGTTTGAGGAGCTGCTGTGGAGTCAGTTGCTGTGATGGTCGCCCCTGATGTGGATTTCGATGTGATTCGCTCTTGGGGAAATACTGGAGAGTGCCACTGGGCTTATCAGAAGGAATGATACGCGAGAGGTCAAACTCGGGGATTCCAGAATGAGTGGGACGTATGACTTCACTTAGGTCTGGGCTGTGCCCTATGGGCAACGGGGCAAACGAGTCTGAGCGGTGGGAGTGCCGGTGGTGAGGATGACCTTTGCTGAGGAGGTGTAACTGCTGAGGTGGGAGAATATCCTCATTAGACTGAGAGAAAGTCTGTGACATTCCTCCAGCGGGTGAGTGCAAGGGCCCTTGAGATGACGGCTGCATGCGAGGAAAACCTGCTATCTGGTTCTGAGACATGGGTGACACGTTGCAGGGACCCAGTCCTTCAGGTGCTCCTCCCATCATGGCAGAATTGATGGTAGACAGGCCCATTGGAGTTGGGGAAGACAGCACAGGTCCATCAGACAGCTGCTGATGACTTTGGCTAACAACACACATGGGGCTTTGTGGATCGCTGTGGGGCCCAATGGAGTTCTGGGAGACGAGTACCTGGGAAGGCTGTGGGTTTCCCATGTTCCCTGAGGATAAAAAAGGCCAATATGAGAGAAATGATACATTTCCACGTTAACGCCGACATATTACCGGAGATCTTTGTAAGAGTACTCAGGTCTCATACCTCCAACGCTGACACCAGACAGAAGAGGTCGATCTGGCAACATCTCATCATCAGACGTAGCAATTGTTTTGATTGCATCATGGTAAAGAGGAGTGGAACTGGGCATGGCATACTTGGACATCTGAGACATGATCAGAGTCAAAGGGTTTTGTGCTGGAGGTGCATCCGGCGAAGATGTAAATGTCACACTAGGATTCAAAGAGCCCGGCTGGCTGATGGGGGTAGAGTTGGAACTCCTGGGAAGAATCGACTGACCTGGACAAGACATGAACACGATTAATGTCGCAGAAATACATGGAATACCGGAACCGGAACGTCCAAGGTATCTGATTATGTCTGTGTCAGAAGATTCCATTGAGAGTGAGAGTACCTGTCTCAGTGGAATTGATTCTCCCGTTGCCTGCTAGCCTGCCACTGGTTGGTCCCCCTGGACTTGGAGGAGCTGTTTTTGGAGACGTCCAACCTGGTGACCCTGCAGCCATGGCTGGGGACTTGAGTCGTCCAGGCGAGATGGAGGCAGGAGAGTGCAATCCAAGGTTAGAAGATCCCATTATTTGTGGAGACTTCATGGATGAAGACGAAGGAGTCCCAGCACCAGATGCGGGGGGAAGAGGGGGTTGATGGCCAGTAGAGGAGATCTGAGATGGCGACTTCAAACCTGGAGCTGAGGGAGAAGCTAGAAAAGGCGACGCCTCTCGGATGAGGGATGGAGATTTAAGCTGACGAGAGATCTGCCCCGTAGGAGAGGCCAGTGGGTGAACGGTGACTGATAAATCACCTGGGTGCTGCGGACCCAGACCTGCTCCTCTCGGGCCTCCAGCCACAGGCATGTGAGTCAGGCGGGATGTCCCATCCATCTGATCACGCACAAACATCTCAGAAGCAGGTTGTTGAAGATGCCCTCCAGAGACAGCTCCTTGGTTGGAAAAATGGAAGGGACCATCAGGTGCGGGGAGCATTCCTTTATTACTCCTTTCATTTTGTGAAGCTCTGATTCTTGAGGTCTCTCCAGGGCTGAAAATCTCACCGAAAGACCCTCCTCCTGTTGGACCCTCTCTGAGCTTTTGAGAAAGAATTACATGTTGTTGCTGAACATTCATCTGTGGGTTCATGTTCATTGAGACGTTGCTTCCTAAAGGAGAATGTCCCATGTCTCTCAATTGACCCCCTGTGGGAGAGCCCATGATCTCCCGTGTACCTGGGAAGTCCATGGGATCACCTCTGTTAGTGGGTGGACCTCTGCCCATTCCAGAGTTGGGAAAGTCCAGGACCACGGGATTATCCATAATTCTTGAGCTCAGGTTGCCCTGCTGCTGCTGCTGCTGCTGCTGTCGGGCTATCCGTTCTAGTTCAAATCTGGGAAGCCCCTGCATCTGCTGCCGTTTCTCCATGATGCGAAACATTTCCTCGCGTGTTAAGGGATGTTCTGGGTCATCCTGGAGATGCTGAGGAAGCCCACCTGAGAAGCAGTCGTGAAGGTGACCGCCACCCATGTTGTTGGACATATCTTCAAGCCAAATCATCCCCGGCCTAGAGGGCGCTTGGGGTCCAGGACCATCAATAGGTAAAACCACCCCTGGACTACCAGGATAACCAACCCCACCCAGAGGCCCCCTCTGCATCTGGCCTATGAACCGAGGACCACAGGGCCGTTCTTGGTGCATGTCTATCAATCGTGAATTTACCCCCATTCCTCCTCCCATCATGGTGCCTGTACCCCACTGTTGGTCTCCAGGCTTACTGTGGTAGGGAGGAGGTGGTCCTCTCATCATGACATGCCCTCCGTGCATGCCCACCTCAGTCATCATTCTAAAGTGCTGGGGATGTGTGGCTGGTGGTCTTTCCTGTTGTCTCCTCTTCTCCTGGTAGTATTCTTCTTGAAGTTTCCTCCATGCTATTTGCTCTCGAGTCAGACCCTCTGGTCCAAGTAAGGGACCCATGTCAACCCCAGGTGACGACATCTGGTGATGAGGGTGTAGCGGTAGGTTGGTCGGGTCCATTTGCGGGCTGTCAGGAGCGGGACCACTGAGAGACTGTGTTTGAGAAAGGATGGATTGTAGAGGTTCTTCATACTTCTTTATTCTTCCCATCAGAGCCAAGGCTGACAGTGCCATATTCCCACCACCGCAATTTCCAGTGTTATTTGTACCATTGTCGCCATCCTCAAGAACAGCAATCTGATCTGACCTGTTATTATTTACACTGTAAGAGTTATTATTAAGATTACTGTTCGAGCCTCTGGTGTCTGGAGGGCATCCGCCTGTCCCAGTGCGTAAGAACAGCCTCTCCAGGTCTCTCAGTGTCTGCAAAGAACGTTCCCTGTGCTCCAGCTGCTCTTTGGAGAGACCAATCGTGTTCCCCGGGCCCCCTCTCTGGCTTAACTCATGTTGTAAATGTGCAGACAGAATTGAGGGACTCCCTGATGGAGACACAGCAGCAACAGGTAGAGACAGCCCCCCTCCACCCTCCCCGGGAACAGTGCCTGGGACGAGGCCTGCAGGCGTGCTGATGCAGTTGCTACCGGAGGGGCCGCCCTGTCTTGTCTGAGCGGATTCACTGCGATCCGACAGCGTTCCCCCAGCATGCGAAGGGACACCTGCAGAGGCTGACTGCGGGGTTCCACCCTGTGTATTCGGGGCGCCTGTGGGCGAGGAGGTGCTGGAGTTCACCCTCTCAGAGTGCTTCCCTGATGGGAGACCCTGTGGAGGTCAAGAGAAACAAGTTCATGAAATCTTCATTTTAAGAGTTTCATTTTTCTCTTGCAAATCAATATATATTTTGTGTTTTGTATTGTATTTTGTATTTCTTTGATGTTTTTTAGCAGCTGTATCGCAATCCTGACATGGTCCTCAGCTGCTGTGGAAGTCGTACCTGCTCTAACTTGGCACGTGGAACATTTTGCTGGTGAAAGAGGAGGATGGACTCAGTCTGTCCTTTTATCACTGCCTCCGCAGCACTGTCAGAGTTAGAAAAGAATGTTACAAATGCATTTTTCAGGTGACATTTCTTGGGAAATTAATCATCCTTGGATTCACGCAAAACAAAGAGGAAAAAAAAAAAAAACTATCAGATTGATATAAGTGTTTACCTGTTGGCAAGGCTGGTTGTGAAAACATACATCAGTTGCTGTGAAGCAGGAGGGGGCTCTGCCTTCTTTCCTGGTCCACAGGCCACTGCAGGACCCCCAGGTTCAGACATGGACCCTGCAGACAGCCGATCGGGGAGCCCCTGCATAGCACCTGCCAGTCCTGGCTCCCCTAAAGCAAAATCCTCATCAGTTACTGAAATAATGGACAAGAGTGCAATGTTATAGCTACATCTAAACACTAGATGGGGCTAAAGCAGCTCAGGGGACATGTGGCAATTCTCCTGCCTTTGTGTTTCAGCTGTGAAAAATACCTGGGTTTGTATCGTTTGTTCACTGAACAAATACAGCTGAGACACTGAAGGGCATCTCCACATTAATTATTAATACTGCCTTGACAGCTGAGGTCCTAATGGCGCTGTGCTCCACTGACAACGAGGACTGGCAGCGTGTTTCCCCTCTGTGGAGACAGTTACTCACAGCGAGTTGCAGAGTGCGGCGGCTTGGCTTCATCTTCCTCTGTGTCAGGTCCGGAGCACCATTCATCTCCACTGTACGGCTGTTTCTTCTCCAGAACACAGCGCCGCTTGCTGCGCATAACAAGCTCTAGAGGAAGAGACACACAAATCAGCACATGGTACACGGCCTTCTTGTATCAGCTGTCTGTTGAAAACAACACTCGAGCCGCATATGTCAGTTATCAAATGCAGCCACACCGAACGGCAAATCTGATGAGTGAAAACGGACATGTACACGAGCTTATGCCTCACTTCATACAACAGGGTGCTGAGGAAGACGGGACATTTGCTGTGACAGTACAGAGAAAAGACAGCAGAGGGAGGGGGGGGGGCCGTCTCACCACCGAGACTCCATATGAAAGAGCTGACCACTTGTTTCCTGTAAATGTGCCTCTATCAAACACTAACAAGGTTATCTTTGGAGGAAAATATGTTTCCAAGCCATGGTTGCTCCCCGAGACTATTTGTAAGTGACCCTGTCCAGCAAAGTGAAGTAAAACCAGGGGAGGGTCGCTTTTCATTTAAATGCACTTTTGTTTCACGACGGGCAGAAATCAAATCACAGCGAACGAGATGGAAAGCAAAAGAGAGGAGTGCAAGTGTGTGTTTTGCGTCACACAGTTATCGGCAGGAGGACCAATTTTAGTCGTTGACATTTTGTCCTCTGGTAGACGCCCCGTCCCGGAAAAACGCTGCATTCAGACACATATTGTGCGTGTATGTTACAGTGCAGAACAGTATATGGGAAGTGACTGATAGCTCATATATTTCGGTGTTTCACTCCTTATTCATCTCCCACAAAAAGTGACGTTTCTTTCGTCGTTGTTCCCACATACAGTAGGTGATGGTGCTGCAGCTCCGTGATCTCAGTGCTTTTCAACGTTTAGACAAGTTTATCAAGTGTTTGTCTTTTGTCTATCATGCGTGTCTGTTTTCAAAATGTTGTTCCTGCCTGTTTAGGTCACTCCTGGGTTGAAGGTAACTCAGCATCCCGTCCAAGCCAAAACAGGTGTGTTTAATAGATGTAAATTCAACACATTGTACTAAACCACATGCAAACGTTTAAAGAGACACTCATCAACAGGAACATTTTCTTCCTCCCACTCACCAGCTCCTCTCCTGACAACAAACTTTCAAGGCTGACTGCATTTACACAACCTCAGGACTGGAGTGTTACTGAAAGCCATGATGCTTTTCATCTAAGTCACATCAGTGCAGCTCGGGTTCTTGTCAAAAGTCAGGGAAATTCTGATACTGCACAGAAAGGTCAGTGCTTTTCAGCAGGAGAGAAAAACAAGTTCTTCTGTCGTCTGTCCTCACATTCACTTCCTGCTGGAGGAGGTGAATGCAGTTAGTCTGGTGTTTCGGGTAACGATTGAGCTGATAGGACGATAAAGGAAGTGAACTGCTGTACCACTGGAACACAAACACAGTCTATGCTGACACACTCAAACGGTTTCCTCTGAGGATGTGCATCTTACCTCCTTTGGCGTCCGTCTCAGGAGCGGGAGGTTGAGCATTTCTCGATTCACCCGAGTCAATGGAGATGCCTCTCTCCCGCTTGGTTTTGGTTTTCAACATCCCTCCTTCAGCAGCCTTCAGCCCAGGGTTGCCAGGGGACATCTGGTGGGTTTTGACTCCATGGCTAGGCGCGCCGCTGCTCTTTGGACCCAGATGAACAGTGGCTGCTGGCTGCTGCTGGGCCTGCTGGTTTACACTGGTGGCTATTTGAGAACGTCTGTTACTGCCGACCTGTTTGCCATGGTTGGTCAGCATTTGACTTGCGGGAGGTTGAGAAGAAGGTCTGGTCTGGAGGATAGTTGGGCCTGTCAATATTCACATTGCTGGCAGGCAACACTGATGGAGAACAGAAGAGTCATGGTTAGTATTTCAGAGCAGAGATTGTTGTGATGAATAACACCAATAACATACGTGCAAAGAGACTTTAAACTCATTTCTAGTGCCAAAAACACACATACTGAACCTGAGCTCTGTGGGTGGTTGGAAACAGTCTGGCTCCAGGTCAGGCCTTAGACAAAGCTCTTCACCCAGACACTCATCTGACAAACTGCCATGTTGCTCCTCAGGACACTTCACCGACTCCACATGGACCTGGAGAACAATGACATGATATGATTGATGGACCCTGATTAAACCTATTTGTGCTACATGTGTAACTAGTAGGTAGAACAAAAAAGAAACACAGGAAACAGTTTCGCTTTGGACTGAAAAGAAGTCGCTGCAGGTCTGGAGCAGCTCCGCAGTGGTTTAGGCCCCTCCCCCAACAAATATGCTGAAACAAGAGGCAAGCTCACATCATACATTCCACAACGCTGTCATGGCAATATGTGTCACTCCCTCGCTCAGCTGCCACCAAACCACAAGGGTTTGAGACCCGAGAGCCCAGATGATGCAGCCTCTAGTGTTGAGTGAACGAACGGCGCGACTGAACTTTTCAAAAGCCTGTGTCCTTTCTACATACTGGTAATATGCGTGTTTACATGCACGTTTACACTTTTCTGGCCATTTCATTTTCAAACAAGACCCTTCCATACCTGTCAGTGGTGGTGATGACGTTCACGTCAAGATTCAGGCAGGAGTCCATTTTTGGCCAATGACCCAATCCAACAACAAAGGGAAGTGCAGCTGTCTCCCTCTGACAGAGCCATCTGTACCACTCACTCACCTTGGCAAGTAACAGTAAACACAACCCCGTAATTAGTCATTAACCAACGCTGCCTGAAGACAACACAGAGAAGGGCCTTGTTCTCAGACGGAGGATATTGTCACTCATTAACTCAAACTCAGGGATGGTCAGACGTCACTCCTGTTGACGAAGTGTGACTCATTTGATTTGAGCCACACCAAGGGGAGGCAGAAGAGTCATACGACGAGTCAGTGACCTTCGAGAAGACAGCTAAGAAAAGATAAGCCTATCTACAGTGAATACCAGACATTGGTCGGAGGTCCACGACACATTTGTGTGCACGCTGCTGATAGAATTTGGCCCTGAGTGATCAGATCTCCACGTGCCAATGAAGGCTAAATATATCATCGCCCCCTGGTGGTCCGCTTCAGAGCAGGACATAAAAATCACCTCTATGCGCAAGGATGGGACAATGAAGAGTTCATGGAAGAGACATTTCTCCTGATTCTTATCACATCAATGTATGTTCACGTGTGTACGTTTTACGTTGGAGATGAGTCATTTATGTCGATATTGGCATATATGGTGCAGCTCTGAAAATATATTCTATCGTGTTTAACATGTTTTGCAACATCCAGTTTACGTCATCTCATTCCACATGTTATTAGATTGCGGCCTGATAACCCTTGGAACACAATGCTGTTGTTCAGCAACATCGGCTTGCACCAATGTTTCCTCAAGTGATCACAGAATGTTGCCCTGGTTTACTTGTGTCTTCAGTTGTACATGTTTTAGTTGCATTATTATGGTTATTTTCCACTGAAGCTAAACAATTGCAAGATGACGCTTGCTGGTTTTGCCACTTTCTAGATTTCACTTCTGTTTATAAAAAGGCAGACTCATCCGACACACTTGGCAAAGTGTGTCTGCTACGTAATCGTGTCATCCGCATTCATTACATACCGACCTTAATCTGTAAAATGAACAGGACATTTAACTGCTGTGCTGGAGAAATGACTGATACGTAATTACAGTGACCTTTGAGTGATGAATTCAATCAAACCAACCCGACTGACGAGCAACTGCTTTGCATTGCTATGAAGGTTGTAACATCAAAGTTAACGTCCCTCCTGTGAACCATTCTCTTATTTCAATGTCTGTCTGTGTGCTCAGACTCGAGCCAGTCTGACTGTTCATTGTCTTTGTACGGCTGGCTCTTCCTGGGCAAAAGAACAGTTTGACCATGTTCAAGCAGCAGTGTGGCTTGTTACGTAAAGGCCACTAATGAGTGACTAATCAGATAAAGCTTTTGTGTACAGGGACCGACTAATGAAGACTCTGGTGGAACCTATGTTGACTAGCAACGGGCCAATTACTGACTCATCACTATGCAACAAAATGTTATGTTTGATAGAAGCTTAAATCAAAGTTGCAGCTAATTTAAAGAAACATATCACATGACAAGTTCTAAGTAGCCCGATATATAAAATCAGTGGGTGGGCCTGTTTCAACTAATGAAAATATTTTGTAAGCCCCAAAACAAAATCTGTAGATTCAGATATTTTTAATAAAATACACTCATACATGGCTGCTTTGGAAAATAAATAAATAGATAATAATATATTTCCCATTTCTGTATCAGGACAATATCGCCAAACAAAATAGCACAATATTTCATTGTATTGACAACCACCTCCCCTTGTATTATCAATTATTCAATTATTATCAATCTATCCTAATCTATGTCGATCTATTAGATTACAGGGATTAAACTTCACACATAAAAACTGCAAAGATGAGCTGTGATCAACAAATGTGAGAGAATAAACTCAACAAACTCCTTTTTCTCTTTCACAAAGTGTTTACAGAAAAACAATTTAATTGAACTGCTGGATCCTGGCCAACCAATTACCAAAATAATCCTGATCCCCACGGCAAATCACGGTCTTTATGTACAGAACAAGTCTATTTAGACCACAATGACAAGTGCATGTACACACACGAATTCGTAAACCAACCATGCAGAAATGTTTTATGTAGAATATTTCATGGATGGCTTTGCAGGCGTCATTGTACAATACGGGTCAGAAAATAAAAGTGTTGTGTCTCTAAATAGGAATGCTTACGGTAAAAAGGTTTTACTCCCACAGTATTTTTAGAGCGGGTGGTTATTAATAGACCCAGAGAGCGGACACCAGGGCCAAAGGCAAGAACAAAATACAGAGTCAGGTCCAAGACAGACGCCACAGTGATCTGAGGTTCGTGAACAGTCAAGTAATCGACAGCACTGATGAAGGAATAACGTGAATAATGCAGAAACACACACTTATACACAGAGATCCAGTGTATTTCCAGATTAACTGGTTAACAAATTGCATTTGCACATGGCGCCAGGCAAAATTGAGCCTGGGGGAAGAAAAACAAGTCACATGTGCGCTCAAATTTAGGCTATGGCTAACACAACATGTGTGACTGTTACAAATCCTCTATGAAGGTCTGATCTGAAGCGGGAACTTGTCCTCGCATGGCCCCACCACGCTCTTCTTCAACCTTCATCAAGAACGATATTGAGCTATGGAAGGATTTCTGACCAGGCTGGATATTCAGAGTTTGTGATGACGACTGTTAAGTTCGAAAGTTATAGAAAAAAAGTTCTTAGTTGAAAATGATTTAGAAAAAATTAAGAATAAAAGTCAGATGTTCATTAGTGGAGTTTAGATTTGAGGACTCAGGCTTCAGTGCATGCTGACGTGCTAAACGATGCTTTCACACATGGATTTTAGTGTCCTTGTGTGCCTGCTGCACGATGACTGCGTTACTGTCACATACTGTACACACACACACCACCATATGATCAACAAGCACAACAGAAGAAGTCCAAGGATACGGCTGAAACGGAGGACAGAGTCGGAGAATAGGCAGCAGCAGCACATACACATTAAGTACAGCGTGTTGTTAGAATACAGACGTGAACAGAGACGGCACAGTCACTGTCTCCTGTGGTTTAAATCCCACTGTGACTTTATATTAAAGATGTACGCTCATATGACCAACTCTTGGTCAACAGCATTTCTAATGTCAACCAACGTACAATGCTGATCTTGAATCAACGAAAACCATCTGATCCAACAGATAAAATGTAGAATTTAAAGCCGACAGAACAGAGACATTCAATCGAGACAAGGAGGATGATGACAGGCCTCGTTCGTTTCCTTTACAGACCCAGCCTTAGTGTGTGATGCTGCTTCCAGTGGTCCTGAGTTTGGCATTGTTGGGTGGTGCTACAACATAAAACAGTTATGAAGTCATCCTCGGCTGACAAACAAAAGCAAATGAAATGTGTTTTATTACTGTGTAATGCAGCACGAGGGAGTTACTATGTGCGGTGCTACAACCCATAAACCAGACCAGACTTTATACCCCTTTATCTTTTATATGCTTCTGTAAGAATCACAAACAACCAACGGTAATTTATTTAATTTCCATCAGCTGAAACAACACTGGACATTTTACCATCAAAAGGCTTCATCATATGAATATCACAACATTTACTGAGTATTCATTGAATGAGATTGTATGTAAATACACACACAGGCGTGTATCTTAATTCACTTTGTCGTACCAAGGAAATGATGCATAAACATTTATTTTATTGAGATTTATGTATAATAAAATAGTAGAATACTGACTATAGCATATTATACTAATACATAAATGGTACATTGTTATACATATTAATGTTTACACAGTATACACACACACACACACACAGTGTATATGTTTGCATATACAGTTATATGTGAAATCCGTTTTTTGGTGGAATAGCAGGACACACCTGGAGCTCAGAGGGGGGAAAACCCAGTGTACTGCATATTTGACATTTCTGGCGTGAGTGGGAGAAACGCGACTCATGGATTATTAACTAAATTTAGCCCTATAGCCATATCTATTTCTTGCTTTTTATAGCCCTCTCGTGGCATTTTTTCCATTCCTCCATTCCTCCTGGTTTCTTTCAATCACATGCTCGCTCCCTTCTCCCAACATGCCTCTAGTTGTTCTGTTGGTGTTGGTGTCCTGGTGTTGTGGGAATCTATTCGACTGGATGCATAACAAGAGGTTACAGCCGGTCAGTTACACAATCCTTTAAAAGCAGAGGGTATTTAGTTAGGGTTTGTTTCTATTGCACTGAATATGGACATGATGAAGAAGGTTTCATGAGACTATTTACTGAGCAACACACCGTAGTTTGCGGCACTGTTAGCGGATGGAGCTAAAAACATCTAGCTAAGAGCTGTTAGCCAATTATGCTATGAGCGTCTAGCTTATTATGGTACGTTTTCAATTCTATCCAAACTTCAAATCTTAAGACTAGGTCTTTACCTGGGAATCAAGTTTCACCACAACATAGAAAGGTGAGGGGGAAAAAAAAGACCTGTTCTTGCGCAAGCTCTTAGCTGGTAACACAGTATTGCGCAGTATTCCTCGCAACTATTTCCACAGGTACCGTAGTGTTTCTGTGTGTACAAGCTAACACAAAAGGACCTAAGCTCTGCAAAAATAGTAAAAATCAACAACACTGTTTATAGCAACAGGTTGCGTCTGATCAAGTTACTAGTCTGAGTTACAAATATGTGTTCACGTTACAACTTCCTCTGAAGTGGGTACCCACTAGTATCAAATTCAACCAGCTTTATTAAACCATGTATTCTTCAACTATGGGAAGAAGAAAAACTTTGGTCTTTTGCAGAGTTGCCTTCAGTTTGTTAGGAATCAAAGCAACTCGATTAGTAGTGCTGGGCAGTATGACCAAAAATGCATATCATGGTATTTTTCAAAGTTATTTCAGTTTCACGGTATATCACTGTATTTTTTTTTCCATGCACGACTGCGTGTTAACCACATTGTTCATGATTTAGAGATGAATTGCTGCAGTAAATTGCCTTAGAACGGCACATTTCACTGCCATGAGATTTTATTGTAGAAAAACATTGTCTACACTAGCATTAGGTTTGCATATCCTCACAAAATGTTCCTGTTTACAAAGAGGTGTCACTCACGATTCTAATGAAGTGAATAAATCACAATGTATGACAGTTACAGTCAAAATGCAGAAGTCTTATTTTTCTAATTTTGAAAACAACACGGAAAAACATTTTGTAAAAATAAACTACATAATGTAAACAACCACTGGACATTAATTAAACCAACTGTGCTCTGGAGTTGAGACATGTAAACAAACAGATGGACTCTTCCAAGCTGTTTGTCTGAAGTTTTTTCGACTCGGTATCACATATGTGGGATCCAGTGTTTGAATCCTTCTGCCTCAACTCTACTCATCTGTGTCAGGTCTTTGTCTCAGTAGACAGTGTAGCGTTGATGGTCTCAATCCACCATTTGCTTTTCCTGTCGTAGTTCTCCTAGCAAACGTGTCTTGAAGTGACATCGGACTGGACTTTTCTCTTGCGGTGCTAACGTTACCTGCAGACGTGGAGGATGCCGATCTTAGTTCCGTTTATTCTTGATATTCCAAGACATGTTCGCAGCTACAACTTTAGCTCTACATTTGCGGCGAATTGTTGTTTGTTCAACGTCATTTTTTTATGCCGAACAACAGACACTCTATATGAAAAATAAATACCGGTATTTGGTATGAACCAGTATACCGCCCAGCACTATCGATTAGTTTCCTCGAAATATCTGAAAGATTGGTGGGTTGTGTGACTGGTGCAGTGGGAAAAAGGAAAGAATAGCTAGTGATGGCTACACAGAAGATCTCAAAGCATTCTGGCCATGACAAAGTGATGTACCACTCACTGTAATTAAGTAGTGAATGTGTACGAAGAGTTCATAGCTCTGTCTCCGTTCAGGAATGGGGAAGTAGTGGTTCATTTTGTACAGAGGGTCAAGGGTTATATCCTCCTCCCCATCATGTTCTCGCGTTCTTGGAGGAGAGCCAACCAGAGCAAGGAAAGAAACCAAACCGCTTCTGCATTAACCGGTACGGACAGACGGGTGTTATGGCAATGAGGCACATTGAAATCCTTTGAAAACTCATCATCAACTGCAACATAAAGTAGTAGTATGGGTTTTATGTTGACTCTCCTAAGAACAATACCAGCCTGTTATTTGTTTTCACAGCTGAAGATGTTACTTTCAGAGAATATCATCTCTTACATAAAACAATCACATGGCATTAGCCAGCAGACAATGTCACACAGAACCAGACAGCAGCTTCGAGAGATGCTGAACACCAAAATCACATTAGTTTTCCTGATGGTCACAGTTATGAACACACATCTTGTTCTGGTCTGCAGCTCATTTAAAGACACAACCACTGACAGCGGAGGAGAATGCCGCTAACGTCACCCTACAGGCTCAGTGGATGAGCACAGTAATCCGTATAATCTTCAAAAGTCATGTCAGTCACACCTCTGCTGGCATCACACAGTGCAGGATTTATGGCTAAAATCTATGGGTTTCTTTTCACTCTGTCCTTTGCAAAGAGACACGAACCCAAATTTCTGATGTTACCATGTATAGGCCTATGTAGAACTCTTCTACAGTATGCGACACGATGTGTTTCTGGAAAAGCCACATACTATTATGAAAGCACAGAATGACGAGGCATTATTAGACCTGTTAACAAAGCAGCAAGAAAAACATAAAAAATTCAAGTGAACCTCCTGAGTATCTAATTTCACACGACGAAGTGTGAGATGTTTGCTTGGAAAAAGAGATGCATGGTCATCAGGTGTCACATGGCACGATTCATGGTTTTTAACATAAACCGAAGTTCCAATGAACCTGTTACAATGGTTAAACAGCTGCAGAAACATGACAGCGGAGGACATTACCTGACTGTAGACACTTTTTCATGCAGTGTATGGATGTGACTTTGCCTTTATCACAGGCTCACGGCAACAGATGCAATAGGAGCCTCAAGGATTTCTGTCATTAAAAAAAAAAAAGCCCAAAGACACTGGGAGTCCGGAGACTCAACAACATCAGTACCCAAGTACATTCTCCCACGTGGAAACGTTCTCAATATCACATTATTTTTTAATAGCTAACCTTAGCTGGGCTCCCTGTGGCTCACCCCAAAGATCTCAGATAACCTTGCCAGATAAGAAATGCAGCTCGCCCCTATCCGTCTCTGCTTGTCCGGGTGTGATGTGCGTGGACATGCATTGGCTGCCATGTGCTCATTCATTTGTACCATTTCCACACACACACACACACACACACACACACACACACACACACACACACACACACACACACACACACACACACACA
>JBBMJM010026270.1:0-18635 GCA_037832705.1 Centriscus cristatus
TGAGTTTACAGTATTCATAATTCATTACAACTTATTTGGGTTTTTTGTAGTGTTTTAGTGTTTTTTCCTAATTTTCTTTCTTTCAACTTTCATTTCAGTGTATATGCCTTTTATTTGCCTCCTATCTTTTCTTCTTGACTCCAGGTGTCCTGCGTATTTGCTTGTGCGCAATGGCAAATAAAAATCTTGACTCCACGTGCATACACTAGCAGGGTGTGACAAATAAATGACACTTGTAACTCAAATATGAAAACATTTGAAGTATTTGCATCTGTCTGACCGTGTCATCTTCATACCGATGACGTGCAGCAGCTTTGACTTTCCTGAATTCTGGTCCAGACCCCTGGCTTGTGATTGGCAGGTGTCCTGTTTGCCCCCCATCCATCACCTTTCCAGCATTTTTCCTTCCTCAGGGTCACTGGGACTGTTTTTGCCCGTCTCTATTTTAAGCCGGTGCGATCATTGCCTCGTTGAGCCATTAATTACATTCTCATTCAGCCCCATCCATCCTGTGATGTCTGTCTCCTTATTAGCATCCCGCCAGCTGTCCGGCTACCACACGCCACTTATTATCCAGTAACACTGTGACACGCTGGCATTCAGACTTCCGTGCCTCGGTTTGGACTGTGGCTTTGGCGAAAGGACATTTGAGTCTTTGCTCAGGCAACCACGAGAATGTTTGACAGAACGATGCCTGCACGGGTGATGAGTACTTTCCGTAAAGGAGGCTGGGAGGCGGTGACAGGCGGGCAGGCTGAGGTCTCAACTATCTTCTCATTCCTGATCATTAGTTTGATCCCTGAATGTGTCAGTGAGCCTGTGAAGGCGTAACCATACCTGCTTGCTTCAAGATGCACTGGCTAAGCTAAACATATGGTCACGATTACGTCATCAGGAAAACCCCTCCATGCATGTTTCTGTGCGGTGGTGGGTTTATTCTCGGAGGTATTTGGTGACTCCTGTTTCCTCTGTGTACCTACTCTCGATCGTCTGCTGGGATTTCCCTCATTTTCTCCGATGCTGGACTGCGCAGGCACAAACCTGTTGCATTCGGCCGTGGGGGTTAAATGCAGGTGAGCAGAGAACAATAGTCATCAAGTGATCCCTGTTGGGCCAGTTGTGCGACAACATACCAATCAAGGGCAGCACAATTCAGCTTGTTTTTTCCCCGAGAGCCCGATCCTCACAGGCAGCCGGCCAGGCACAATAATCAGAGACTGCAGCAGGTGCTAAAGATGCACAAAGCCAAGTGATGTCTGACAGGGACCAGGGACAGTTTGAAATGTATTTGAACCCGCTAAATCGGTGCGTAAAGGTCACCTGACTAACTCACGCTTTCCATATAAGTGTATAATTCAGAGTACATGTCACACACTGGGGGGGTTTATTTGGACACAGAAAGTGAGAATGTCTTCAGATGTCCAACCTGCAGATCCTAGAACTTCCAGCAGTCGATACTGTCACTTTACCTGCAGCTGTGAGGAAATGTCCACCGACAAACACCATTGTTGGACATTGTTCTGACATTTAATAACCGATATATGATGAAAAACACTCTGACTGGTCACGTGAATCAAAGGTCGTGGTGATTACAAGCAAGAGGTCAAAGGTTAACACACAGAAGCCGAGGCCCCTTAACAACGCACTCGAGTTACGTAAAGCTCGTTGCTTGTAACTAATATCCCTTAAAAAAAATGTTCGTCCTCTGTTCCTTGAATGCAGTTTTGTCTTTGCAGATAATCCTGCTTCTCTCGACTCAGCCACTCAGATGTGAAGGCTCACGTTTATACAAGTGGGTTTTATATGGCCCTCGTCGCTGCTCTCCCTAGTAACAACGGACTCTCTTAGCATGTCTCCTCCAGTACCCACATCTCATGATTGGTCTATATTTTTATATCTAATTGCTGGAGATGAACAGCAGTGAGTGTTTCAGGTGGTGGGTGTGGGACTGAAAACTGTGAAGTCGCAGCGAGACTCAGTAAATCAGGACACTGTGAAAATGGATTCTATGGGAAATCGCTCTCTTTTCCTTCAGTTGTCAATGTGAGAACCTATTCCACTGGTTGAACGTGAACCATTGTCATCCATTTAGTTAGAAACAATAGAAAACATACAAAGAGAAAATGTGAAAGCGATTTTCACACCATTTGATATTGGTCAGGAGGAGGAATGTGACTGTTCTGATCGGTGGTCGTTGGACACTGTTCATTTGATAGAGCAGCAGGACGTCAGCTGACGTTTAAGCACAACTTTACTTTACAGAAAGTACAAACGACACACTTTCTCGTCTCCGAGGCACACGTCACGAAATCAACCAATCACAGACCAGACTGAGGCCGCTGTGAAACCTCAGAAGCAGATTCGTTAGAGTATAGACAAACTATTAACGGTGACAAACATACACTCCATGAATCCACTCAAATCAACTTCCAACTTTACATTCCAAATCTGATGTCTGCTACTATTGTCTGGGCATCTGCTGGGCTGTTTGTTTCCTTGTTTCAATCAAGCGTTGTGTGGCGCGCTGAGCGCTCCCGACCGTTCGGTCTTTGACTCTGCCCTATCGTCACCTGCAGCTGTTGAAGGAGCAAAGCCTGTTGGGTCACGGTGCTTCTGTTCCTTGAGAACGAGCTAAAGGGTCTTTCCTATGTCGCCCTTCCTCGTCTGTTCCCCGGCTCTTATTATTTCCGGCCTGGCTCCGATGGAGTCGGGGCTGGATATCCTGAGAGGCAGTGGGGAGGGGGGGAGGGGGACGACAACATTTCACCAAGCAGGAAAACTGAAAAAGCATTTGGGTTATCAAGCCCTTGCAGACGCTCTACACCCTGTTTGTGCTCAATTTTCCTTCTTCCCCCCTTTTCACTTGTGTTTTTTTTCTTCCTCCGCATTCTTGGTGGTTGACTGGAGGTGACACCTTCGCTCGGATGTGTGAGCATGAGTGGAAGCTCTGGTGGTCTAATCTCTCTGAACACCGGAATGAGTCCTGTTCTCTGGAATGTTGCTCTTGTTGAATTCTTGTCGATTGAACCAAAATACTTGACCTGTTGTTCCTTGGGAAGACGCTCTCTAAGTCTGTGATGTTATTTTGAAAGTGCTGTTTTACATGCTAACTGTGGTTGTTGTAACCAACAGAATGGATGGACCAACTAAAATGGATTAGATTGTTTTTATTAAGACTAAATATGTTATTCAAAGCGTCTGGGAGGGAAGTATGAATGTTATGTTTCTCTCTCCTGTCCAGATGAAGAGCTGCTCATTGAGCGCAGCATCCACAAAGGGATGATCAATCCCGGCGAGGAGAGGCAGACGGTGAAGTATAAAAGCTCGAACCAGGAGTATGCCAGCCTGGAGTACACCATCCGTGTGCGCTGCGACGAACACTATTACGGCAGCAAGTGCAACAAAATTTGCCGTCCCCGCGATGACTCCTTTGGCCACTATGTGTGCGACCAGTTTGGAAACCGAAGCTGCATGGAGGGTTGGACTGGGCCCAACTGTAACACAGGTGATCGGAGATGCTCAATAAATAAACACGTGTAGATAAACAGCTCATCTTTGAGTACCAAACACCATTTGGACTGCACGTACGTTTCTTATTTAGCAGTCCGACTTATTAAGGTCTTCATAAAATGTTTATTTCTCAGGGACTCTTTTGCAGGGACTGTAGTCTTATTGGGGTCCTTTGATCTCTGGTTCAATTTCGATCTCTCATATTAACGTGTCACTTTCCCTTCTTCCCAAAAGCCATCTGCAAACAGGGATGCAGCCAACTGCATGGGTGGTGCAGCGTGCCGGGGGAATGCAAGTGAGTCGCCGCCTTGTTTGTTTGTTCCCACTTTGTTCCCACTGATGCGGCAGCTGTCAGCTCTGTAAAATATGACCTTGTTTGGATGGAAACCCACATCAGAACGTAATGAGGATAACAGTGGTGACATTACAGTCTAACAGTGGGGTGGATGGGGGGGGGGGGGGGGGGGTTAACGGTTGTTGATAACATACCAAGCAGGATACTCCCCCACCCGTCACATTTTGTGAAGTACCCCCCATCCCTTTCACCGCCATGCCTCAGCTCCACTCTGATCCAGAAGCCATTGTTCTGCTTCCTGTTCTAAAGCTGGCCTGCTTCTGCCCACACACACAAACACACACACAGACACACACACACACACACACACACACACGTCTGTTTTTTTCTGCAAGTTTCCTCCCTCGCCCCCTCCAGCAGCAGAGAGGCACTGTAACCCCCCCCCCATCAATGTCTGAAGCCCACATCATCTCTTCCTATCCTGGGCCTTGTTATGACTGGCACTCACCCGCAAGGAAGTGCAGATTCTACCGAACGAGCAGCCGACAACAAGTGGGGATGTAGACAAATGTCGGGGGTGTTAACCAAACTGTGACATGCAGTAGATTGGTTGGAATGTGGTACAGCAGACAATACATCTGCAAAGCAGCAACATGCAGTTTTTTTAAAAAAACAATTATGGGAATTTCTGAGCATTTTACGAAACTTTAAATTTAAACTTGGGAGCAGCTTAGTAAAACTGTAAAAATCAACAACTGAAATGAGTCAAATAGTGCTAAAGACAAAGCTAACAAGGCAAAACAAAACATAGCGATGGTTCTCGACGGAACCCCAACAAACACATGTAAACGTATAAATAACAGGATCAAAGTCTCTGAGACAGGTGATGCAGGTCAATTCAATATCATTTTAATATCATTTGGTGGAGAAGACATGATTTGCACATGCATGTAGTTACACACAGAGCGGGCCTATGGCTGCACAATGCACATGGGCACTTTAAAAAAGGCTGACCAGGCCTTTGTAGTCGCAGCTATGTGAACAAAAGAGGAGGCAGCGGGGGGAGGAGATCTTTAGATTTGATTACATGTGGAGCTGCAATGTACATTTAGACACAGTGGAGTACGAGTGCGTGTTTGTGTGTGTGTCTGTGTCTGTGTGTGTGTGTGTGTGTGTGTGTGAGAGAGAGACACTGAGGCAGGTTTGATTGAATTAAGATCTGGAAAAGAAAAAACACTAAACGAAGCTGACGTTTCCGATTGGAATTGGCAGGCGGAGTGGGACGGGGACATGTGCTATCTGACGGTGCCCAAAGGATCCTGTGATTGTTTACCGACATTTCACCTGGTGACCTTAACCTCAATAAGGTCGCATGTCAAACTCCAGTAGAATGGAAGATGTCGGGCCAACAGTTGTAAAAGCCGCCTGAGCATGTAAACATGTAGAATCTGTGTGTGTCACCGTTTCACCGGCCCATTACACTGTATTTCAACATGAAGATGTGTGCGAGCATTAACTCCTGATTGAAATTAACTCATTGATTGAAATAAAATCATATATTTACGTACATATGACATTTATAAGACAGGAAGAACCAAACACAGGCATTGACATCAAATGAAAGACCTTTGGCGAGTTCAGGGTTAAAGACGGAAAAGAAAGGAAAAGGAGGAAAAAAAAAAAGTCTGGCAAAGGAAAATGAAAAATGTGTGTTTGGTGTCGTGTTTCTTACACACAACCTACGCTCCCTCATGTGACACTACTAAACATGTAGCTAGGCAACAGCAGGCTAAGTCAGGCCACTGGATTTGGACGCAAGGCTTGTCTGTGACAAATCCAGTACACACACACACACACACACACACACATACACACACAAACACATGCACACACACTCCCTCACCTCGCCCACCATCCCGTCCTCTGGGTGTGGTTTGTCTGAGGGGCAGCAGCGGGGCCGGGGTTGTGGGCAGGCGGGATATTTTCAGCTCTGGCTGGCCCCTTCTATTGATGGGACGGCAGCAGCCCGGCGACGGGGCTTGTGGGTAATGCCACCCTTTGCCTGTGGCTGGCCGAACCATTTCCCCGCTCTCCCACACTGCAGCCAGACAGACTGTCCATGCTGCCACCGCTGCTGCAAGGCTGACACTGTGCAGGGCACCACCACCGACCGCAGCGCCGGACAACACCACATAGTGTAGTAAACAATGCACAGCTTTGTCACACACACACACACACACACTCACTACTGAGGCGCTGTGTGCATTGGCGAATCAAAACTGTGAATATGCAAATGGCCGTGAAGCAAAAGCCATTGATGATTATTGTCTGATGCACGCCATCCATCGGCGCAAGATACCCCCAGCGAGTCGTTACAGAGAGCTACAGACCAGCGCGTCCCCGCCAGGAGGCTTGTTCGCTCGGCCTCCATGTTGAAGTGTTTGCAAGCTGAAGTGGGGAAAGGGTGGTGTTGGGGAGCTGCTCCCTAAAATAGCCTCCGGACGGAAGAAATGACAGGACAGGTGGGGGCAAGGTTACCGCTGGCCTTGGAATAACAGAGTGCTGCCATAAACCAACAGATTAGCTAACCCTCCCCTGGCCTCCCCTTCGAGACGACGAACCCTCGTTCCACAATTCCGACGCTCATTCCAAGTTTGACCTCTGCTGAGCTTCCGCCACAGGAGGAAGGCTGAGAGAAGACCCGCAGCACGTGACACATGCACAGAACAATACCTTTCGTTGCAAACCACCAAATCCAATATAAAATGGTGCTGTTTTTTTTTCCTGTATCGAACAGATGTAAAAAAAAAATGTAATTTTTTCCTCCCCCTTTTTGACAAAGTGTCGCATTCTATCTCAGCTGATAAAACGTTCCACATGCTATAAATGTAAGAACGTCCTTGTTTGTACGTGCTCTTTATGGCTGCGCGTGTCCCTCCAATGGTCGGCCTGATATTCTCTTGGAAATGTGAACACTTTCTCAGTGATCTTGGGAAAAAAAGGCAAGAGGAGGGGAGAGACATACTGTACATAGAGGAGATACAAAATAGTTGACCCTTCCTGTCAACTATCCCTTGCAGGTGCAACTTCGGCTGGCAGGGTCCGTTCTGTGACGAGTGTTTGCCGTATCCCGGCTGTGTTCACGGTACCTGCAACGCACCTTGGCTGTGCACGTGCGAGAAGAACTGGGGAGGCCTGCTGTGCGACAAAGGTAAACATAACCTCTTGTTAATTTCAGCGCCTTTAACATTTAATCAACTAGCGCCACAAAGGACACAACTTATATTGTGTTCTGTGCCCACACAACGGTCACAAACAAATCAGTGAATATGTATTTGAATTATAGGCACCAGTAAGAGACCTAAAAATATCATCTTTAGCTCTTTTGTTCTTAAACTGAGAACTTTTGTGTGACTCATAGAACTACGATTGGTCGTGCATCTTCCGTCTTTTCCTTGCAGATCTGAACTACTGCGGAACCAACCGGCCCTGTAAGAACGGAGGCATATGCATGAACACAGAACCGGATGAGTACAGCTGCGCCTGTCCAGATGGCTACTCTGGCAAGAACTGCGAGATTGGTGAGACCCCAACTCCTAATCAGGATCAAATTTAGGTTGGCAACAAAAAAACTCCAACTTTCTTTATTCTTCTCAATAGCTGAGCACGCTTGTGTGTCCAACCCGTGTGCCAATGGAGGGACTTGCCATGAGGTCCAATCAGGCTTTGAATGTCACTGTCCGGCGGGCTGGTCTGGGCCAACCTGTGCTAAGGGTGCGCCATCATTTCAGAGCAGCTCTCAGTCATAGCTATTTATTCTTTACTATTCTTGTTAATGGGCTGGCTAAATCCAACGCAATGCACTTCAATAGCAGATGGATTGACCCTGACGTCCACAGAGCAAGAATATATTTTTGTTATTTCAGACACAGATGAGTGTGCCTCCAGCCCCTGTGCTCAAGGTGGGACCTGCATCGACATGGAGAACGGCTTTGAATGTCTCTGTCCGCCGCAGTGGATGGGGAAGACCTGCCAGATAGGTACGTCTAATTCACCACAAAATGTTTGCTTCATGCAGTATGCAGGTATTTGCAACAACTCATGCTAATGAAATGTATTTTTTAAATTTGTATTCAAAAGTTGCATGTTGTTGGATGTTTTGCTGTGTTCCAGTGTTGTGTTCTATGCATGGTGAACACCATGGGCCAAATTCATCCCCAGACTCCCATTTGCTTGCAGATTATAATTGTGTCCATCCCATTTTATTGTTTGTAACTGGTTCTGCAGAGGGGTACTAATTCCAAGTGTGTGTGTATGTCTGTACACCAAACCGAGACACTCGTTGGGTATCAACTGTAACTTGAGCCAAGTGACTTGAGTAAAACTAAAAATAATCTTGCGCCTGGCAACTGCAAGTCCTGGGACCAATACTTGGTTGGGGGGCTATCTTTGGCTCCAGACTGGGCGTAACGGGCGAGAAGACACCCTGGCACAACAGAGGCCCCACCCCTGTAGGCCCAGGCCAGGAAAGACTTTGGTCTAACCCGTTAATGTGCACAGTGAGGAACCGAGTCAGGCCAGCTTGTGTTACGAATTGTAATTCTCAGACCCTTCGCAGGGAGCAGAGTGGTACCTGGAGCGCCAGGGATAAATGGGGTGGTGGTGTTTAGTTTCAGAAGGCCGACAGGTGCCGCTTTCCTCCTGGGACTAGCATTAATGCGCGGTCAGTTTATAGTGAGCGAGGCGGTGTGGCGACTGCGGTGACTGCTGCCTCTGAAATGGACTACTTGGAATGCCACAGGTTGGCCTTTAGGGAATGCAATACAGAGACATTAACCAAAATGGTGACTGGTGTGTGTGTGTAGGGGGGGCTGATAGCTTTGGAAAACAGAAATTTGAGCGAAAGGGATAAGCACTGCTATTAATCAGAAATCAAGCAATGGACAATCCCTCAACAGACACTGTAAAGGTTGAAATTCTAATCGTATGACAGAAGGCTTGGTGACGGTGCTTCTTCTTTTCTCTCTCTGTGTCTCTCTCAACTCCCATTTTGCAGACGTTAATGAGTGTGTGGGGAATCCTTGCCTCAATGCTTACTCTTGCAAAAACTTGATTGGTGGATATCACTGTGCCTGTTTTCCTGGATGGCTGGGCCAGAACTGTGACATCAGTTAGTATCAAACCAGCAAATCACGAGTCGCCAACCTTTAACACTAATTTAATATATTAGCATTTAAGAAGCCCTATGCTAGCTAACATCTGCTAGCGAACGTCCGTTCCACTAGCATCTGTACCTCAGATTATCTATTTATAATTCTCTTTGTTCACTGTAGTAAAACATTTGCATTAAATCACATCTGCTTTTGTGGCGTGCTCAGGCTTATTGTATTTTTCTTTGTTAAAAGGGCAAGTTATAAATTGAATGTCCAGATGAGCAAAGGACACGAATCACGTATCTCTAAAGCAAACAGCAGGTCAAAGATGCAGTGGAACCAAAGTTTGCTAGCAAAGACTGTGGGACTTTCTTCAGTCACGTTTACCTTTCTCTCTAGTTTCTAATATATACAGGCTAAGTCAGACAGCCTCCAAGACTTAAACTAAAAGTTGCTTTTCAAACTTTCAGTACAATTCTTGCAGCATAGTTTCTCCCATGCATTTAAGTCTAAATGCATGTTCTCACTGCTCGCCTACATTTTCTAAAGCACGAACCACTTTGGTTGCATCCGCCATGTTGCTGTAGCAACTGCATGTCCCAGCACCAGTGCATGCTCCACGTCCCAGCTGATCAAAGTTAAACTTGAAATTGACTGTGTTTCAACAATGTTTCCACAGATGTGAACAGTTGCCATGGGCAGTGTCAGAATGGAGGGAGCTGCAAGGTGAGATCGAGAAAGCAATTGGATGTCACTTGGCATGAAATGTAACATCGATTTCTGCCGAGCGTCAAATAACTGTCAAAAAAAAAATAGCACAGTCATGTCAAGAGATGACGAAAACAGCAAGTTTCCATCTATCTGATTTACAAAGGGTGATTACCAGGATTTCACCATGGGTTACTTGTGACATATAAAAACACTATAAAAGTTGTACTTCCTTCCGTGAGCTATGTCTGTCAACACTCCAAATTGTCCCCTTTTTGTAATGATTGAAAGAGCGAGACCATGGCAGCTGAAATGAGTTCTCTCAGCACGTCCTCACACTGGTATAAAAAACCCCAAAACAATTCTACAGGGTTTGTGTTTTGTTCTATTACTATCGCCACTGTTGGGTGAAGAGTTGTAGAGAAAGCAACAAAGTTGCACCAGAATTCCAGAATGTATCCCTTTAAATGTGTATTTTTTATTTTATTTTATCCCTTTAAATAATAAGTTCATTGGTCGATTTGTCCGTGTGCTGCCGGACATGAAGCCTTTCACCATAAATACGATTCCGCACCGCAGCTGAGTGAAAGATGTAAGCCGAGGTTTCTCTTTCGTATTAGGAAGTCCCCAGGGGTTACCAGTGTGTCTGCCAGCCTGGTTTTGTGGGTCGCCACTGCGAGGTTCAGCGAAACCGCTGCACTAGCAGTCCGTGCAGGAATGGCGGACGATGCCACACGCTCCTGGACGGATTCATGTGTGAATGCCTGCAGGGCTTCACTGGTTCGACCTGTGAGGTGAGGAGAATACGTCAGATTTGTTTGATCTGTCGTCACATTTCACAGATTTTCGACAACGTGTCTTTACCATGTTACCTGCCCTCTGTAGGTGCAGAACGATCCATGCATCCCTAACCCATGCCACAACAAGGTTCAGTGCCACAGCCTGAAGGGAGACTTTTACTGCAGCTGTCCAGACAACTACGAGGGCAAAACCTGCTCAGAGCTCAAAGACCACTGCAAGACCAACCAGTGTCAAGGTAACACGGTCACACCGCACCTAATGATTCCACGAGATTGTGTAAATGGAATATCTATTCATCTTTAAATCAACTTTTATACCCCAAAGTGATTGACAGCTGCACAGTCGCCGTGGCAACTAACGATACCCAAAAGAAGGTGTGGCATATTTCGTCCAACGTGTGCGGACCCCACGGCCGCTGCATCAGCCTGCCCGCCGGGAACTTCAGCTGCTCCTGTGAGCCGGGATTCACTGGCACCTACTGCCACGAGAGTGAGTCATCATGAGATTGACAGAGACTGTGTTCATCTTCACTTACCGTCACTGGGAACTTACAGTAACAATACCTGCAGTTATGAACTACTGATCAGTGGATGTTTTTCTCTCTCGGTCCGCAGATATTAATGACTGTGCATCATCTCCATGTAAGAATGGAGGAACCTGCATTGATGGGATCAACTCTTTTCAGTGTTTCTGCCCAGATGGCTGGGAGGGGACCCTGTGTGATGTCGGTGAGTGTGTGTGGGTGGGTTCCAGTGGGTGCAACAAAACATACACATGGTGTTATATGGAAGAGTCTTGCAGGATTCGATATGTATGAATCATATATCCAGGGGAGAATCACTGGCTCTCAGCAACATCAGAGTCTCGGAAAAGTTGAATTGTTGTTGTTGATTCTTTGACACGACATGATTAATTACATCAGTATTTCCTTGAAGACAAGTTTATCCAAAGCCGTAGAGATTTCACGATTACTCCAGTGTACAATGAATTCATTGTAAACGATGGACACATGGAGGGTCACCTGATTATGTCTGCGACTAATATGTGTTTGTGTCCAATGTTGAGTAGAAGAAGAAAGTTGTGAACCTGCCTGTGCATCTTTTGTCTTAAAGCAGGTTATATATGAATCACTATACCCACTCGGTGTTTGACTTTGTCCCAGATGTGAACGAGTGCAGCAGGAACCCATGTCAGAATGGAGGCCTGTGTGTCGACCTGCTCAACGACTTCTACTGCAACTGCATAGAAAACTGGAAAGGAAAAACCTGCCACTCACGTAGGTTATTGGTTCATATGTAGTTATTCAATGTCCATTTTCATATCCAAACCTGCTGAACCTCTCTCCCCTCTGTTCTGGGGCACCATACCCTGTCCATTTCCTCCCCCGTGGTTTCTCTGAAGTCGTAAACACCCGTCAAACTGCGACAGATTCAGATGACTGAAACTTTTCACATGCTGCCTTGTTCCAGGTGAGAGCCAGTGTGACTCCACTACCTGCAGTAACGGAGGGACATGTTACGACCATGGAGACTCCTTCCTGTGTAGTTGCCCCTCAGGCTGGGGTGGCACCACCTGCAACACAGGTCCGGCGCTCACTAATTACACCGTTACGGCTCTGCTAATGCTAGTGCAGTGACATGATGGGACAGTACTAGCAGTCAGAGTCTGTGATCAAAGGCCAAAGAACAGCTCACCCTCTGTGGGCTGGTCACTGTCTGAAAGAAATGGATTGCAAAGTAAAAGGTGGTTTGGGGTTTTTTTTTCAGCCAAAAACAGCACATGTGACTCTGGTCCGTGTGAGAACGGAGGGACGTGTGTGGGAGGAGGCGACACCTTCAACTGCATCTGCAAAGATGGCTGGGAAGGACCCACCTGTGAACAGAGTACGTCCCCTTGAATCTATCGTAGGATTAGAACAACGTCCAGTAGAAATCATCACATTTAGTTGTGTTGCAATCAAGAGTGATGTTTTGCTGCAAAAAAAAAAACAGTCTCATCAAGTGTTAGACTCTCTTGTGTCATAAAATAAAAAGGGCATTCAAATTCTGACATAATTTATTTTTCTTTTTAGCCTTTTGAAAAAAAAAAAAGCCCAGCATAATTAGTGGTGTTAATTTACTTCTGTGTTAAGTCACTGAGGTCAGCCTGAGATGCTCAGAGCCGCTTGCAGCGTCACTGTATCAGCATTCTAACCTGTCAATTTTACACATTTTAAAAAGATGCGTGAACAGCAGGAAAACATATTTGACGTGAGACTGCAAACACAGAATGAGACGAGCAGCTCCAAACCCTGCGAGTCAAATGATTTTTTTTTTCTCTCTTGTAGATGTTGATGACTGCAACCCACACCCCTGGTAAGATTATTATTTATCATTGGCTGTTTTCTAGCAGATATGTGCTTTCACCTGGTTGGTCAATTGGACCTGAAGGAAACAACCTGCAGACACAAATTAGCGACTTGAACCTAATCTGTTCTTGTTTAGAACAGTTTCAGCGTAAACTAAGGTGACACAAACATTTGGCAAGAGAGAGAAACTGGAGGTGTAAAGATAAAACTGAGGCTTGGGGAGTCTTTCAGGGGCTTTATCCACTGAATTCAGATTTTACACACACAGAGCAGAGAGAAAAAAAACAGACACGTCTTCTGACAGATTCTCTAGATCAGAGAATCGACGCAGGACAAAAGCCTCAGTGCCCCCCACCCCCCTTATCCTCACCCTTCTTTGCAGTGACTGACAGGTGGATTAGTGGTGGTTTGGGTTTTAGAAGGAGGAGGTGTAGGGGGGTTCGGCTGGAGAGTGTGACGATCTTCCCCTTTTCATCGGCTTTAACCTGGGGGTAGTGAGAAATAGAGGTGTCGGAGTGGAGGGAAGAGGGGCTCAGTATGTGGTCGGCAGGGATTTACATATGAAGTCTGGACATTGATCAGGGATCAGCTCCAGCCTGCTGCCACTCACAGGCCCCCGAAATGCGGGAAAAAGGTCGGTTAATCTGGACCTCAGCACATGAAGCGAGTAATGAAAGTAGAACCTAAAAAAAAAAAAGCCCATAAAGTCTTTCAGTGCGTACACGTCTGCAAAGAATGAAGTGACTTCAGCTATTTCCTGAAAGCACCATATTATCAACATGCATGAAATGATTCACAGAAAACAGCGGTGACACTGCCTGAACGTAGCTTCAGGGCGAACCTCCACAGTCGATTAGGGGAGTGTTTCTTCTCTGACTGAAATGTTGCTGTAGAGATTCAGACACGTCCCTGGCACAGAGATTTCGACATCATAATACAGAAAGTAAAGACGTCTGAAACGAGTCTCTTCTGTCTCCAGCTACAATGGCGGCATCTGCGTGGATGGCGTCAACTGGTTTCGCTGTGAATGCGCTCCTGGATTCGCTGGACCGGACTGCCGCATCAGTGAGTCCCTGGGAACCGGAGGGGGGCGTGTGCAAGGGGGCGGGTGGGGTCAGAGGTGAAAGGTCACCGCGGGGGAGTGTGAACCGATTGTTAAAGGGCGACAGAGTAGGAAGCCTTTTAGGAAGACGGTCTTAACCTCCTCCCCTCCGCGCTGATCCGAGGTCAGAGCGGAGGTTCATCAGATGGCTCGGTGCGGCCTCCCGCGGCCTTCTGGGAGAAATCTCATCAGAAAAGCCTTTTCAGAACCAGAATGTTATCCAATTGAAGCGTTTCAAATCAGAAAGTCTTAACGGCCTAGTGCAAAGCACTATTTCTGGATTCCATTTATACACGGGTGCCGTGGTGGTGATGTTCAGACCACGGACACACGCATTTTTACTTAAAACACATCTCATTCCGAGGATAGTGTGAGAGAGAGAACACGTCGCAGTCAGCGTCCGTCTTCTGTTTCAGACATAGACGAGTGTCAGTCGTCTCCCTGCGCTGACGGATCGACCTGCATGGACGAAATCAATGGCTACCGCTGCGTTTGCCCCCCTGGACACGCGGGACCTCGCTGTGAAGACTGTGAGTACGACCAGGCTGGAACCCGTCATATTTACACCTATAGTGGAGCGATGACTGGTGATTTAGGATCTATTTCGGATTGATTTAGGGATGAAACAACTTGTGTAGGTCTAACCTTCCTCTTACTGTCTCCAGTCATCGGACTGGGGAAGTCGTGTCATCACGCCGGCCTACAGTTCCCTCACGGCAGCCGCTGGGAGGAAGAGTGTAACGCCTGTCAGTGCGTCAACGGATACATCCGCTGCTCAAAGGTGAGCTGGGTTATTTTCCTTCCCCGGTAGCGGAGATTGATCCTTTTATGGCTTCAAGGAAAAAGAAGTAAATCACGGACTGCATGTTCTCCAGGTGAGGTGCGGACGGCGGCCGTGCCTCCTCCCTAAGGCGCGTCCCCTGGCGGACACGAACCCTCCGTCCTGCCCAGGAGGCCACGAGTGCGTGGAGCATCGGTTCCTCACCTGCTTCTCGCCACCCTGTCATCATTGGGGTGTGTGTTCGACGCCTGACCCCCCGACACCCACGCACACCCGGTGTGAGCCCAACAGTGGTTACCCAGACAACAGCTGCGCCCGCATCACGCTCATCTTCGAAAAAGACAAAGTGCCACAGGTGAGGGAGATCCTGGAACTCAGGTTCATGCACCTTTGAGTCATTTTGCTCTGACTTGGACGTGCTGCTACTTCGCTCAGAGGTTGAGGTGTTGACCCCTCTCGTGTGTGTGTGTGTATGTGTGTGTGTGTGTGTGTGTGTGTGTGTGCTCTCAGGGCACCACGGTGGAGAACATCTGCTCTGAGCTCAGGTACCTTCCCGTGACTCAGACGCTGGCTGACGAGCGAGCGCTGCTCATCCTCTGTGACCTGTCCTACTCCAACAGCGATGCCGTGGAGGTTGCCATGGTGATTGTGACACACACAAACACTGTTCATGACACACACTATCACAGCGAAACACACACAACAGGTGTAAAATATCAACCTATTTCCTGTTTCTTCCCCCTTAAAAGGAAGAAGTAGAGAAACACATCTGGATGAGATTTAGATTCTTTGCTTCCTTTCTTCGGTCCTTTCATCTCCCTGCTGGCTCGTCTGTTTCTCTCTTCTACCGTTCTCTTCTTCCTCTTATTGTCTCTCCCTCTTCCCTCCTCTGTCTCGGCCACCCAGACTCATGGAAAAATCAGAGAAATCAGCCCTGTTGACATTCTAATCTCTTAACAGGAGGGATTAGCTCTTGTTCCTCTGATGTCGGTTTGCTACAAGAAAAGGAGCGGTGATCCTAAAACCAAAAAAACAAACAAACAAACAACAGTCCCACTTTCTGCCAAATCATGCTGCAGTGGGTCGTATAGCACTGCACTGAAGCGGCGTGTCAGTTTATTCTGGTCCGAAGGCCCTAGAGTGTTTCTAGAGTGTCTCTGCTGCGAATCGGTGGTTCAGTATGTGTCAGGACGAGTGCGGGAGGGAAGAGGATTTGGTTTCAGTGCTTTAACTTGACATATCAGCGCTGCACCAAGTGTGTCTACAAGGTCTGAGTGGAAAATGACTTCTTCAGAAACATTTTTTTTTTCTCCGTTAGTGTGTTACTTTCATCGGTGTATAACAGTGGCAGGAGACCGACCTCAATTACTTCCGTGGATGTACAGTACAAGTCACGTGACCCTGTCGCAGTAACACCACAGAAGGGCTGTGACAAGAACGAGGAAAAAAATGCTGCTGACGAGTCTGACAAGTGTCTGCTGTGGGACCAAGAGTACTAAAAGCAGGCGAACAGACACCCCACACGTGATGCCAGTCACTCCGGTGGCGTGATGGCAGGGTGAGAGGTGTGTGAATGAGCGGCCGATCCCCCCAGGAGAGGAAGAAAAGGAGCGATTGTGGCCGGCTGAGCAGGCAGCACAGCTGGCCTGTTCTCTATTGCTCGTCCTAATTCAACCGCACAGCACACCGCTAATCCCCTTCCAACAGCCCCCACCGCCCCGCTCTCACCCGCATCACCTTATTAGGCAATTAACTCCACCCTCTGTGGTCTCTGCAGGGGGGGGCTCAGCCTGCCAGATGTTAGGGGGAGAATCTCTTTTACTCTGAAAGATGAATGTTTTTTTGTTGTCCCACGTAGCCTCAAGCAAAAGTCTGACCATTTGGTGAATGGGCCTCCTTTCTTCTCTGTTTCTCTACTGTACTGAGCCAGCGGGGGGTTTAACAGCTACCTACAAATCGGCCCCGCATTCCTTTAATGAAAGTGCTTTTCATGGCACAAAAAAGCAAATTTGAATGAATGAGAGTGGAAATGTCTCGGGAAAATGTCTTTGGGAATGGTTCAGTTCAGCTGTATAAAAACTGCGGAGGTAAACGAGCAGAGGATGTCAAACAAATCCGTCCTACGTTTGGTCCACATCGCCTTGTAACCCCCCACCCCCCACCATCTTCTGCTCTTTCCCCGCAGTCCTTCGAGCAAGACGGACGCTCTAAGGACAGAGACCCAGGGCAGATCCAGAAGGCAGCCAGTGCCATCATCAGCGCCCTGTCCAAACGCCACAACAGTACCGTCATGCTGGCTGTAGTGGAGGTCAAAGTTGAGACGCAGGTGGAGTCTCCACCTGACGGTGAGTCACATAACATCAACTGACCGTATTTATATGGGAAAGAGTCCACTGCCCCTAATTCCCATGTCCAGTTTTTAATTATTAATTATTATTATTATATATTATCATTATTAAACATTGAGATCACATTACTTACTGAGAAAAAAAGTGTAAATTGGAGAGGACAATTTTCAGAAAGTCCATCGAGCTAAAAGGAAACAAGATATTGTGTCAATTCACTGTTAGATCAGCATTTATGCTACAACGTGGTCAGGTCTGTCTGCAGAAATAATAAACCTGACCAGATTTGTTTTAATCCTAATTTTTAAAAACGATTTTGTTATGACATTATATTTCCTTCTGGTAGAACCAAATGTGGTTTTGCCTGACATAGATTTTCTGACCTGCTCCAATCATTACCTGTGGTCTTAAACTTCACCATGACAGCAGTGAAAATGAACAACATGACATGTCGAGAATCAGGTATCCCTCTTTCTTTGTCTCTCAGGTTACCTGGTTCCAGTAGTGTGTGTTGTCTTCGCTGTTCTCTGGATCTTCTGTATTGTTGTTTGTGTTTGGTGGACACGCAAGAGGAAGAAAGAGCGTGAGAGATCCGCCCGATCTGAGGACAGGACGGTCAACAACCAGCTGGAGTCGCTACGGAGCAACGCCCCGAAGGACAACCGAGACAAAGACATTCAGTATGAATGCAAGAAGCTGATGGGCTCACTGGACAGAACATGCGATGGGGCCGAGGGCGAGGACGAAGGGGAGCAGGAGCTGGAGGAGGAGGAGGAGGAGGATGAGGAGAGGGAGCTGGGCATGGGCGAGAAATGTCCACCGCAAAAGTGCTCCCTCGCAGGATTGCAGGACAAAGGGATGATGAGTAAGGGAGGGATCATCTGCACTATGCGTAGTGGTCCGGTTAAGGCGCCGCACCGGACAGCATACAGCCCCAAAGACAACCGGTGTAAAAACCTCAATGCCGCCAAGCTCAGCGAGGACATAAAAGACCATTATGTATGAACCTGGAAGGGGAGGACTCCAAGAAAGAAACTGTCCTTCAAACTCCACCAAACGTGAAGATTACAGATGCTTTGTTTTCTCTTTTTGTGGTCACACTGTATTTAACATATTTGTCTGCAGCACAGAAGCCTATTTTACCAAAAACAACAACAAAAAAACAGGAAAAAAAAACAAAAACAAATAAACACACAACTTCTGTTTTACTGGATTTCCGTTGGAACGGAGACGAGTTTTCATTTCAGCCGGCGCTGTCCTCCACTTCGCCTCTGAACGCTCACTGGATACGAACATGACCAGCTGGCAGCTGTCGTTTGTCCTCTTCGGTGCATTTGGTTCCTGTTTGCCTTAACCCAGAACGGCGGGCCTTTTCTACATCCACTGTTTTTTATTTAAAAACTGAAAAAAAAAAAAGGTTTTATATTTATTTGATATCAAAGAAAATCCACTGTATGATGCCTGGCGTGAGCATTTTTTTCTTCTGTTGGACATTCTTCAACACCTTTTTGATCGTTTTTACACACAGTACATCCTTTCAGAATCACAGCTTGTCTCAGTGAGGAGTTTTCAGTGTTTGCGTTGGTAGAAAAG
>JBBMJM010026485.1:4148-18628 GCA_037832705.1 Centriscus cristatus
GTTGGATGATTGGTTCTAGGTTCTAAGCCCTAACGGTTGGATGATTGGTTCTAGGTTCTGAAGTTGCTGTCTATCTCCTATCGGTTGGTGGAGTCATGGGAGTTCCCCAGTCGTTCTCTCTCTGGTGGTTCTTCCCTGAGGAACCAGATTTCCCCAAAACTGTCTGAGCTGAAGACAGGAATCCTCTTGATGATCAGGGTGAACACACACAGCCACACAGTGATCAATCGCATTGTCTACAGGCGTTTAAAGTTGTCGTTAGATTGTTATTAACAACCTTGTCGGCCTGCTACATGTCTGTTGAACGCCCACAGACCAATCAGGATGGAGTAGAGATCTTCCCGGACAGCTCCACCCTGCAGCTCGCCCCCTATGGAAACTATTATCAAAGTGTGGGAGCTGATGAATCCCTACGACGGACATACGAACTACTGGCGTGCTTCAAGAAGGACATGCACAAGGTGCTCTGTCTGTGGGGCGAGGGATGATGATGTCACTGATGATGTTACTGATAATGTCTCTGTTGGCAGGTGGAGACCTACCTAACTGTGGCAAAATGTCGACTGTCTCCAGAGGCCAACTGCACCCTGTAGCAGATGTTCATGAGCATTACTGTTAGCTGTGAGCTGTGTTTTGATGTAGATGGACAGTGTGAAACTGTCACCCGTTGAAATAAAATGTGTGTGCTATGATTCATTCCGCTGCATCTCTTTTGTTGATTGAGTCAGCAGAGCAGCATCAGGGCAAGAAAGTCAGGGCTGCTTCCACTGATAATTTCATTTTGTTCAATCGTCATAAATCATTCTTGACATTTGTGATTGACAGCACTGAATGATCAGAGCCAGAGGACAACATGGTGCAAAGACCTGTTATATGGATATGTGTTGTTATTGTTATTGGTGTTATTTTTCACTTTGATGCCCGTATAGAAGGAAAACTCGTTGTATTTTGCTGAAGAAATATCGGAAAATCGGAGTTTGCCTCCGATGAAAATTAGCACGTTCATCCGAGGTGCTTGAACTCGAAACATGGGATTTAGAATCTGGCCTCGTTGCCCTCTGAGCTGCCCGCGGATATTATGAACGTGTTTAAACAATTGTATTTCAGTTTTCTTAACGTTGGGGACAGAATATTCATCTTAGGTTTCACAGCAGCGTTCTGTCGAGGCTTCGGCTTTCCTCGTCATGTCGTCGCTCATTTCCGTCCCCAGCCTTCTGCCATCCTCGGTATTCTTCGGCTGCGTTCGGCTGTTAACGGTTGGTGTGTTCAAATCTTCGGTAGCAGCTCCTCCTAAACACTGAAGTAACGAAAGAGCCGTGAGAAGAAGAGGGAAACAGGCGCCTGGAACGGACAGACGGAGTCTCTGGGCGGAATGACGGTGCTGCAGGAACCTGTTCAGGTAAAAGCACATCTTCAGTCCGTTGTCATGATCGGGTCCGCGAGTATTAGTGGAGCCTGTGCTACCTTTCCACATCCCGGCCTCAGCGGCTGCTTCAGTCCGCGGTGTGAGAGAGCTGTCCTGCCGCCGCAGGCCCGACAGCCTGCCGCTTGCAGCGCCGGAGTGTTCATCGGCATCAGCGGTGTTGAAACCACAGTCAGTTGAGGTCTTTCTCGTCCCCAAATGGTCACGGGCATGAAGACTTTAACGCAATGCTAGTCCCCAAGCTAACGTTCAGCTGGTTGCTGGGAAGATCAGCGATTAAAGCAACTTGTAACAACACGTTACCTGCAATGAAGTGACGTGACGTGACTTGGTTAATTATATTTTCGCTGTAAACGTAGCAAAAAAACCGAAACACCATAGATTTGACATTTTCAGTTCGATCCTCAACTGGAGCTGAGGTCACAGACAGTATGCGGCGCAGTTTCACAAATATTAAAGTTTAATTATACTCAAACTTATTGCATCGGGTTGGCTTTCGGTCATTCGGAATATCCGTGTGCATAATTAACAGGCTGGACACATGTGAGGGATACATATCCAATTGATTGGCAAAGAGATTACAAAGTGTAACATTTCAAAGGGAGTTTTCTATCGTTAGCGTAAATAAAGCTAACAGTGTTGTAGTTCCGTTGGGAGCTAACGCATCGCCTGTCCGTTTGCTGGGCGGCCTCTGAAGGTCCTTCTTTAGTTCGCATACACGTAAACTCAGACGTGTTTGTTGAGAGAGTATTTGGTTTGTAACGAGAATGGCATCCCACAAACGACCGCTGCACACAGGCTAAAGTTAGCCCATGGCTGTTTAGCTTCTTGTTGCTAACGTCAGCTAGCTGGTGGTTAGCTTGCCATGTTAGCCGACCGAGGTAAACCCACTAAAATAGCTTGTCGGTTTGCACTGTTAAATTTAATGCACTGTGGACATGTAATCCATGCGACTAGCTTAATTCATGGCACAACATTTTAGTAGGTTGGTTTCTTCTAGTGTATTGTTTATGTCGTCAGTCACCCATGTTTCCTATCTGTTCTTTGACCAGCTGTATGTAAGCTACAGTAACCAGGTGATAGCAGGTTTTGTCAGGTTTTCCTCATTGTAACTTTCATTTGTCGAACGTACGTAGTTTATTGTCCGTCAGCAGGATGACAGGGTTGGTGTCGGTAATATTCTCACCTAATGAAATCTATGCAATAGACAACATGAATCAGCAAGTATAATGGGGTCCTCCTCTTCTCTCTTTTGTCAGGTTGGGTATAAAGCCATAGAAACACTGAATGCAGCTGGCTGATCAAGTAGAAACATTTTCACTGATCAGTTATTACGATCCAGCTGAAACCACAGCAGTCTGTGCAGATATCACAAATAGTAAAAAATATCATCAGAAACAGCTTCGGACTTGTCTGTCAGCCAGCTGCAGACGGCACTGATTTCTGTCTGCTTCATTCTTCTTACGAGGAGAGCATAACTCCAGAAGATAGGTCTGTGTTTCTTCTCCAGCAGAGACAAATGGCTTTGTTTACACTTCAGTGTGACATGCATACCATCGGCATCTGCTCCTGTGTGTTTCAATAGGTGGCTTTGAAGCATCAATCAAATTTCCAAGTAATTAAAAAAGTTACAAAGTATAAGTCAACTAGAACTGCAGGCAGATAGAAAGGGTCACTGGCACCCTCATGTGAGTGCTCATGAAGAAGGTGTGTGCATGTGTGTTGTGTAAATTTTCAAATGTGGATTTTCTCTTCTTTGTTTTCTCCAAATGTGGAGAAACAAGGAGACACACAGGCAAGCGAGTCATTCTCTCCTGCCTGTAGATGGCACTATGAGATTGACTATGTCAATCATGTACGTCAAGGACCGTTACGTTTGTAAAAGATACAACATCAAGGTGTTGGCTTCCAACGATCTTGATTGTCAAGGCGGGACACCAGAATTTTTCACCTTGGAGAGGGAAAAAGCCGAAGGGAGAAGAAGAAGCTGTGGACACAACCTCAAGTGAAATGTTAGATGATTTGCAAGCTTCCCAAAGGCCCTAAACTGTCTGAACATGGGTTATGACTCACCAGTGGTTAGGTAGGAAGCGATCCCATCACGGGGCCTGGAGCAGACTAACTGATACAACATCACAAGTTTATTGAACGTGCTGTGTCCCTCTGCAGGCTGCAGTGTGGCAGGCTCTGAACCACTACGCTTACCTGGATGCTGTTTTTCTCGCTGAGAGACTCTATGCTGAAGGTAACACCTGTCCACCAGTGTCCCCCTGTCTACATGATTGCCTATGTTTAGTGGAGTGATGATGATGACACGTTGAGTTGGACGAGGATATAAATTGTAGGTCCGTGGTCAACTGTTCCAGTACCTCTGATTGCTAATATTAACTTTAGCCAAGGGACCTGTATTGATACCTGCAGGTAGATTTCTTCTGCAGTGTGAAGAGGGCATCTGAAATGTCATATCATTTAAAGCACAGGACACATACAGGAGACAGATACAATGATTTACTGATCTTGGTTGTTAAGAGCAGGATAAACACAGAAGCATGAGCATAATGACTTAAGTAAGTTATGACCACCCTAAACTTAGACAGACCACTTAAATGGAAGTAAATCGCATGAAGACTTAATTAAAAGAGAAACGAAGAGGAGCAGGAACAAAGCTGTTCACTTAGTGAGTGGTTGTAACTTTCGGGCCGTCGAGTCTCCGTCCGGAGAGTAACACCTGTCGCTCCCTTGGCCAGCAGGAGGGAGTCATCCCTGGAAACGGAGCTGGCCATTAGTGTACAGCGGCTGCACACTAGACCGTCTCATTTCATCATCTAGTTCAGTTCATTCTTCTTCTCAGGCTTCCAAACCGTGACACCACTGACTCAATAAATAGAAGATATAATCCTTCAGCAATGTGGAAACGTTTGCAACAACATTGGACACAATAATGAAACAAATCGCTGTGGTACTTGACCAAACTGCAGGCAGTAGAAGTAGTGGAAGCTCTCATGATGCCTTCTGAATGGAACTGAAATGATACTGTCTTCATGGTCACCATGGTGATACGCTTTTCCATCCGTCTGTCAGTGAGGTCAGAGGAGGCTCTCTACCTGTTGGCGACATGCTATTATCGATCAGGGAAGCCGTATAAGGCGTACCGGCTGCTAAAGGCTCACAGCTGCTCAACACCACAGGTTCGATTCCTGTTGGCCAAGTGCTGCGTGGAGCTCAGCAAGTAAGGGCGCGTGCACGCACGCACGCACACACACACACACACACACACACACACAGTTCAAGTCTCCTCATTTCACACACAGAAAGTCTCTCAACTTGTTGTAAGTTGAGCTCATGTGTTCTTCAAACTGACTTCCTGTCTGCTGTCTCTCAGGCTTGCTGAGGGGGAACAGGTTCTGATTGGTGGAGTGCTGAACAAACAGAAGAGTCAGGATGACATCATCACAGAGTTTGGAGACTCCGCCTCCTTCACCTTGTCGTTACTGGGACACATCTACTGGTAAAAGGCCGGTGCTGCCAGTTTGTTGAAGGTGGTGCTTCTGTTGGCGACACTGACCCGTCTGCTCGTAATCCCTTCACAGTAAGACAGATCGTGTAGCTAAAGGTGCAGAATGCTTCCAGAGAAGTCTATCGCTCAACCCGTTCCTCTGGTCACCTTTCCAGAACCTCTGTCATCTAGGTAACACATGGAACGAACTTGAACACATTTAACGACGTCACCTCGTCTGCCCCAGTGAACACAGATGATCGATGTTGGTGTTTTTTCCAGGAGAGAAACCAGATCCAGATCAGGTCTTCAGGTTGTCGTCTTATCAAAACCTGTCAATAGCTCCGCCCCCACCGTCTGTCAGCCCTGCCCAGAATTGCTCCCACCGCCTAGATACCGCCCTCATGGAGACGCCACAGGACACACTGGTACGTGATGCTGATGCTTCCCGGTTGTTGGGTTAAGAGCTGGTGCCTGGTGCCTGCAGAGCTGTACCTCACCTTCCAACAGGTTCAATGAAATGGGATCAGATTTCTGCACCAGTCCTTTAATATGATTAGTCATGGGGATGCTGTGATAGTCGGATTATTGTCATCAGTCATTAATCAGGATATTTGTCGGATGATTGATCTGATTACGCTTATAGTTACATGGTTTGAACAAGTTTCAGATGATTTCCCTTATTCAGATTTACTACAATAATGGTATTTGTTTCCCCTTCAGGAGTTAAATCGCTTGAATCTAGAATCATCTAATGGGAAGTTGACATCTGATTTGTCAGTTTCCTACATTGACTCCTCCCTCATCTCCCCGGAGACCGGCCTGTTGGGTAATACAGGCATAGCATCAGCCGGCTCCTTGTTGGCTAAACAGAACAAGCCCAAGAGTGGGCGGAGTCTACTGGGAGGACCTGCTGCACTTAGCCCCTTAACACCAAGGTGAGCTACCTGCACACAAGTGTGTGTGTGTGTGTGTGTCTCTCTCAACCAAAACCCAGGAGGAATTGATGCTATCTTACATGGTGACCACCTTTGTGGTCACTGTCAGTGTAAACAGGTGTGTGTGTGCGTTTGTGTGCTCAGTTTTGGCATCCTGCCTCTGGAGCCCAGTCCCGGAGACCCCTCATATTTACAAAACTACTCAGCTACGATGGAAACGCAGTCTACAGCTCCTAGCAAGAAGGTACGAGCACACGTTGTCCTGTGAGAGGGTTGATATTCATCGTGTTAACCTCCTCCGTCCCTCAGTCCGTCTCCAGGATCAGTCAGTCCAAGTCTGTCTTCAGTCAAAGTGGGAACAGCAGGGATATTCTCCCCATCCCCTTCAACCCATCACAAAGCTCCGCCCCTCACACCAGGTAACTAGATTTATGCCGCTTTTCCACTACACTGTGGAGCTGTGCCTGGTTCGTCTCAGCTCAGTTTGGTACAGGGCTCGACCATGTGACCAGTTTGGGTGCACAAGTGCCCAAAATGTGGGCGAGTGACCTTTTTTTTCGAGGTCGTACTGGTGGACCTGGCGCTGCCCGGCTGCACCGGGTGAAAACTTCTCTCTTTGGTCATCATCTCTGTGTGTTCTCCTGTGACCGAACTCACACTTCTGTTCGGATCATGTTTTGGTCTAAACCAGGGTCTTTGCCTCTGACTGGCTGCGGTCCTGTTCACGGCTGCATGAGATGAGTTGTAAAGAGTGGCCGGGGGATTAAAAGGGGCATGACTGGATGGTTTTTGTCCTTCGGCTAACAACTGTATGTGTGTGTGTGTGTGTGTGTCAGTGGCTCGCCTCAGGTCCTCAGCCCCAGTATGTCCGGTCCTCCAAATGTTCAGCCTAGAAGAAGCTCCAGACTGTTTACAAGTGCCAGTTCTACTGCCAAGGTACCACAGGAGCTCACGAATCACCTACACACTCACTGACATTTGAATGTACTGTGAGTGGGATAGCAGGCTCCTGGAAATACCCTTTAGTTCTCTTGTTCCCATGTGTTTATTGTTTACTCTACACTGTAAATGTCCCCACCGTGGGACAATAATAGTGTCTCACAACTCCCCCTCTGTCTCCGCAGGAGAATAGCAAGAAGTTAAAAATGAAATTCCCAACAAAGATTCCCAACCGGAAAGCAAAGTGTCAAAAATCAGTGAAAACATCCAACAGCAACCTGAACGAGAGTCTTGACATCCTGAGGTTGGACCCCAACCTGAGTCTACCCGACACCAAGATCCCCCAGTACCAGAGAGCTGCAGCAGGTAATGATTCCACGCTCACCGTCAGGCCACCGTCACCTCGCCTCAAATGGGTCGGCCCACCCCGCTGGGACTCCCCCCACAGACACGCACAGCACAGCAGGAAGTGATTGTTGTTCCAACGATGTTCATGTCCCGTGTGTTTGTGTGTTCAGACAGTGTGATGACGTTGCTACGAGAACTAGGTCGTGGTTACCAAGCTCTGTGTTCATACAACTGCAGAGAAGCTATCAACATCCTGACCTCCCTCCCACCTCAGCACTACAACACCGGCTGGGTGCTCACACACATCGGCAGGGCGTACTTCGAACTGGCCGAGTACACACAGGTAGGTCCGCTTAACACACACACACACACACACACACACGCTTGGAACACAAAGAATGAGGGAACAAACGCACACAGAGACACAGAGACAAAGACAACATGTCTTTGTCTCTGTGTGGGGCTGACTCACACCCGTTATGTGTGATCATGGCTGTTTGTGATGATGATGATGATGTTGTATCTTGTGCGGTATGTGTGTAGGCGGAGCGTCTGTTCAGCGAGGTCCGCAGGATCGAGTCATACCGGGTTGAAGGGATGGAGATCTACTCCACCACGCTGTGGCATCTTCAGAAAGATGTCGCGCTGTCTGCCTTGTCCAAGGACCTGACAGACATGGACAAGAACTGTCCTGAGGTCAGCACCACACCTGCCCGCTGGAACGGTCCAGTGGTCAGACACACACATCCTCGGACCCCCCGTCGCTCACCCTCTCCCTAACTACCTGTCTGTGTGCAGGCCTGGTGTGTAGCAGGAAATTGTTTCAGCCTGCAGAGGGAGCATGACATTGCAATTAAGTTTTTCCAGAGAGCCATTCAGGTGAGCTTCTGTTACCGTGGTGACTGACTTGTGATGTGATGCATTTGTGTGCATACAGAATTGAGGAAGTGTAATTTGATCACATATGGTCCCAGAGACACGTAAACACATTTGATATTCACTCATGGCAGAGGTCATCAGCAGCCTTGCGTCCCACCGTTTATTCTCTCCAGCTGCTCAAATAACATATATGATACGATGACACTTTCAGATCACAAATCACAAGGGCTTCACTGAAAGGCGCCTTTGAGTAAGATGCAGAGTATTGAGGATCTTCTCCACAGGTCAGGGGACACCGTCCCACACTCAAATGTCCTCCTGTGTGTGTCAGGTGGACCCAGGCTTTGCATACGCCTACACTTTGTTGGGGCACGAGTTTGTTCTGACAGAGGAGTTGGACCGAGCGCTCGCCTGCTTCCGCAACGCCATCAGAGTGAACAACAGGCACTACAACGCATGGTAGGGTGACCACGAGGATGTTTGCAGGCAGACACCCCATTTGTCCACCTGCAGTCGAGTGTGTGGACATTGGATACATCTATGGGTTTTTTGCATGTACAGGTACGGTCTGGGGATGATTTACTACAAACAGGAGAAGTTCAACTTAGCAGAAATCCACTTCAAGAAAGCTCTGAGCATCAACCCCCAAAGCTCAGTGCTCCTCTGTCACATTGGAGTGGTACGTTAGCACGTAGCATCTTTGCATCTGTCACCTGCAACTGTTAGCATCTCTGCTAGCGTTTCAAAGATGTATCAGTTTTGTCACGATAGTTTGTAACAAAAAAATGTCTATGTTTATGTGCGGGCTCTGTGATCATGATACTGACGGAATAAAAAACGAGACGGGAACAATGCAGCAACATGGAATAATAACAGAAACCAACATTCCTGCTGCAGCTTGATGTTCTAATCTTTTTTTGGTTTTCGGTTTTGTGTGTGTGTGTGTGTGTGTGTGTGTGTGGGGACACGCAGGTTCAGCATGCGCTAAAGAAGTCTGATGCTGCTTTAGAGACTCTGAACAGAGCGATCGGGATTGACCCTAAAAATCCGCTCTGCAAGTTCCACCGAGCATCTATACTTTTCGCCAATGACAAGTACAAGGTAACAGTTACATCCTCCTACATGATGGATCGATATTTGGATCAGATCATTAACGACAATAACAGAAACTGCGTCACTGCATCACCAGGACTAAGTATACGTTTGGTGTTTGGTTTGGTCAGGCAGCGCTTCAGGAGTTGGAGGAGTTGAAGCAGATCGTTCCCAAAGAGTCTCTGGTTTACTTTCTTATAGGAAAGGTAAGGAACATCAGCTGGAGGTCTGAGGCCTGTGGAGACAGGGACTGGACCTTCCCTGTGTAACCGATGTCTGCTCGTGTCTCTCAGGTGTATAAGAAGCTCGGTCAGACTCACCTGGCCCTGATGAACTTCAGCTGGGCCATGGATCTGGATCCCAAAGGGGCCAACAACCAGATCAAGGAAGCCATCGATAAGCGATACCTGCCAGAGGATGAAGGTGCAGCCACACACCACTGTCAACTCTGCCAGAAGGATTTTCTTTTCTTGTAACGATTCGTCTGATGAACACAAACAAAATTATTCATTTATTTATTAATTTTACATGTTTTTAAGTGTGAGATTTTATTCCCATTTGTGGGTGTAGGTGAGAGGAGAGCAGGAGATGATGCTGCTGACCTGTGTGTGTGCGTACATGCTGTCAGCTGAGAGGAGTTGTGACCGTACCTGTGATTGTTTGAGTGTCTAGGTGTGTTGGTGTGCAGACAGACTGGTGCATAGTTGGCACAGAGCCGTGTGTGTGTCTGTGTGTCTGTGCGTGCGCGTGCGTGTGCGTGCTGCCCAGTCAGTGACTGAGACTCACTGATACTATGACTCTTCTGCAGTCAGTTTCTCGATGACGGGGTGATTCACCTGCAGTCGGCTGGCGGGTTAGAACAGGACAAGGGACAATGGAAGCAGCTTGTTTTCTGTGGGGTTGATTTGACCTCGTCAGTTTACTGCAGGAACTGCCGGCTGAGCTGAGGGACGACACGCTGTGTTGTGACCACCTGTCTCACTCAGTTCCCCCGTTTGTCTCTCGATCTTTCCCAGCAGCAGTGGAGGTGGACGACAGTCAGGACAGCAGTATTATGACGGACGCTGACGATACACAGCTCCACACGGCTGAGAGCGATGACGTCCTTTAACCCCGCCTCCTCCTTCCCCTGCTCAAGCCAAACCCCCCCCCCCCCCGTTTGGCTCGAGGAGCACCCGACACAGCTTTTAAGCTATGCTCCTCCTCCCTGGACACTTCTCCCTGTCCTCTGATTGGTCGAAACAGACTGCTGCTGCCCTGAAAGCTCCTCAGCCCCTCCTCCTCAAATGTCATCGAGCTCGACCTCTGACATCATGGCTGTTTTTTATGTTCTTTTTATCATCGTCATGGTATTAAATCAATAAAAACAAGTAAATCCACCAGTGTCCGTCCAGTTCCTGCCCAACAGCCAATCAGCTGCTTCTGTCGTTGATTGGACTCGGTGAGTCAAAGGAGGCTGTCGTGTCTGCTGAGTTTCTCCTTTCCTCTCACAGAGTCGTGTTAGGAGCAATCACTGGCTGCTCTGGAGGCCTTCTGACCCAGGTCTACCAGTTCCTGCTGACATCTGCCGAGTCACATCGCACCAATCGTGTCTAAGAGGAGACAAAGTCTTCCAATGCACAGTGGTGCTGATGTCACAAGCATGAACCAGTCAGTTGATGTAGTTCTTTGTCTGTTTGGAGCAAAGAACATTTCATATATGTCTCTGAACTGGTCCTGGAGCAAATGAAGAAAGAATGACGGGCTTAAAAGTATCAAGGGCTTGAAACATCTGGAATTTCTGGGCAGTGTTTGAAATTTTTTGTCATTTAACTGGATTAAATAAAAACGGGTGTTAGTAATTTATTACAAGACTTCAGACTGAGTCTGTGTGTGTGTGTGTGTGTGTGTGTGTGTCAGCCTGCTGCTCCGCGCACAGGCGACGCTTCAGTGCTGCACACTGGAGCGGATGCTCCTGTTGCCACAGTAACCAGCTGCCTCATTGAGATTGAGGAGGTATGTGTCACCTGCACCATGAGATCTCCCGTGATGCTTCCGTGTTCTGACATCAACTTTTGCTCTGTTTACATTGTCGATGTAGTTTGTCAATCGCTGACTGACACACGCACGCACTCATCCTCGCGCTTCTCGGCTGTTGATTGGCTCACTCTGTGCAGCAGCCTGCTCGGTGCTGCTCCGTGGACCCGCAGTGACGGACCAGAACCCGCTGCTGTTCGGGTCGACATGATGCGGCAGTTTGACCGAGCCGAGCGAGACTGAATGAAGGACAGAGATGGAACGAAAACTCCTGAGTCAGGTAAGCGTGCGTGCGCGTCTGTGTGTGCATCTGTCTGTGTGTTTGTAATCAACATTTGAGCACGACAGAGACATTTACACGAGGTGGGGGCAGTACGCGCAGTAAGTACAGCTTGTTTCCAAATGAGCATCATTTGACACTGACCTCCTGTCTCCAGTCCTTCTCTGTAAATGTCCCCGTGCTGCTCCTCCTGATGTGTCAGGTTAATGAGAACCTGGACAGGAGACAGGTGATCAGGACTTGTTGGGACACATCCGCTGCTGTTCACCGTCTCCGTTCAGCTCTTCTGTTGTCTTGTTTGGGCGTGAAGGGGTCTAACAGTTTTGATGTGTTCATATCTGCCTTTTTGTTCAGTCCCATTTCTCCACACACTCCAGGATGTGACGCTCACTGTCCCACTCACAGCACATGAACGACTGGGGACAGAGAGGTGACTGATGGTTGGACGAAGACATTCATCTGCCTAAAAATAGAGCAGAGACACCTGAGGACACAGCTGAAACACACCCATCCATCACGTCCTGTTACTGTCTCGTCTCGTCTGCCCTGAAGCAGCCGGAGACGCTGATCAACACATTCCACATGACAAATGATTTGACTGTCAAAAACAAGTCATAATCGAACTAAAACAAATATCTGACGACGTAAGACCAGTTTGTCTCCATTCATGAACTTCATCACCACAGCTTCATCCTCAGTAAGAACGTGAGGACACAGTGGGACTGTGAGGCCAGGACAGCGTGATCAGTCTCTGCTTAGACCGCCAGGACACGTCCCGATGGTGCCGGGGGGGCAAGTTATGACTCATGACTCTGGTGAAGAATCAACAGACAGAAACAAACATGGCGAGCTGAAGAAGGTGTGAATCGACGGTTTCATTCTCGTTGAGCTGTCAGATCTGTGAGATACAGATGGACGCAGCAGTTGGTGCATCAGCGGCGGTCATGTGACCACTTGATGTCGACCATCTGGAGATTAGAGCGACGGCCAGGACTCGATGGATCAGAGATAGATGAGGAGATCTCCTTCCATGATCTCATGTGCTTTGAATTTATCAGCACTGATATCATGAGCCTTTGTCTGACAGGAGGTCAAAGTTCAACAGAGAACCTTCTGCTTAGAATGGTCTGGGGTCAGGGTTTGTGAAAACCCTGGTTTTGGAATAATTAATGATCAACTGAATTCAAGTCAGTTTACATGAAAATACAATTGAAAGCGTTTTCCAGTTTACAGGCTCAGACGACCTCTGGGGACGGACCCCCGACGTTTCTAGGACTCACTGAGCTGACTGAACTCCTGAAGGCCACGTCCACAGAGCCACACTAGAACAGTTGAATCTGCATGTTTACAACCCATGAGCATCGTTTCTGAAGCTGTGGGTGTCAGTTTGGTTTGGGACGCGTTGGGGAGAGAGGCACCAACCTCACTCCCCCCATGACAAGTGGTGGGTAGATGGAGACCACGGAACACCCCACCACTGGCGCACGCGCACTCACTGCAGCGGTGAAACACGTCAGCCTCTCCTTGGAAATCTTGACATTTAAGAAATGTCATCACTTGAGACAATTCGCTGTTTGTGGAAAACTTGTATAAATGATTCTGGTTCCCACTCTGTGTGGACATGGACTGAATCTGAATTTCAGCTCGACTCCAAATTCAAGCTCATGACAACATGACACAGATCCACACGTCACATCCACCGATGATCTGCACTAGACACATTTCATGTGATGTCGCTGTGATGTTGCTGTTAAATCACAAACCTACATGTGACTAAAGTGGACAGGTGGAATATGTGTGTGGTTTTTTTTTATCTTCCTCAGGTGGTGTGTGCCTGTGTGTTTCTGAGCAGACCTGTTTGTCCAGCTGACTTAACCTGTGAGACTTTAATCCTGCTGTCGACCAACGTGACAGGTAACGTTGTGTCCGACACCTCCTCAGCATGATGGTAACTTATCGGATGAATCACTGCGAGTCGTTGTCTCCTTCAGCGAGGATGTTGGTGTTACTGAACCACACATTCGTCGCTGCAAACAACTCAGGTGAGCCCTGTGACCTTTGACCCCTGGGACAGAAACACAGCAAACACGATAAGTTACAAGTACATACATTGAAATATAAAATAATACAAATATCAAATATAAATACTTTTTTATGATTTTTTGTTTTCATTCTGCTGAGTCATTGCTCTACGACCCTTTCGACCTGCCCCAACCCCAGGGGGTAATCCCCACATTCACACCCCACTCCTGCTGACTGTGGGAGGAAGCTGGAGTACCTGGAGAAAACCCACACTGTGGGTCCAGAGATCAAACCAGTCATCTAAGTTTTATATTCAACTATTGGACTTGAGCACTGAGGAGTGAGGAGTACTCGTCTGGCCTCATCGAACACCTGTCTGTCTGTCTGTCTGTCTGTCTGTCTGTCTGTCTGCAGGTCTGTACTGTGACCTGTCTGTGGACGGCATTGGGACCTGTTGGCCACGCAGCGCCGCAGGAGATCTGGTCTCCAAACCATGTCCTGAGCAGTTCAATGGGATCCACTACAATACCTCCAGTATGTACTTGTACTTCCTCACGACTTTACTCACTCCCCCAGTGAACTTTCCCCTCTGTCGCCGCTGTCAGTGGTCTCTAAACGTCTTTGGACGTGAGTTGGCTTCAAACTTTGTACTGGACAGTAAAACTGAGTCGAACCTTCAAATGTTTTTTTTAAGTAACTAGAAAATATCAATTGAGTTTGTTGAGAAAAGGAAACGGTGATTGAAGCAGTCTTCTTGTAACCATGGTAACCCTGTAGATGCATTTGATGAATTAATATTTCAGTGTGACATTCGTCAGTCAAGAGTGCGTCAGGTTTATTTCTCTGCTCAAATAACAAGCAGTGATATTTTCTCCATGTTACGTGACAAACTCGCAAACAAACGATCCGTCTGGGTTTTGTTTTCGTAAAGGATCCGTGTTGTTTTTTAAACTTCATCAGAGTGAATAAATCCTTCTTGTTATTAGATATGTAGGTCTTATACAATGTGTGTGTGTGTGTGTGTGTGTGTGTGTGTGTGTGTGTGTG
>JBBMJM010026700.1:0-16571 GCA_037832705.1 Centriscus cristatus
CACACACACACACACACACACACACACACACACACACACACACACACACACACACACACACACACACACACGTAACAAAACCGTTTGGCAGGTGAGCCACATTTACCTTGTACACTTTCCCAAACGCTCCATCTCCAAGTTCCCCGATCACCTCCCAGATGTCCTCTGGGTTTACGTCTCTGTGTACATGCTCGTACTGCTTCTTCCTCTTGTCAGGCCCGAGCTTGAATATCTTCCGAAAATTGAAAAAGGACATGTTTCCTCCTCTGTGCTGTCGATGCAGTCGGTTGTTTCCGCTAAGAAATGTAGCGGTTCCTCCTCTGGGCGAGAGCGGCTATCGAAATAGCCGCATGCGGGCGGTGAATGAGGGCAGAGCCGCTGGTACCGTCGCCATTCAGCTGTGATAAAGCCAATTATAACTTCCGCGGTGGTTATTCAATCCAAATATCACAAATAGCAGCGTTTACCGGACGCTAGTCGGGAGAACAAGGTGTGGGGGGGGGACACACAGAAGAGTTCCGCAAAGACCGATGCGCCCGCTGTAAATGCTCCGACAAAAGAATTACCAATCGATGATTTCAAAACCGACCAAACGTTTCCTCTTGTTTAACTGTTCGCGAAAATTGCGGACAGTCACTGTTCCTCATGCCTCGACTAGCTGACCACACTGACAGAAGTTGACGTGCTAGCATCAAGTGTACTGACGTCAGACTATACACTTCCGTTACAACCCATTCACAATAAAAGAAAATAATAGTAACGGTCATCAACGTGACGTGTCAAGTATGCATAATATTTTTGTAACCGTTGAGGAAAACATGGAGCGTAACAGTTATTGAACGTTTAACGTAAAACACGTCAGGCAATGCGCACTTACAAGGTATAAGGTTGGCAACTTTATCTGGTTTTGGGCAGTGTATTATTTTACTGTGGAAGCTAATATTGAGTTTGTTTCCGCCGCTATGCTGTCATTAATGGGGACTCGACGCGAATGGGTGGGCGTATCGGGTTCCTGAATCTTCCCAACAGGATGTGCTCAGCCCTCCGGCTCCAACACGCATGCTACTTGTGTTCCTGTTGTCATGTGCAGGGGAAAAAAAGCACCGGTGGTCAGAAATGGTGTATGATATAGCTGAATGAACGGAGCTGATACAACGTTGCTGTAACTGAGAGCGACTAACTGAATCAAGCTTTGGTGACAGTGGTGACTAATGGGAGGGGAGTTGCTCTGTAAAGACGTCATGACGATTTATTAAGATGTAAGACAGAAATTCTACAAAGTTGAGACGTAATTAAGTTTATAGCATACCTAAAATGTGATTAAATGATGGTTTGAGCATTAGGTCAATAGAACAACAGAAAGGTAGTCAGTAATATATACGGATATAACCTAGTGTAAATAGGAGACATTAGGACACTCGGTCTTTTTTGTGTCGTCCTTTGATACCAGGTAGGTATGAGATATTATACAACGAGTTTATGAGTTTAACACCAAATGTTCTGTCTTATGTATCTTATGGATTTTAGATAAAACCCCGGCTGATAATGAGGAGAAGTAACCAGACTGGTTAAAAGCTCAGACTGGACACTGCTGGGATTGGCTGGAGAAAATCATAAAAAACAAAACACAACAAAACATTACAGCGTATGTGTTTTTTTTTTGGAACTCGTAAAATGTCACTTTATTACAAGGTACGACGGGAAATTAGTATCGTCGCTACTATACAACAGTCTTTCAGAATAGTTGCAACTGTCATGTTCATCTATGTTTAATGAAATGACCTCTGCGTCCACGTTTACAACACTCACATTGGAATCGTCAGAAACCGCTGGTCAGGTTTGGACCAAGGACAATGTTGCAGCGCCCTCGCGTGGTGAAAACGTGTAACACCACCTCGCCTTTCCACGCTCACGCTTTCTCCAGCAGGAGGCGCAAAGTCTTCAGAATGTTTGGAGAAACACGGTGGTGTCTGACCACCAGCGACAAAACAAAAGCGACACATTAAAACACTTCCTCTGCTGTGCGTTTATGTGAATGACACACAAGTTGTAGACAGTTTAGAATGAGTGGTTTGCAGATGTGAAATCACCAATGTGTCTCTGCTCACATCCAGCGAAAGCAGCTGACCGCTGGGGCGGGACCGACCTGCCCTGCTTCCATGTCCGTACTTTGTTGAGGTGGTTGAGCCCCTCCCGGGGGAGGAGATGTCGGATCAGACCCAGATCCAGCCCGCTGTCATGTTTGTCAAGCAGTCAGAAACCCCTCACAGTCCATGGGCGCACCTTCAGTATGATCGTGCAGTCTTTTTTCGTTTGTCCCTCCCAGTTCTGCTCGTCTTTGTAGAGTCAGTCGGTCCCGTTGACTTGTGTTTACTGTCATTCTTTTTTTCATGGGCGAACTTTGTATGTTTGTACCATTTGTAGAACTTTGATTCGGGTGAAAAGTCAAGATGCAGCTGCGGACGGTGCTCGACGTGACTGTCGTGGATGTGCAGAAGAGGAGGAATCCGTCCAAACACTATGTAAGTTTCTCTCGGTTTTCCCCAGCAGTTCTACTCGTTGTTGTGATGATGTTGCACTGATGATATATTGTGGTCCACACTAAATCTCCACCCTATATGCTGATAAATCAAGTGCCACAAAACGGTGTCAGCATATCTTCAGTAAATATAACCTTACAACTTCAGATTGTTATCATCATCAAGAAAGCAAACAAGTACATTTCAGAGGCTGGAAATAAGGAATATTTGCAACTTGAACGGATGGAAGAAGAAGCAATTAGATAATAAATACAAATCCCTCTGATATTTCCATCACAAGTAACTGATGATTCAGTTTCTTCAACAAAACCTCAGCAGACTTGAACACCAGGTCACCAGGTTGTAAATGAACGGCATGTGCATGCATCTTTCTGCTCTGTCATCCATGTGAACAAATATGTGGGATAAATCCCACCTCAACTACTGACGCAGTGAACCGGCTCACCAAGACAGTCATCACTATTTGTTCGTATCATCATATCTATCATCATTTGTTTTTACTTTAAGACATTTGGCATGTTCCAAAAAGCATGATGACCTCTGGCGAACCGATGGGGAGTCTGGTATCTCTGTGTGTAAGAGTCGACCACTTCACACCTTTCACCTGCTTGAGCATCATCAGAGTGTTCCATGAGTCATTTGTCAGCACTCACATTGAAACATAGGGATGTCACATGTGGCAATCTTCAGGGACATACTGGGGTGGGACTGGAATGAATACATTATCATATATTATAGGTGGAAGTGTGGGAGGATGTAACAAACACAATAAATCCCATTAGCCACTTCCATCATTTTAGACATGGTGCTTTCAATGACAGTTAGAAAAGTCTTCCATTTGCACGTTTAAGGGTAAACATGCCAACAATGTCATATGCCAGTGGTTTTAAAAATGGAAATGCATATCATCTTTTTTGAAAAATTGAATGAAGGTTTTAGATGTCAGAACTATGGCTATGACTTATTATTCAAAAATGGAAATGAATGAGCATAAAACAACATACCTGCTGTCAGATCCTCAAAATGGAGCATGAAAACTGAAAGCCGCCTTACTAAAATCTGAGTGGTGAAGAATCTAAATTATCAAGTTAAAGAAAAAACACATTGTTGATGCCTTTTTTTTTCCATCATTGACCAGTTGGTTGGCAAAAAATGTTGTTCCAACCTAAAATATTTGACCTATTTTTCAGTGTATGTCATCAAATTTGCCATTTCGATTGTTCCACTGTCATATTAGCATTCATACATGAGTATTTATTGCAAAGCACTGCCGGGCCTCAGGCCAGTCTTGTGCACGGCTTTAACCCTAGTTACAGACTCCATGGTCTGGTCCTGGTATCGTTTCCCAGACTTAAGTAAATAATGGCAATGAGCCATGGACATGTCTCAGCGGGACTGCAAAAATCAATTTCCCCATCAGGTGAAATTGGATTCATTAACCTGAGAGTGAGGATCAATTGCATCATCCATCTCTTGCTGAGCGGAGCTCCCTCAAGGCCACTGAGCACAGGGCACAGACGTTCCCTTGGGATGGAAGCCGGAGGTGAGGGAAGTCCCTGAGAGGGAAGAAGAGGAAGAAAACATAAAATCTCATTATCTATGAGCTAAGCAACTGGCGTATCCGGTTCGAGGGAGGAAAGAAGCAACCCTTTGTCTTTTGTCCCCTCTGTTCACTCGTAACTTCCTTCCAGAGACCCGTGGTGTTGGAGCCAGACAGTGCATGGCAACTAATCCCTATTTACCGTACACTCGCTGCGAGTGCAAGACGGAGTCCACGGCGCGTTCTCACTGCTCCGATTTTATTCTAAGAATTCTTATGTATTAGGCGTTAGGAATAAAGTGACTGTCAGATTTTCATGATTACCACTCATGGTACCACTTACTGTCATCGTATAATACAGTGTGCATATATTTAATATCTCAGAACATCTCTTTTTTCATTTTGGTATGTGAGTAAAACACACACACACACACACACACACACACACACACACACACACACACACACACAAACACAAGAACAAACGTGTTTTGGGACACAGAAAGCTGCTGCCAGCATTTGGTCTGAATATAATTAGTAAGATCCCAAAGAACTATTTCCTCTTCGTCTCCACTCTGCGCTCTCTCTGTAATAAAACTCCGTGCACAATGAAGACTGAATTTCAAACTGCTCATTTTATCCTTGCAGACTGTCGCCATATGTGTAAAATGGAACTTTTGTAAACACTCATCGCCATGTGCTCGCGTAGAAGTGCGTCAGGTTCAGCCATCTGTTTCTCGCCCCGAAGGCGGACGCTTGATTGTTTGCGGGTTCTTTATAGTTTATAGTGTGGAAACGTTTTGTTGTGTAAATGACTGATGTCTGCCAATGAAAACGTACAGAATTCGAGCTTCTGTATCAGTAAACACTTCCATTAATGTCAGTTTTATCCACGTCAATGGCATCGAAATGACACTTCATGCATATCATTACACCAAATTATTGCTTGATGTTATAAACATTATTAGTACAATCCACTGTCCTTCCACAGACTCATCTTCTCGTGCTTACTCAGCAGGATGCACCCTGGAAGAGTCACCAGCTCATTGCAGGGCCACATGAAGGACAGGCAGCCATTCACACTCACATTCACACTTATGGGCGAGTTATAGTGACGAGTTAGCCTCAGCATGCTTTAGGAGGCGGGGAGAAGCCGGAGAACCAGGAGAGAACCCACGCGCAGACATGGGGAGAGCATGGAAATTCCACAAGGAATGAGCTGCGCACCACCGTCAGGCTAAAGTCATAAACATCAATTCGGTTGAAATGGTTCCAGTAAAATACTCTCCAGTTCCATGTTCTCAAATCTATTGGCCCTCTCATTAACCCCTGATGGTTTTCCAATGTGTGACTGAAGCACACAAGCTTTAATGAGTTTATTTGACCTCTGACGACCTCCTGGAGTTACGACAGGAGGGAATGCACTTTGCGTCGTTAGGGGATGAAGCTGAAGCGGTGCCGCGGAGTCTTTGACAAAGGTACTTAGTTCTTAATGGATTTCTTGTTTGTGCTTCTCTCACCAGGTCTACCTTATCAACGTGACTTACTCGGACTCCGCTTCCCATGTCATCTACAGGAGATACAGCAAATTCTTTGACCTACAGGTGTGTTAACCAGTGGAACAGTCACTCCATGAATACCATGAATCCATGGGAAACTGGTACGAGATGTTATTTTCAACTGTCTTGACTATTTCTTGAGGTTCTGCCACGTTCAGCACACTGGAGTCAGTTGGAGCTTTTAAGTCAAGAATTTCTGTTCAGCTAATTGATGGGCTCATTTAAAAGCAATGTGTGTGTGTGTGTGTGTGTGTGTGTGTGTGTGTGTGTGTGTGTGTGTGTGTGTGTGTGTGTGCGTGTGTGTGGGGGGGGGTTAGTCTGCACTCAGGGTGCAGCTACACAAGGATTAATGGTCTCAAAAAGTAGCTCCACTGATATAACATTCAGACCTATAAGTGTCAGACTAAGTGGAGTTTGAAATCTTTATCACACGCAATCAAGCATCTGGTCTGATCTCGGTCGTAACCAGAGTCAACACTTGTTGAAAGCAGCAGATGGAAAAAAAAAACCCTTTTGTCCTCAGCCAAGAAAACTGCCTCGGTCTGTGAGGTGGAAAACGAATTTCTCTACTGTCTCTGTAAACATTTGTCTTGTCCATAGATCCTTGCAGTAGGGAAGGGGAAGGGGGGGGGGGTGGGAGGGGGGGGGGGGCGATATCCGGGCAATTATAATATATGAACAACAACAGTCTGCAGCTTAACCTGCAAAATAAGAGGGAATGGTGTTTTTATTGTGCTTGTAATAACATTTTCATATATCTGAACTAGACGTGCACTCAGAGTCAGACCTCTGCCAAGGCCAATACACACCCCCCCCCATTATATATTACTCCACAAGTGAAACCATATTGGTTTCCGTGTGAACTGCATCATGGCCCGTCAACACTGGCAACCAGCTTTCTTCTGCTAAAATTCAGGTTCGAACCACAAAGTCTGACAGACTCAGCAAACACAACAACAGCTGTGCTTTGATTCCAGCTGTTTACACGTGCACTGATCAGCCAGAGAGAAAGTTCGAAGCAGCAGAATGTCGTTGTAATGTCAGCGACTGTGTGGACTGACTGCTCCCAGCTTCACTGACAGGGTAAATGCGGGGTCCCTGGGGGGGGGCAGAAGGCCACAGGCCTGCCCTTCTTCAGAAAGATGTATTGATTTGTCCAGATACTTGTGCATTGTTTTGCAGTGTCACTCATGTGAGGATAGTTTCAGTGTATCGCTGTTGACGGACAGTGAGAGAGCAGCAAGCGGATGAAGGCTTTGTTCAATGAAATCCGTCTTTGCTCCAATGCACAGATGACGACGGCCCACATGTTGTCCTTTCTCTAATTGGAAACTCAGCTTGTCCTTGTGCGCTTTCCAGTGGACACCGGCAGTCCAGTCGTCGCTGTACAATCGCCACTTTTGTGCTCGAGACAAAAAGGCGTTTGCCACCCTCGCCCATCGAATGTGACCGTGATCTCATATGATGACTGTTAATTCAGAATTCAGAGAACAAGAAACGCCTTATAGGCTGTTTTTTTTCCTGTTATGTCCAAACATCAGTCAACGCTGTGCAGCTGCTCATAAAACTTCATCTTTTAAAGATGATGTTTCCTGTTTTATCGTCCAATGGATGTCCAAAGCACCCTCACTAATGTTTCAAACCTCTCTGGTGCGCTCTGCAGAACACACAACTGCTGCTCTGCGAGGCAGTTATCATACGTTATCAGGATCCCATCTTCTTTTCACCTGATTCATCTCCTTTTCTTGCTGACTTAAGCTGTGGCTTTCTGTTTTTTTCGCAGCGCACCCACAGACTGTAGAACAGCGACTCCTCTCTTTTAGGTCCACTTATTTTTATGCTCCAATCGTGCTGAGCCTGAATTCCACACAGTCTGGTGTTAAAAGAGAAATGTTTTGGAGCTGCGTGTGTTTGACATGAGCAGAATTGGTCAATGTGTCAAGCAGATTTCACCCTCAGAAGGGCGTGGAGGAGGAAACCTCACTCGCTTCACATCAGCCACAGCGGACAGAGCACACAGGTCACGGCATTCCACGGGGGAACTGTTCAAATGCAAGCTTGCCTGTTTTTTCCTTTTGGGCAAAAACTTTTCCAAAAACCCCGTCATTATTTTTGGATTGGGGAACTGGACCGGTCTTACCCTGTCCGCAGTAGAATCGGTTTGGCCTGCGTTACTCTCATAGGCACCTTTGAGAAACCCATGTAAAATCCAGACTCCTTGGAAGGCAAACGAGGGAAACGAAGCACCTGATTGTGATTATAAACAGTTTGTGATACACAGAGGCACAAAACAGTGTTTGTATTACGGGATGATACTTGTTTCTACCATAGTAACATACAATCAAAGTTATATTTAAGGGGTTTTTTGGGGGAGGAAGAGGTCATCTGCACCATCATCTGTCTGTAGTAAACAACTGTCCACTAAATGTCAAAACACAACCCACAGATGGAATCTGATTCTGTGCCCACTCAGACATTCCTCCCAACTCCTTCTGTCTGAGATTCCTCTGAGAACAGCGTCTTTGTCTGTGAGTGCAGTGTCTCGGTCTCTGTCCACCAGCGTCTGTTCCTCCCATCCCATCATGTTTAAAAGCTTGGGATCATTGTCATTATAGTGTCCAGAAGATGTTTGGTCTGTGATTCCTGTCTTCTAATCCCCAGATGACCGTTTATTAGACTTTTCCTCCTCAGGTATTTCTTCTCAACACTGATTATCCACAATTATCCATCACCGCCTGTTGTTTCTTACAAATGTTCTATTTCCCAGTGGGAACACTTTGCTGACACAGCAGTTCAATGCTTAATGGTTGATGTGGTGACAACTAACTTGACATGAAATGTGGGAATATCCCTCACAATTTACTTTTACACTGTTTAGTGTTGCTATAGTAACACACAGTTATGTGCGTAGAACATGACACAGCTATTTCTGCTTCATTTGTCAAGCTTATATTTGCTCTTGTTTTCGTGAAATCTGTATATGTAAACTTGATGTGTGTGTGTGTGTGTGTGTGTCTAATCCTTGTTAGATCACAATTCTTACCATGAAATGTTTGCGGGCTTTTCTGCCTATTCAAGGCTTCTGTGGTTAACCAGGGCTGTTTACGTTCAGCATTTGACTTCTCCCTTAAAACACAATAACAACAGTTCTCTTCTTCAGCAGAAAGCGTCTCTCTTTAGCTGTTCACATTCGGGAGGGTGGCGGGGGATAACCATGTCCTTAAAGAGGCTTAGGGATTTAGTGAAGGCAACGGATGAGTGTTGAAAAGCGAGAATCACAAGACGAAACCAAACCACCTCTGTGTAGAGAAATCCTACTAACAACTCCCACAGCCTCGGACGGACGGAGCGGATCCAACTTCAGCTACAGACTTGCCCTTTTGTTTGTCCACCTGGTCCTTTCTGGCTCTGTCTGGACCCGGGTTTCTCGGTCTCCTCCTTTCATCTGAACGTGCTTGACGCTCGCAAAGCCTTTGCTGTTTCACAGAGCACATCTGGAACAAGGCTGAGGCGTGAAAACGTTTGTATTAGGATCCTGCTCGTACTGTCGGAATCTCTCCTGCTCATGTTGTTTATTCACCCATGAAAGCTAACGCTCTTTTGCGTTACACAAACACATACACACTCCCTTAACATGTTTGTAGTGCAGCATTCAATAAATCATTTTCATACTCACGTGTTCACAGTTGCACATTTGATTGAAGACACACGCTGAATCAATTACAAGCGGTTACACGGGGGAGATTACTGTTACATGATGTCACCATAAAAGACTTCACACAGCGTGCTTTGTGTGCATTAAACTTCCTCCACTTGCCCTCCGTCCCTCAATACGCCGATCGCTTCCGTCGTGATGCACCCAGTCGTTTTTCATTCGTGTGAACTTGCTCTTGAGGATTTTTTTTTTGTGTGTGTAGATAAATGAGGGTGATGTAACCTCTTCTGTGGCCCCACAGATCAAACCCACTGTAGCTGCATGACACAGTAGCGTTGCAGACGACGTGTAATTACAGCCCTCGCTTACAGAAACAAAGAGGTTGTCTGTTTTTGAGAATTTTACAACATTTGTCTGTCTCTATTCTTATCTCAGATGACTTCACTCAAACTTTATCTGATGTAATTGTGTTCAGCTGATCAGAAAGCGAGGTGACAATTGGGGCCCACTGTGTCCGGTGTCAGATGATGAGGTCGTCTGATTGGGATGTCGTCTCCTCTGATTTCACAGATGAGAATCCTCGACAAATTCCCAATCGAAGGTGGACAGAAGGACCCCAAAAAAAGGATTATTCCCTTTTTGCCAGGTGATAAACACTCACAACACATCCGAGCATACGTCACAGACATGTTCAAACTCTGTAATTAAAAGTACTTAATTTTTTGGTTTTGTTTCCAAATTGTCCTGTAAACTCATTTATACGGGGTGTTTTTTTTATTGTTGTTCTTGTTTACCTGCCAAATCAATTTCTTGTCGGTCTTGCAGGCAGGAGGTTAGCTGAGAGGGATTTGTCTAATCTGATAAATTTATTGTGGGTCACAGCAGTGAAGAGATCCTTTGTTCGACAAGCTGTACTCGCCCGAGTCTGGCTCGTGCTATTTTCAGTGCTCTGGTAAACTCACCATGGGGTGAATGAAATTTGTTTCCTCACAACAAACACCGCTTTCACTCCTTAGTTTGACTGCTCACATTAGTGTGTAAATGCTCCTTAAGGTTGGAGAAATGGGTTAAGAGATGCATACAACTCACACTGCTCTGCTTTTTCTTTAAGGTAAGGTCTTGTTTCGCCGAAGCCATATAAGAGATGTCGCTGTCAAAAGACTGAAACATCTGGACAACTACTGCAAAGTAAGATTCTCTCCATCCTCAGAACTGTCTTACATCAGTAAATACACAACTTGTAGATGTAACTGTAGTCCATGTGATCCCAACCTGTTCCTGCTTGTCTCACTGTACATACACACCACAGGGTTTTCAAGGCCTCAGCATTTATCTTCCCGTCCCAGGCTCAACAGGAAAGCAACGGCTCTATCTGCACTGGTCATTTCCTGTCACCGATGTAAATAGGCAGCCTATAAAGGAAGCCAGGGAAATGGGGGCACACAGGGGTATAACCGAAAAACCCAGAGGCAAGAATGAATCAGCAGTCCCACACAAACAGTCCTGGCAGCAGACGTCTACCTGACCCCCGTGTCTTCATTAGACCAGAGAAGGAATGTGGGGCAGGTGCTTTGCCAAGTGTGGCAGCAGCTTTCATTTAAACAAGATTCGCTGTGGACGCAAGAAATGAAAAGACACAGCCTCCACCACAGGATATTTCATTTGAGCATCATTCCTTTAATATTAAAAGGTCGTCGTTTGTGACCTCTCTGCAGCTGAGACGGACGGTTATTTGATATCACCCCTGTGAGTTCTCCTTTGTTTTAACACTCACTCAGAGCTGTCTTCCTTCCCCTCCACACATCTCCACCCAGTCCTCGAATCGGACTTACTGAACAATGAATACGTGTTACCAACAGGTTACTCATTGCCATTCAAACCACACTACTTTGTACTTACTATTTTTATTTTACAAGCACCCTGTTTCCCTTCACTCCCACAGGCGCTGATGAAGCTTCCCGCTCACATTTCCCAGAGTGAGGAGGTCCTGAAGTTCTTTGAGACCAAGGCAGAGGACCTCAACCCGCCCACAGAGTGAGTTTATTTACCAGCGATCACTGATCATCGGCACCAGCACAGCATAGGCGTTGATTTCGGAGGGATGGGGGTGGGCAGGAGGTGATGGGGGGAGGGGGCGCTGGGCCCCGCCACTTTTCATCAAGATCAAACTGACAGAGGTCAATGAACTGTTAGATCAGTTGAAATATTTAGACCACGATAAATTCCAAGATCATCATTGTCACAAAATTTCATCTGTGATGAAATTTCTAAAAGTTCCTCTAAGAGTTCCTCGGGGAGTCTGGTGCGTTTTTATCTGAACGGATCAGCTGGCGAATCCGTGTGTGGGGGGTGGGGAGCCACTTCCGAATGTGTCTCTGTCACCACCACAGTTCCAAACCAAACAGTCGGTCGTGCGTCTCACGCACCCAAATACAGGATGATACCAAACGTCGCCCCCTGGTGGGTTGTCATCGCCGGCCACAGCAGCAGACTCTCAGTTTGTGTGGTTGGAGTATTTCACCATGATGATCCAGAGGCTTTCCTGCGTCTTGGGATGATGGATTGATATTGGTTGAGAGGCAATTTGTCAAATTCATAGCGATTTCAGGGAGGCAACATGTGATCCCAGAACAAATGTGTAAGTATCAGTGGTGTCAGGAGAGCGCAGCTAAGTTCAAGCCTGCGGCAGAGGAGGTTCCCTCCTTGGTCATTTGTCATGTTCAGTTCAAAGTCAGAGTGGGAGTAATTACAGTCTGGCCCTTTTGAATGCAGGCTGCGTTACTCTCTTGTATTGTTTCTTTTTTATTTATGTTGCTAAAGGTTACGATGATACTCACCCATGTCAGAGTTATTGTTTTATTTGACAAAGATGTCACTTTAAACTCTTCTAAACTTAAATGATGGTGGTCCAGCTGTCCGAAACAAATACGGTAGAGAGACCTATTGAGTGGTCTACCAGCGGGCCCACCAACTCCAGAGTCAGTAGACGTTAATCCCACTTCAAAGAGAAATCCTCCCCCAGCCTGGGAGACAGTCCAACATCTTAAATTGAGACGTGGGAGTCTGGAAGCCGATGCCACCCAAACTCCCAGTTCACCACTGGGACATCTGGACTATTTCAGCATGACTCTAAAGATATTAATTTAAGTCACATGTTCTCTAGAACACAGAAACGGTCATCTCACCATGGAATTTGTCAGTGTGTGATGAAACATTTGTACGTTAATGAACTTTTCCTTGGATTTGAAGTTTAAACTCTTTATTTGCACTACGTTCCTTCAACTCCAGCACCCTACAATCACTTTTTGTGGCCAATCAGAGATCATCAATAATGGAAATCCATTGTGCCACAGATGGAAACATTTAATAAAGATATTCGATGTTGATCTCTTTTGGGTCAACCCAGCAGCAGCAGATCAAGTCACTTTTCTTCTGTCTGAAATCTCATTCACTTCTGCCATCTAGTGGTGAAGATGTGTCCCTACGTTGATTAGAAAATAAAATGGATGTGATGCCGGTGTAACACAAGAGGGAGCCATACAGTCAGTTTGTTTTCCTCCAGGGGCGAATGAGAGAACGGTGGGTCATAGTCTCTTACTGTGTTAAATGTTTATATGTAACCATGTTTCCGAACTGAGGGCAATGAGATAAGGCTGAAAAAACACTTGATTGTGGAATAGAAGTGTTCGTTTCTAACAGGGGGATCTTATTAGTTCTCTTACATCTGATTGTTTAAAGTCAGCTGTAATTGCTTCAGTATGCCAAACAATTGAACCATCAATAGGGGAGTGTAAACCTCATCAGGTCAGGGTGATGCTCAGGTAAAATTAAGTCATCCAGATTCCAGTCACAAAGTTTTCCAAAGTAGTAATTTGAATATATCTAATAGAAGCAAAGAGTGTATAGTGCAAGGAGAAAGTTAGAAACAAATTAAGGGTTCCAATCGGCACCTCCGGTTCCAGTGAATGATAGCGCGCATGCAGAGAATATTGGATTGTAGAGTTGAAACTGACTCTATTAAGACTGATGCTACTGGTCAGGTATGAAATTAAAATGTAAAACATTCATCTTCTGTTTTTCTCTCATCACTTCAGTCGTTCCTTTGACAGTTCTGCAGATTTTGAGCTGGTGAATGTGTTCCTTTCATTACGTCAAGGAGATTCTGATCATAATTTTAACAATATTACGCTTGAGGCTGTTTTTAAAGTTATCTGTACCATCAATGTGGGTATGCAGAAAAAAAAATACTTCTGCAATCTGCAATGTGACTTTGCTTAATATTGTATATTTAGTGAGTAGTAGTGAGTAAATCACACTTTATTTACCCCCATGGGAATATTCGTCCTCAGCATTTAATAAACTCAGACTATTTTCGGAGCAATGTGCAGCCATCATAACATCGCCCAGGGACGGTTTCATTTCCAAGGCTTGTTACCGGTACATTGTCAAGGGCAATGATAAAAGAATATACAGTGTTCCAAAAAACATTTTAAATATCAGCAACATGTCCATTTTAAAGATTGTTTTACCATCATCAACCATTTCTGTTTTAATTGAATTCATTCATTCATTCATCTTGTCAAACTTACCTACTCATTGTTTTGTATGAGCTGCCTTAAACCTACCTTCCAGCAGGGGGCGATCCAGTTGCCCCCTGCAAATAAATATATAAGAATTTGATGTATTATCCCAGTAACCATTCTCCTATTTTATGGTCTCAGATTTTAGTTTCAAGTAAAATGCTCCGTCTGCTGTGAGTCTGAATATCGGATTTGGATCTCAGCAGAGATGGAGTAAACAGACACACACAAAAATAGAAGCTGGAGACCAATGGGAGCACTAGCATAATTTAAACGATCAGTACTTCTCATTCTCAGCCTGCAAATTGAAGCTGTGAGGAGAGCTCAAAAAGTGAGATTAGTCCTTGTACTGTATGTACAGACTGTACATTTGTACCATCGATTTTGGTACAAACGTAAAAGGATGTAAATGTTCTAAACTACTTGGTTTTATATGTCCAGCTCCATTGGAGTCCATGTTAACAGCAGCCCGTCATGTACATTTACAGGAGATTCTAGGGTGAACATGTATCAGTCCCGTATTTAAGAGGGGAGAGAGGGAAACGGCTGCAATGTGATATCAAGGATATTTTTACTCCAGCAAGGGGGAGAGTGACTGACTTCCAGTGTATAGACGCTCTCGTACCTCAAGTCAAGGGATTCTTGTTGTTTTTTCTTCTTCATATTTGCATGACATGACCATGTGACCATGCAAGATCAACTGGGTTTACTTCATCTCAAACATCTATATCCAAAGTTGTAGTTCAGAGACTGACCCAGTGGCTTTCACACCTGAGACCATCTGTTCAGATCTGAGGAAAAGCTGACTACAACAGGACGACATGGACATCGATTTGATGTCTGTGTAGCATTGATTGGAAGCAGATGAACAAGCTGTTTGTACAAGATCTGTAGACTTTATATAGACGTATATACACACGATGCTTTCACTCATATTATTTACCTTGTCTCACAATGTTTCACACAGAACTAGAAAAACAGTTCTAACCCAAACAAAATGTATTTACTTACTGTCAGGAACGATTTTTTTTTTTTTTACAATGTCCATTGACAGCACTGTTTCTCCATTGGAGAAGTTGTTGGTGGTTGATAAACATTCTTTTCCCCTGACAACACGGTGACATCATGACTTTGCTGAAGGTGTGAGTCAGTATTCAGAGTTTTCTATGCAGGTGTACGTGTGCAGTTTTTGTAGATAAAAATGAGCAGTTTCTTTATCTTGCTGAAGGTTATGCACACTTTAACTCCCCCGTCTGCGTGCAGAGCAGGATTGTACTCTATCATTATGATTTCCTGTTCAGTAATGTCGACCTTCGGACCCCTGCGCAGGAGGTTACTCCTTCAGAGGTTAATCCGAGGTCAACCTCAGGCAGGAGTGTCTGTGCAGTGTATACATGACACTGTGGTCCTCTTGCTTGGCGGAGAAATGTGAGCACGCAGCTGACTAATATCTGACACATTCCATTTCTAATAGGCCCACCTACAACGAGTGAGCAGCAATAGACAGATGGTTATTCTCAAGTGAACTTTAGAACGGACTCTCATGCGCTTGGATTTTTAATTATGTCTTTCGTCGTCACTTTGTACAGCACGTGTGTCAGTATCTCCTGCTGGGGTCAGAGGTCATCCATGTGTGCTGGAACGCCCAGGCAGTATAATCTAACTCTCTATTGTTAAATAAATGGTTGACTCCTCAATCACAGGAGTAATCTTAAACATTTAACGGTTTTTGGACTTGATCGTGTGATCGAGCTAACGTCACCCATTACAACAGCCCGACGATAAATCCTCCCTTCACGGGGGTTAAACATGGGTTTGAGTGCTATCAATCACAGACAGAGGAACTTAGGAAGGTGGACTCACGATGGGAGCTCAAATTTACAGACGCGTACTTGAAGTGTAAATTACTTTGGTCACTGCGACGCAAGATTGGATGGAAGGCGTCATTTTATGTCACAAAACATCGCAGGTAAAACATCTATGTTAATGGAGGTTGTTGAGTGTAAGTACGTGTCCTCGTGAAGGAGGTTTGACTGCTTTTGTCCTGCATCAGCGTTATCAGCGTTTTATTGGCAAAGGGCTGCATTTTCTGCTGTCTTACCTCGCTCACATCGAATAGATTTTAGTGTTGATGGGCGGAAAGTGCACAGAGCCAGAGCTGCATGCTCAGTCTCCTCATGGGAAGGATATTTTTCCAGCCCTGTGCTAAGGGTCACAAACGCGCTGGGTAGGTCGAGCATCTAGTTTATCCCCATGTGCTCTCCTCAGTTTCTTCTCCACCCTACCAGATTTTGGCAAAACTAAACACACAATACATCATTTAATACGTTATAAATGTTTAACTTGTGTTATAATTAATCTCACTCATGTGCGAGGTCGGGTTCACCACCCAGCTCTTTCATCTTCTCTGAGACGTCAGCGTAACCGGTGTACTTTTCTGCCTATTTTTTAAACAGAAAGTTATAAAGCTCATGTAGCAGTGAGTCAGTGTTCCATAGCGTAAACATATCACAACAATGAGAATAGATCTCGTTATGTGGCTCTGTGTCATTTTAAAGTACATGTACAGTATGTTGTTTCCAGTGAAGCTGGTGTGGGCCGAACGCCTGAAACTTGTGATTGGAAAAGTCTCATAACTAATCTGTCGCATATTTGTTGATGCATTAGGAAATGTGGGAGTCTCGCGCCAAAAACGAC
>JBBMJM010027024.1:0-18617 GCA_037832705.1 Centriscus cristatus
CACACACACACACACACACACACACACACACACACACACACACACACACACACACACACACACAGACACACACACACTCGGCACCTCTCAGCTCCCTGGAGGGGTAAGAGTTAGAAAGGACACGCACAAGAAAGCAATTTACTAAGAGTTGACTGTGTCACCTCATGGTTTGGATGTGGCCGAAAAAGAGAGATGAGTCAGGCAGTTGGGGCGGGGGGCACTGGATACTGGCGAACACTGCGTTTCGGGGGATCTCAAAGGGGTGGATTGACTCCCAGTTTGTCTCAGGCCAAGTGACTCTTTGTTTGACGCCTCGGTTGAAAGCGGAGCTCCGCCAGGCATGTCTACCGCTGACTGACAAACAGCGTATCTCGTCTCTGAAGAGCCACCTTTCTCCCTCTTCTCGCGACGGTTGAGGAGAGACAAACATATCCAGTGTGCCCTCTCCTGCCAGTCTTGAATTATTGGCATTTTTCATCTCCAGATCATTTACCAGACCAAGCAGCGTCCGGGGTGCCACATGCTTCCTTGGAGATCTCGGGTTTCATTCAGACTAGAGCCCTTTGTCCTTGCAATGTAGATCTGGAGCTCAGTCATCTGGATGCGACCCAGAAACAAAAGCACGCTGGAGATGGATTCGCTGACACATACTCGGAATCCACAATTTGATTATTGGCAAACTGATTTATTCCAGAACCTTTTTTTTTTTCTTTCTCCCCCGACAGTGAAAGCTGCCACTCACATGATTGCAAAAAAATAGAGCAAATGCATGGGGGACATACGGGAGAGTAAATGAGGAAAAAAAAAAAAAAAAGGACAGATGGTATCTTACGTGTCATGGCGGCCTGAGCAGATGTTTACTTCAGAGAAAATGCAACCAGCCATCTTGAGTCTCTGTTGTGGTGGGGGGGACAATGTGAGTGCAGCTAAATTGAGTTAACATGCATCAGCGTTGTTTTAGGGTCAGACCTATGTTTCTAATCACTTTCAGGTTCTTTCACTTCAAGCTCTCCTATGGCCCATCTCGTAATATTTCCCTCGTAGGGACATAAGGGTGTCTTTGTAAGACGGTCTGGGCGATGGCGTATTTTTCATTTTCCTGCGCTGTGGAAGGAGGAAGGGCGGAAGTTTTGTTTTTTTTTATGGGAGGGCAAGAAGTCAACTGTGATGAATGGAGGATATCTTCTGCATCATTACATCTGTACTTCAGGTCTGCTTCACAGATTTATGTAGAAGGGGAGAAGCCTGCTGAAGCTCTCTTTCCCTTTCACTTGTTTCTCGGCTTCCGCTTCATGCCTGAATCAGCGCTCTTTAACATGTGATTTCTGGGCTGGTTCTTGATCAGATTAGCCAAAGGTTGCGTGTCATTACCGTTATCATGCTCCGTGGTTAACATTTCATGCAAAGGGAAGACACTGGAATGCAGCTGTTTTGAGTAATTTTTATTATTATTATATTTCATTTTTATTAACATAACATGACATTAATAACAAATAACAATAAGGAATAGTGAACATTTAGTAGCAGATGTTAAAAGTCATGGGTGAACCCCATGTCTGCAACGTTCACGCATGGACAGGTGACATGACAAACTAGGATAAATAGAAATTCTCTGAAGTTCTCTGCAGAAATGCAATAATAAGAATAGTAATAATAATAAAAGCAGTTGTCCTGTGTTTTACCAACTGGCAGACTCATCAGATATCGTTCTGCTGTCTTCACAGGTGATCGGTATGAAATTGAGCAAAACAACTACCTTTCCATTTCCAATGACGCAGCGTCACGTTACAGCGGCGGATGTTTCCTGCCACTGTGCTGCTGGATCTCTGCCGTGTCCTTGGGCAAAGTTTATGTTTCTCAGGAGATCAGTCATCAATTTGGGAGCAAAAATTAAAAAAAAAAAAGAATTTAAAAAAATGAAAAGACAGAGCACAGAAGGAAAGAAAAAAAACCCTGCAGTCAACCTGGAACAGCAAAGAGGGAACTAACGCGGTAATGCAGTGTGGGAGGACTCTTATTTCCGAGTTCAAATTAAGTCATTTCAGGTTTCCGGACAAAGCGCGCTTTGAGAGGTAAATTCAATTTGGGTGTAAGAAACCAGTCAGGAGGTTAGAAATGCGAGTACACGCGCAGGAAAATGACCCCACCTTTGCTTTCATAGCAGAGCAGCTGTCTTAGTGCACACGTGAAGTAGAACATATCCTCACACAGTTCAGTTTGAAACACCAAAAGCTCCAAGTTCACCACAGGGTATCACTTGCAGTAACAACCTGTGACAAATACTATGAATTAGATTTATACATCTCTGGAGTGTGCAGTGATTCTGATGACGTATTGAGGTGCGGGAGTTATGGCTATCTCGGACAAATGGCCCCTAAGGACTAACCTGATGCTATTCCTGCTACGGGAAATAAACAAACACTTTTATTTCATTGTGCAGAGTGATGGCTGCAATGTACTAAAGGCTGGTGAGTCATGGGGCGAAAGCCGCAGACAGACATAATAAACTTGCCCACACAGACACAGGTGAGGCCTGACTACCCATCAAAGGGGGGGGGGGGGGAATCATTTTGCTCAAAGCAGATGAGTCACAGAATAAAACAAACTATGCTCATCAAATGGGAAAAAAACTGTAATGATTTTACTTTGCCAGGGAACTTCTATCAAGTGTAATTCTGAATTTGCTAATAAAGAAGTCACACAAAGATTGCACAGTAGAGACGACATAATATGATAAACGGCGTGGATGCTGTGCAAGCCACATTCTTTCCCCGTTTTTTTGTCACTGTTCCCAGACTGAGTCGTCAGGGTCTTTAATGTGTATTCACTTAAGACCACAGTATGTGCAACTTGATATCTGAGCCTGGAATGGACAGCTAAGTTGGAACAAACGTCTTGGATTTCTTTACATCGTCGTACATGTGTGGTTTATAAAAGACACACTAATAACACCAGCGCCTGCGACATACGCTTCAGCCGCGACACACACTCTGTCTCTTGTGAGGAAATCTCTGTGCGCAATCGATGCCAACATCCGTTTTTTTTTTTTTTTTTGCAAGCAGCTCGTGTCCGGAACAAATAACTCCTTAACATGCAACCTCATCCTTATAATCAGCTTGCTGAGATAGCTTTTACTTATCCATGGTCAGCGGCTTAAAAAGTGGTAAGGGGAAGATGATTAAGTAGGGGTCACTGCAGGCACTATGTTGCTACTATCATTACAGAATAATTAACATGCTAATGGGTGTGCAGCGATGAAAGAGATGGGAGGGTGGAACATAGGGAGCCCGGCTGAAAGCGAATGTGGTGAGAGCGCGTGGACAGGAGCTTCCTCTGTTCTTGGTTATGGTGCGAAGCATTTGCGCCTGCACACGCCAGCCGCATTTCAGCCGCGCCATGGTTTAAACAAGCAAAGGTTTATAACCAAAGTAACCCGGGCGTGGATTCAAGCGGGGTGATAGCGATGCGGGTGCATGAATAGACGTTTTATTCCCCCAAATGTTAGCAGATTATGACTTGAACCTTTGGGCGCTGGGCTCGTCTGCGTGTGTGAGTCAGTAGCTGGAGAGCCCGCCGACGGTAAACGCTACAAGCCGGTGACATCAGTCTGTGGCGACGCTCTCGACCTCAACCACATGAAATGAATACGTTCATGTTGAAATAAGACTTGAAAAGAACTATTCCTGGACTCGGGTATTTACCCAAGGTAAAAATACACTTAACAAAAACACTTGTTTTTCCTGCCGTGTGTGTAGGTTTTCATTCTTTGCCAAACGATTCCATGTATCTGCCGCCCATGTTCGCATTTAAATGAACGTTTTGTTGTTGTAAGAACTATACCGTGCACCGTGTCGTCCTCCTCCTTGGCATCCCTCAATTAATCCACCCGTTTCTGCTGCGACTCTTTATCTCTTCTCTTTCCTGACTAAGCTTCCTGCCATCGCTCCAGATTCAGCGTGGTGGAACATGGACGATTCTTCTCTGTGTTGCAGTGGGACCTAATTGCTGCTCTCCCAAACACACAGAGCTGCTTTATCTCTATCTGGCCACACCACGCTTCAGCAGACAGCCCAGCAGCTACAAAGGCAACTGCAGCTTCCACAGTTTAACACCCCTAACTACTGTCTGCATCCACCGCAACCGCCATTAAAAGGCTCCAATTAAACCATTACCGCGAAGGAAGCAGGAGCACGGGGGGAGACAGGAGGGAGGGAGAAAGCAGGCAGAGAAAGACAGAAGGTGCATCAAAGAGAGTGAAAGGCTGAGCTTGCGATAAGTAGGAAATTAGGCATTGTTTTGCCAAAGCCACAGGAGGGGGGCAAAATAAAAAAGAAGCAGACAGATTTCTTACTATTGCAGAAGACCGTTCCGCCCTGTAGCACCAGACGAAGTCAGATGCTACAGATGGAAGGATCAGGAAGGAAGGAAGAAGAGAAATGAAAGAAAAAGGACAAGGAGATATCGGGACAGTGATTTACACTCCTTTTCGTCTTCATGTCTGGAGCCTGAGGGTAAAGGAAATGGCAGAAGGCACCAGAAGATAAGAGTCTTTGTTCTCCAGAGGTGGAGAGATCGTTACATTCCACTAGATAGCCTTACACTCCTGTCTAGAAACGGAGGAGAATATGGCGAGTTGTGTGCGAGTGGTTTTGCATGGGGAGTTTCCTGTGTGGCTGCCCCCCCAATGCTTGCAAATGCCCATTGCCAATATGTCTGATTGTCGCCAGGGGGAATGGTCTTGGAAGAAGTTGTCGATATCAGAAGGGCTACAGTAAAACTTCAATTTTCTTAACGCAGCATTCATATTCACCACGGAGTGAAGTAAAAAAAACCAAAAACAAACAGAGCAGGACCCAGACCAGAGGCAAACAGACATTCTGCGCTGATTCACACCATAGACACTCCTACTCTTGACAAAGGAATGAAGGATGTCGTGGTTCCTGTCTGAGCAGGACCGGCCTGTAGCTGCCTGGACTGCTGTGACGCATGATCACACCCTCCGTTTTGTGACCAGCTCAGGCCGCCACGCACAGTGGACATCGGCATTTTACACCCATGCCCCTTTTCTACCGAAAACAACCAGGCATTGGGGCTGTCATTGGTACTTTATGCATTCGCTGTGATCGACGGGGGCAGAGATGGACATCCAACGACTGGGGTCAAGGTGCTGGAAAGTGACCCCACAACTTCTGAGTTTACCCCCGTTGCAGCTGTTGCAATGGGTAACCTGGCGTCAGCACCTTGACAGCAAGTTCGAAACCTCACACCGCTGCTCATACAGTAAGTTCTCAACCAAGAGTGGAATCAGAAAGGACAGGGTGAGGGCGGGGAAGGAGAAAATGATGGAGTGAGCAAGGGGAAGTGAATGAGTTGTGACTGTGTATTTAGAGGAAGGTGAGGATCCAGGGGCCGACCCCAGGGCCCTTTTCAGAGTGTGTGTGTATGTGTGTGTTGCATGCGGGTGATAAGGTTAGAAGGTAAGATAAGATAAGAATGACAACAGAGGGTGTGGTAGTTTAATTGTGTTTATCTACAGCTCCGGGGGCTGCCATGAGAGAGTGTGCGAGTGTTGTTTCGGAGGGGGGGGGCTCCTCTGTGGGTCAAGATGGCCTGGGAGTCATCTCAATTCTACGTGTGACAAGAGGGAGACGGATCACCATTTAAAAGGGTCGAGGACAACACACACACAGAGTGTTCAGCGGTGTTTGTTCGCATCCTGTCCCGTTCTCCTTCAATACCACATGTCACAGGCACAAGACGGACGAGATTCACCCCCCAGACTAAACTCAGAATTACCCCTTTGTGCATTTTAACTCCACAGATCCAGCAATTCACCCCCCCTACCAGCACCAATTTATTCAGGTAATATGGGACTGCTGTAGGCACTGACAAGCTCAAACACCACCCCTTGTCTGCTTAATAGCAAAAAAAGAAAAAAGAAAAAACACCCAGCTAATGGACAGAATGGTTTATTACCACTTCAATCATCCCTGACATGTGTATAGGTAGACTTAGTGTCACTCCCCCTTTAACGTAGCTATCTCTCAGACTGGGGCCAGGCAGGTAAGATGGTCCCCTCTAATGCAACGAATACATTACCTGTAAGCTGTTAAGGGGTCACCACCCTTAGGCGCAGATGAATGATAACACCTTCTATTGCCTCAGTTAAGTGTTCCTGTCATTTCATTTATCTGCCGTTGTTTTTTTTTTTTTTTTTACCTGCCGTGTAAAAAACACAGATAGCTAGAGAGATAGATATATAGAAATTCCTTGAAGGCATCTGAGCAGCTCTGATGAAGCACGTGGTCGCTCACACGCACACACGCCAAGAAAGATCGATGATCACTCTGGCGCACGGAAGTATGACGAGACAGAGGGTTGATGAGAGATCAAGATATCATCTGTGGATGATATGTGACTCCTCTCCACAGGAACTCTGAGCACTAGTAACCTACAATCACAGCAGCAGAGTCACTTCATGAGCCTTGACCCGCTAAAAAGAAGTAAAAGTAAAAGGCCATGTCAGCCTCACAAACAATTTGTCTTCATTTTTTACCAAATGTAAAAATGTTATTTCAGTAATACATGGTAATTATTAAACTTGTCCTCATTTCGTCCCCAGCTCTGGTTGGTTTCTTGGCGTCGTTTCCTCTCCAGTCCACTTACCACCACGAGACCGAAGCATTTGTCTTGTTTTTCTGCTTCAACCAAACCTGACATGAGAATGTAACTTTTAAGTAGAACCGAAGCTCTTTTAGTACAATGTTGTTGGAGAGAAAGTCCAAACTCATTTAACACAAAGTCTGGTTCCTTTTTTGGGAGAGAACGTGTCTGCTGGGAGTTTCGAATACATTGGACAACTTGATAAAATCACCTTTGATGAACGAGAACTACATTTTACATTCCCATAATAATTCTTTGTACAGAAGTTTGAGTTGTATAATGACAATATAGACAGTTTCCATGATATACATTGTGATACACATGATCGTGATTTATGTTATTATTTTTTAAATTAATTTAATTTAATTAGTTTCATTTCATTTTTTTATTTAATAAATTGATTGAAAATATTTAACTTATTTATTTACATTCATGAATAGAGGCTTTCATCGGACCTCTGTAAAGCCAGTCACGAGACGAATACCACCTCACCTCAGTGGATCACACCAAACGTGATCGCGTCAATTAGCATGCAACATGCGGCTCTTCATCTTCTAAGTGAGGTCACATGTTGGTGCCAACATGTTCAATAATAATTCATTTGACGACAAATGGCCGTTGGCTCCCGCAGCATCGCTGCTTTCAGTCACTCTCTGAATGAGGCTTTATTTTTAAATTCAGTAGTCAAGTTGCACAATCATCCCATGGAGAGAACGCACAGTGACTTAACGCTCATTGTAAAGACGTGTTGGCCGTTATCTGATAAACCACACACCATACGGTGCATCTTACCACTTCTTGTCATTCAGAATCTGTGTATGAGGTGTACACCGTCACTGAAATAACAATTATAAAAGTATCCTATTATGTTAACCGTGTCCGGGCTGCTGTAAAGATATGATCTTCATTGAATTTGGGAAATGAGCCAAGAGCTTTTGATGGGATAATAAAGGAAATTAAATAATTTAGCAAATGGGGCCCAGATGTTATTAAATATACAGTCCAGTCTTAAAATAATATGACTTTTCACATTCATAATCAAGACTCCACACATGAAATCTGGCGCAATTTAGTCCTTTGACGTCAATGCCCTACTTTAAACTACCTGTCCAAACGTCGTTACTACCAACAAACCTCTTAATTCCATTTTGCGACAGTTGGCCAGAACTGATCGCTTCCTTTACCGGGCTGCCTGCATCAGCAGCGATGCATATTCCAAACAAAGTATTCGAAGAAAACAAGAGCGCAGTTTGACTGGCAGCAGACCGAGATAAGGCTGCAGCCTTGTGGTAAGAGGAGTTCATTTTACAGATGTGGTTTGGAGGTAACACCATTAACTGGCTTTTTCCGTTGGTTGGGAAGATAATCTTAATCCCCACCACCATCCGTCTGTAGTTCGAACATCTAATTTTGGATAATAGATTGTTCGACTGGCATGCAGACTGAAACCCAGGAAGGAAAGGACAACAGCACTGGATTCGATCCAGATATATTAATGAATGCTGGAGGTGCTGAGGCTTTCGCCGGAGGAGTTTACCACCTCAGCTGACCTAAAAATGACAGATTGAAGCGATGTTTTAAGGGTTTAATCATCAGAACGAGCTCAGAAACCCACACACTGGCGTTTGTTCCGAAATGAGTTTAAGAGCTTCGTAACAAACAAAACTGTCTCGTCTGGTTTGTACGTTAAGCAGCGTTCACACCATGTGGGCAGGTTTGGATATAAAGTTGTACTGTCTCTCTGGCTTCTGATCCACCGCCGGCTCAGGTCTTATGGGATAGTGTGCGTTTCCTGCAACTGAAAATATCTCATTCACTGCATAAACATATTGGATATTTTGCAAAAAAAAAAAAGAAAGAAAGAAAGAAAGAAAAAATGAGCATCTCATCCAGTTGAGGACTGTAGGAGAGTTGATTCTCACATAATTAAAGATCATTGTTCCAACCGTTCTTGAGTTGATTTTGTTGGGAGGGGCAGAATGGACATTTTATTGGTCTGCTTATCGTCCAGTTGGGTTCCAGTGTATCTTGGCTTGTATGGACAGAAGGTGGGGTGAACATCGCCCTCATGTAATCACTTACAGGTGGGACCCTCCGTGTCCGTCCCTTTTCTTTGACATCCTGCATTGTCTCAAAGTTGATGACTTTATAATTTACCAATCAGTGGGAAAGCTCTGTCCTCACATCCCTCTTTGGTCTTTGAGCCATCGCTGCGTTGTGTTCACATGTCTCAGCATCCGCCAGAGTACCACCACTGACTCATTTGGGACTCTCATTCCTTCCTTTCTTCTCCTCCCTACACTGACTGCTTACGCCAGCTTTTACTTTCTCCCTGCACCCTTATCTCTCTCTCTCTCTTTCTCTCTCTCTCTCTGTCTCTCTCCTGTTCATTCCCACATCTGAAGTTGACATTCTGTGGTTAATTCTGTGAGCCCTTGCATCTTTTCAGGATCACAAAAAACGTCCACCTCCGTTTGCAGTTTTAGAATCTGATGTAAATAGGCAGGCGTACTGTTTACAGTGCTCTGCAGCAAACCACAGTCTGTTGTGTGTGTGTGTGTGTGTGTGTGTGTGTGTGTGTGTGTGGGGGGGGGGGGGGGTAGGAGCTGATCTGACAGCTCCGTGCCTTAGTTTGTCATTTTCCAGCGCTGACACTAATTCAGCATTCTGACTGGAGACACAATAATAACTGGAACAGCTCAGTCACACGTCTGGATGGCATGTAGTTAATGAAACTCTCAACGAGGAGAGCTCATCCAATTGGGGACACTCAAAGCACCGGCACTGGTATGTATGCACAATAACGAAGATTCCCGCGGCTTGTCCACCATCTCAGTCACATCTATCGTCGGAATTAACTGTGTAGTTCAGAGGCGTTTGCCAGCCTTGTTTTGTTTGGTTGAACTGGACCCGGGAGAGTTTTTATAATGTGTATTTGTAGTTATTTTCTGAGCCTTCTCTCTGTCTTTAGAGGACAAACCTTGAAAATGCGACTCCATCGGTCGTCGTGCATTTTTGAAGTGCATGTTTGGTGTACAATGACAGGTAAACATAAAGCTGCCTCTTTCCCCCGTCCCCAAAATTGCTGGGGCCTCAATGCAGTTAATAGACTCTGCTAGACATTCTTGAGATTTACTGTGTGGCATATAAAGTCAAGAAAAGCCCCGATCACTTTACTCTGCCATTTTAATGATACTCCCCTATAGTTGGAGCCAAGGCACTAATGATCAAACTGGTACTGTACATAAACACACAAAAACCACAGAACACTGCACTTAATAATTAGCCGAGTTGCTGTGGAGGGTTTATAAAACCTTGCTAAACAGATACCGTCTCCATTTCTCACGCAACAACGGGAAGCTAATTATTTCAGCATTGTGCCGTGAAGAGGGTTTGCAGCCTGGGTGTTCGCCGTATGGAAAGTCCTTTGATGTCGCAAATCTGTCCACTCTTCAGCCGCAGACTGCTAATGATTATTTGGCTCTGGGTGGCTCCGTCATTCTTCAGCACGATCAAAACATGAGGAATCGGCAGGACAAACAGGTTTGGCATTCGGTGCCAAATAAAATAAGATGAAATTCATTGAAAGGTCATAGCATTCCGCGGAAAAATCACAATATAAATATGTAATGTTATATATAAGATAGTAATCTATAAATACAACATCTACAACAAAATAAATACAACTAGACTGACGAGGGTTGGAGCAGTGAACCTGTTTAAAGATGTGAGTTTTGAGGTGGGATAGGAAAATGGAGGGAGACTGGGAGAGTTTCCCATGACAGTCAGGAGAGTTTCCAGAGGTGGAGTGCCGAGCGACTGAATGCTCCTGTGCCTGTGGTGGTCAGCCGAGCAGGTGGTTGGGTGAGTTGGGTGTGGAGGAGGAGGAAGGGGAGGAGGAGGAGGAGGAGTGTGTGTGTGTGTGGAGAAGTTCAGTGCGCTACTGAGGGATGAGGTTATTGAGGACTTTTAGAGGTGAGGATCAGGATTTGAGACAGAATTATTCATTTATATTGAATATTAACATTTCATGTAAATAACAATGAAATGAAACTTACATAATAAATAAAAAATACATCATTTAATCATCACAGCATTTTTTTTGTGTTTTGTTTTAATGAGGCCGTGTGAGGTGAAAGTGCAAGTGCACCATGCAGCATTCACATGGTGTTGGAGTGTGGGATGTTCCCACCCGGAACATCAGCGGTAACACAAGGTCTCCACAGTGCGCGGCGATGTTCTTTGTTAAGTGACACTTAAAGCAGGTCTGTGAGACTGTCAGAGCTACTCGAGAGTCAAGCACCAACACACATTTCACACAAGCGCTCAAAATACCCCGGGCAGGATTGGCAGAGGTCAGACCTCCCCCTCCCTCCACAGCGATTACACATTTACAGGGCAGCACATGAGCTAACGCGTTGAAGTAACAACCTGGTTTGGTGTACGGTTTTGAACAAAGTGGGAGAAGAGTGATGTTATGGTTGAAGCAAATGTAGTTTTGTATGTTTTAAGTCACTTTATCAGTAACTTCTGCAGCATTTTATTCATCTCAGGAAGGATTTTTACTTAACTTGCTTTCTGGAAGGAGCCCCAAACTCCAAATCCTATTTGCATTCATGTGATTTTTATGTATTTATTTGTTTATTTGTGATGCACACTGTCAGTGAGTGTGTGGTGGGAGTTGTGCGCTCAAGCTTTTGGGAATCGTGAATGGAAGATAACTGTGTTCTTTGTCAGCCAGATGTTGTTAACGTGGAGGATTCATTGTATGCGTGTCGCATTTGTGTCAGACCGGCGCCGCAAACGATGAGCTGCCTGCCGGTCGGCAGAAAAACTGTGACTTTTTCTCGCAAAAATGAAACACAAACTCACTGTTACAGAGATGTTACTTTGCCTAACTACTGGGTAGCAGTGGTATGCTAGACAACAAAATAGAGAAGCTCTGGTACCCGTACATCTTGAGCACCGGTTTAAAAACCTGACAGCTCATCGTATGAACGCTCAGAGACTTTCCTTTTGGGGAAACTAGTTGCTGAGAGACAGGCTCGCTGGTTGACAGCAGCATTTTGAAGTGAATTATTTATGTTGTGAGTTTACAGTGGCTTTGTCTCACAGTAGCCAGTGGCTGTCATGTTGTAAAAAAAACAAAAGTCATTCAGCGGCTTTTGTACTGTACCGGCTGCAGGCGAGTGGACTGTCGCTTTCTAAGCTTGCTGTCAGCCTCTCAATTGAATTAGTCTAATGTTTTATCCCTCTCTGCTCCCTGCTCGTAATGAAATGAATGCCACTTTAATTTGCATCAGCCTCTTGTTAAGTCTGGGGTTGCAGAGTGAACGTGGCATTGTTTGACTGCAGGACAAGTTGGAGAAAAACAACACCGGGATTTGAAGAACCGGTACATGAGTGAGTGTGAGCCTTCACAGACGAGTAAGTGGGTCTAATAAAATGTCTTTCAGGGATGCTGTAATTGCTTCAGAAGTGCTCATAACTCCTTCCATTTCTTCCTCATTTCATCATACGTCCATGAGTTGAGATCACCAGAGGAATTGGACCGAGTTGTCGAACTTCTTTGAAGGTGAATGAAACATCCCGACTGTACGCCAGGTGATTCAGTGAACCGCTGTTTGAGGATCGATGCGACGTCCTCCCTCCGTTCATCCTCACAAAAGGCTGAAAGCCATCGATTGCCCCGCTCGCGTCCATCGCCACATCGCTCTTTCAACGCACGCGGTGAAATATGTATTTCACTGCGAAATGAGCAGAGCTTTGGCTCTCCGTGCCGACAACCAATCAATTCGGCTAATGACCGCTGTCATCAGCTATGCTCGATAAAGTGAACGAGATAAACTATACATGTGGATGTGGCTGCCGCAGCGCTGCTCGAAATGAACGTTTTATGAGAGAATTAATTGGCGAGTGTGTCAGTCACATGGCTGACGGACAATCCATGCACCCCAATTTGGAAAGTGGGTGGAGAATTAATTAAACCTGCCCCCCCCAACCCCCCCAACCACTTGATGTCGACACATCTGTTGGTGGATCGGCATGAAATTAATAATGAAGTATTAAAGAAGTCTCCATTATACAAGCGTTGACAAACAGTTTTATGTGCAACATGGGCCTCTGACCCACAACAACATACAGCACACTGTGCAAATATGTTTGTGCATGTCTAAAATCCTCTGGCCCTGAGGGTGTCATGCACCCACAGACTCTCCTCCTTAACGCGGGCAGTGTGCTCGCTTCTTGGCATCGGACCGATACGGATACACTGACGTCGCTGGCAACAACAGATGCCTGTAAACTCACAACAACAAAAGTGTGTTGTAACCGATAGGGCTGTAAGAAAGGTAAGATGATTTTCAGTTTTTGTATGATCGCATACTAGTTTTACCTTAATAATAATAAGAATAATAAGACTCGGCTTATCTAAATATTTATACTATATACATACACACACACACACACACACACACACATGTACATGCACATGGCATCTATCTGTAATCTAACACATCATCCCATGTTCTCAAAGGGAGGCTTTCTGTGGCATTTGTTTACTTAATTAAATCATGAGAGCCATCTTGAGTGTGACAGGAGAGCAAAACAGACGGCTGAGTTTCTTCCCCAACTCCCGTAGAGACTCTTGCATCCAGAAACCTGGCACTAATGATTTCATTAACATGGCTAACAGGGCATCGGTACACCTGTTCACTCTCGTTCCAGCAGATACCTCGGTAACCTTGAGACAATGGTGCGAGGCCCATGCCAACATTCTCTCTCTCTCTCTCTCTCTCTCTCTTTTTTTCCCTTCCCTTTTTACGTCTGTCTCAGCTCTTTGGCAGGTTTATTCAAATCTACAGTGTGTGGCGGCGGAGTTTTTCACCAACCAATGAAATTCCGCTCCCACATATGTGCTGTTGGGAGAGTTGACTTGTCTCACATTAGGCTACCTACTGAGCTGGTGTGAGTGTAATGCTTGGACGTCTTTCAACAATAACTGTTTCAAGTCTCGTCAGTCTCATCTGCCAAGCTCAGTGGAAAGATTTGCAAATAATTTTGCGGCGTTTTCTTTGCGTGTGTTTGGAACAGCGAAGCTGTAATGAGCACAGTGTTTAGACAGCTATGGGACAGTACATTAAGGTCATGTTTTTCCCTTATATGAGACTACGCTTGATTTGACTGCTTCAGATGAAATCACACTCATCTGGCTCTCAGAGAAGACCTCAAAACAAATCATTTGATGTCTGACCGGCGCTTTTTTCTTCTTTTTTTTCTCCCTCTGGAGCACTTGAAGCCCAAAATCAAGCAGCTGGAGTTTCTCTGATCCTGTTGTTTCTCGCAGTCACTTGGCTTTCGGGTTGTCTCTGACTGTCTCGCTCTCTCTCCGGACCTCTTCTCGCACATTATCTACATGCTTTAATGGTCTGTAACTTGTCAAGAAGGTCTATCTCTCCTCGCCCACTCGGCTGACAGCCGAGATGTGCTTCCCCTCCCTTAATGTTCCAGAATGTGATCGATAGCCCCTGAGTCCCCCATCCCACTGTCTTCACAGGTGAATATCATTAATGGATGATGGATGCACTATCAAACCAGCCAATGCTCCGGCCTGTGGATGAAGTGAGGAGTTCATACCTGCCACGTATACACACACGTACAGAAACCATCGTCTGGACAGGAAAACAGAGATTGCACACGCACGTTGTCATACTTCTAACACTCACCATGAACAACATATACTACTCTTTGCTGTGTTATTCTCCGGTGCTGATGAATCCGTTGAGGCCTTTTTGAATTATATTTTTGTTCATGCAGTGTAATTAGTTCAGGACAGACAATCAGAGAGACGTGATTTTCAGAAATACCTATTTCGCTATTTCCTGAAAGGCGTTTGTGTGCGATTGACGCTTACAAGGAAAAATAACAACAGTGGTTTAGTTGAACAGGGTTTCTTCTTGCTGTCATTAACTTTAACAGCCCACAGGTTGTCAAAAGGAAGTATTAGAGGCATCAAGACCTGAAGGTGGTTTGGATTCCGACACGACAACGTGGCGTTGGGTCACCTCAGAGGCAAACATGACCACATTTTACTGTCAGAAAACAGACAATGGAGCCATTAAGTCTTTTCTGACAGACCTCCCATTAGCGATGCCTGCTGCTGTGTTACCCTGCAGGACCTGGGCTAACATCAGCTTGACCGTACCCTCAAAGAAGTTGAAGGAAAGATAATTATCGCCGATATAAATCCCCCCCGTCTGCAGTACGAGTATGATTTTCAGCCAGCATGAATTCAATCTGAGTAAAACTTTTGCAGCTCTGACTCTAGAGTGATACAGCTTTGATTTATGCGACAGTCGTCTTCCCGGGGTGGGGATGCTCTCATGACTTCAGACTGGGAGCACATAACCCAAACATCATGCCCCACTTTGTCCAGGGCCTAATGCACGCAACCTAATTCTAATTATTCTGCAAAGTCCTATATGATACACCCAGAAAATCTCATCAGAAACCTGATCTCAAGGGATAATCATGATGTAATACTTTTTTGTTGGGGGGGGGGGCATATATGTCAGTGAGAATGTCCTCTTAATAAGAAATGCCAGGATAATGCAATTCCAGAAAACTACTGTCTATAAGGAAGTATATACGCATCCATATGAGAGGCAGATGTTGTAACCCAAGAGCTGAGTCAGACATGACGGTAACGTTCCACTGGTGTTTTCAGATTCCAGTTCTCATGAGAAGTCAAACCGTGATTAGAGTGTTTGCAATTTTGTCACCTTGAAGATAATTACTGTCCTTCATGGCTCTGGAATGCCTCAGTGTCCTTCTCGCTGAGGAAACATGCTTACAGACCACATGACACAGAACAAGTGTAGAATGAAAGCGCACACAGCGGAGTATTGTACTTAACCTTTTTGTATGATGATGTTCATACAACTGCTCGACATCCTACGGGAATAGTGGAGCTTCCTTCTTGATTTTATCATCCCCAGGTATAAACCAGGACCCGGTATGACTATCGTGTTCACAGCAGGGACTCAAAGAGACTAAACTCAGCCTGGAGAGTGGATCAGATCACACTGTTGTGCTTTGTGAATCCAGCTGTTGCAGAAGAAAAGACGAATGACAGACGCCGCCGAACAAGCGTCATATTCAGGAGTGGCATGAAAGTCTTGTTCTTGAGCTTTGCTGATGTCTGATAACAGACTTTTTTCTTTTTCTTTTTTTTTGTATCGCACACGTGTACACACACTATCTTTCTGTGTCTCATGGAGAAACACCCACATGCACACACACACACACACACACACACACACACACACACACACACACACACAGATCCCATAACAGAACAAACACTGTCTTGCAGACTACCTTGGAGGACGGAGAAGGTATGTGCCGGCCAGAGCACAAGGCCTGTTTTCTCAAACGCTAAGGTTGCATTAAAGCAACCATAGCATCAGTGCATAGATAAGAAATAGAAGAACAAGTTTTTTGGAGGCCTAAGCGTGCATATGTTTAACCTCATATGGCCCAGCATATACATACATTATATGTCAGCACCTGTATTTTTTGTTTGTAAAAATTGCTACAAAAATTCAATGTATTATTACTATTAAATAATTCGATTTTATTTATTTTTTAAATTTATTTATTTTGTTTAATTAAATTTTTTTGCACTCATCCCAAACAGCAAGGAGGAATAAAAATAGCACAACAAAACTATCGCTCAGGAGTCTAACCTGTACAGGTAACCATTCTGGGTGTAAGTGAGGAAAGCGTGTGTGTGTGTGTGTGTGTGTGTGTGTGTGTGTGTGCAGTATGTCTGGCCATCCTGCTGCACTGCACTGCGTGAGACAACACTTGGAAGTGTTTACTGCATAATGCATAACTCGATTTCTCTGGGGCCGCCGCAAGTTTGTTTCTTTGCTCCGAGTGTAAAACACCCGTCTGCATCCAAGTCGTTTCCCTTTGATCTCAATTAACGGATCCGTGTTTAAACAAAAAGGACGGCGGCCCGTCACTGCTCCTTCGCACGTAGGGAAAATGTCGACCTCGGGATAAGCCACAGATATGGGTTTGACTCCCTGACACGAGGGGAGGCGAGGACGTCTGTATTGTCTGGTATTATCTGGAGCAGCAGGACCCTCCCCACGCTCCCTGATTCCAGCCATGAGAGATACATCAAGCAGGGAGGGAAGTGTGTGTATGTCTGTGTGTGTGTGTGGGGCGATGAAGGACAGTTGCACGGAGGAGTTGTGCGAGTGTCTGCCAAGGTCCAGGTTCACTCTCCTGTTTGACTTGGCTCTTGGACGAGAACATCAGCATCATCAAGAAATTTGCGATATAAACGATATATTTCTGGCCTTTCCCTGCACTTCATGACAGAGCATTCAAAACATGGTGGAAAATATTTTGTTTTGAGGTCAGACGTGCTGTTTTGCAGCGCTGCACATAATCTGATGAGCGCCGCAATTAAAACGCGATGCGGACTTTGTCGTTTTCTGCCATGTTTGGTAATAACAGAAGGAACGCCTGCTCAGTGAGGGAGCCTCGCGATGCCAAAACGCTCCTGTCAGGATGATGCGACGTAACGCTTGATTATTTGTGCACTTTCATGTCGACCACTCGCTCTTTGTTCTTCCAACATTCAACTTCTAATCACCCCCCACACACACACACACACACACAGAGGAAATCTGAAGAAAATCAAGCAGCAGAGCATTTTTCCGCGTTCGCCTAAATCCGCAGAACTTCACCTCCACCAACAAACCTTTACTGACGGACCCTGGACCTCCAACTGGCCTACGAGTTCCTTGTGGAGGTCTGCGTCCCCTGAAGTAATTATCTCCTGCCGAAGAGCGCTGTCAGTGGGGTCTGTATATTGAACTCGGTGGGTGGAAGATGGGGGTCTATATTGAAAGGTTGCTCATTTAGAAAACAGTGACCCCTGTCGAGTTTACCCCCACCCACCCCACAAGTTGGAAAGTAAATCTAGGTGGTGTCTTTCGGGATGCTAATTTATGTGTCCCCACTGGCAGCTTAAGCACTGCTCTCTTTTGAATCGGCTCCACCACCAGCTGCTGCGTCCTCTCTCTCTCTCGCAGAAAGCAACATTGTCCATGGCAAAAAAAAAGAAAAAAGAAAGTATCATGCATTTTCAAATCCTGTCCCTGATCCTGACAGAAGTGTGGGACAAATGGGTCCCAGCTTAAGCATCCTAATGTGTCTTTAGAAACATTAAGTCTGTGTCACCGGCAATGTGTGTGTGCCCCAAAGGGTTTGTGAGTCAGGGCTTTTCATGGGTCCTTATCACCCAGTGAAGGAGGAAAAAAAACAAAAAAAACCCGACAACAACTTAAGCCCAGCATATTTTCTTTCTTTTTTATGATTATGTTTCACTTTTTCCTGCAGTGAACAAAAACAAGATGTGTTATCAGCGGTGCAGCCCCCCCTCGTCATCTAAAATAAATCTCTACTGTGTGTGTTATTTCATTGGCAGTGAAAGGGAAATCGGGCTGAGTAATGTTGATCGTACACTCGACAATAATTGAGGCAATATCTTTACAGCAGGAGAGATAGTGGCATCCTGATGAAAGAATCTTCAGTTTTATACAGATTATACAGATTGTTCTCGTGCATTTATGAGTTGAGCATCACTCACAAGAAACCAACATATACAGTATGTTTTTGGGCATCTGTTAACGTTGCTGCCACAGGGCCAATTTAACGAAGTAAATTAATTTCTTACACAAGACCCAAATAATTAATGCAGGTACATGAGCGACTGTCCTCCCATTACCCCCACAGGCATTAAACACAAAGGGCTTCATAAAAATGTAAATGCACTGACAAAACTTGCCAACAGTTCACTCTATTGCTCAATTTGGAAAGTGTCTATTATGCTGAGTAAAGGACAAAGGAAGGAGATTTTTTTTTTTAGTTCATAT
>JBBMJM010027133.1:0-11769 GCA_037832705.1 Centriscus cristatus
CACGATTGTGATAAAGATGTTGGCGCGCACACACACACACACACACACACACACACACACACACACACACACACACACACACACACATAGTCAGCCAGCACGGAAACAGCTTCGGCCAAAATATACAACAGAGGGATATTAAAGCTGTTTGTGGGAAAGAAGCAACTTACTGAAATATACGTTTACTGTGGGAATGACAGAGTAGGAATAATATTTGCTATTGTTCATGTGAGTGCGTGAGCAGCCAAGTTCTGCCCTCATTGTTCTTTTGTCTTGGCACTGGCTCTTTCGACATTGTTAAAACACTTCATAGTTCATTACAAATTGGTTTACAAATTCCAAATAAATAATAAAATAGAAACTTTTAATGTTGTGTAAAATATGACATGAGTGCTACTACTAACACTACCAACACTCACATCTCGCTGTAATGTGGTTGATACACATCAACCTAAAGGAACAGTACAAGAATTTCTTACTTGACTGAAGCTGTTGGAATGAATTTCTCTTTGGGATCCATGAAGTACTTGTATCAGTACTGATTCTGATACGTAAGGATCAGATGTACGTGGAGGAAGTTGGTCAGGGTTAGGCTTTTTGTTTTTCAAATATTTATCTCCATCTGTGTTCACAAATGATGCACTGACAGTGTTTTATCGTAACAGTGGGCCAGGAATTGATGCATCTCTGATTTCTTTCAGCCTTGAAAGAGAAGTATGCAGACATCTTCTTCCTGGTGGACAGCGGCGTGAGTCAGACCGAGTTCCAGCAGATCAGAACCATCCTTGTCCAACTTGTCAACCAACTGACCATCGATGTCTCCAAGTATCGTCTTGGCTTGGCGCAGTATGGTCAAGATGTCAAGGTCGAATTTCTTCTCAATGCATACCAAACCAAAGAGGAAAAGCAGGTCAATGTCAAGCGTTTCCGCCAGCGCAGACTGCAACCCAATGAACAGCGTAACCTTGGTAAAGCGCTGGAGTACGCCATCAGTACTTTTTTCACCAGCGCATCAGGGAGTCGGGTGGAACAAGGTGTCCGACAGTTTCTGGTGGTTTTTAGTGGAAAGGACTCAGACGACGCCATTTACAAGCAGTCACGCCAGCTCAAATCAGAAGGTGTGACAGTTGTGGGGATGAGCGTTGGTGCATCCATCAAGGAAATGCGTCTGTTAGCCTCTCCTCCTCATGTGTACCCATCAATTGCCAACGCTGTGCCTCTGCTGAAAGGTGTCTTTGAGACAGAGGACATACAGGTCAATCTAACTGGAGGTAACATCTTTGATATATTATTATTCAATTTCATCATCTGTGTCTGTTTCCACACATTTTCCCATTTTCTTTGTCTTTGGTTTTCCTCTGGTGCTCCTGCTCTGTGACCAATGACTGATGCATCATAGAAAACAAGCTAATTCAGAGTGGTCTTTTACCCTGATGGATGTATTTCATCCTCAATCATTGTTTGACTTTCCCTTCCATTGAGAACTCCATTAATTAATTGTTGGTTTATTCTGAAAAAAATGAAACCCAAATCAACCTGTAAAAGGAATTTGGCTGTAACAACGACCCCTCAAAGCTCTTGTTTTGACCACAAACCAAATATATTCAGTTAATTATCATGAGAGGAGTAAGGAAACTAGAAAATATGAAGTGATCAATTGTTACAGCCCTGTCTGAGAAATCTGACAACCGGATATTGTATCATCCTAATCAGGTCTTCCTTTAATCACTTGGTTTCCTCTTGTCACAGATTGTAAAGCAGCCAAAGTGGCGGACATCGTCTTCATTGTAGACGAGTCTGGGAGCATCGGAACGCCAAACTTCCAATTGGTCCGCAGTTTCCTGCATTCAATTGTGAGTGGCCTGGAAGTCAGTCAAACAAGAGTGCGAGTTGGTATTGTGATGTACAGAGACAGGCCAACGGCGCAGGTCTACCTGGACTCTTTCAACGACAAAAATGAATTGCTCAAGTTCATCAAAATTTTGCCGTACCATGGAGGCGGCACGAACACTGGAGCTGCCCTCAATTTCACGAGGGAGTATGTTTTTATCAAGGAAAGAGGAAGCAGGAAGCACACCGGCGTGCAGCAGGTGGCGGTTGTGATCACAGATGGTGAATCTCAGGACGATGTAAGCGGAGCAGCAGCTGATCTTCGCCGTTCAGGTGTGACTGTCTATGCCGTTGGAGTAAAAAATGCCAACAGGGCACAGCTGGTGCAGATGGCGTCTCATCCACCCAAAAAGCACGTTTTTGCCGTTGACAGTTTTGCAAAGCTTACAACCTTGGAGCAAAGCCTGACGAAAATTGTTTGCCAGAACGTCATACACCAAGCAGTCACCATTGGTGCAAGACAGACTGGGATCAAAGAAGGTTGGAACCTTAACTTGTCATGCAAACATAGAAATGTTTTATGACAACAATGTGTTGAGTGATTGTTTGCAATGAAAAAGGATTTACATCGTGTTTCTTCTTTAGGGTGCCACCAAACCGATGAAGCCGACATCTTCTTCCTGATCGATCACTCAGGAAGTATCTATCCCAACGATTTCTATGACATGAAGAAGTTCATTATCGAGTTTGTTCAAAACTTCCGCATCGGGCTAGATCATGTACGCATGGGGGTTGTAAAATATGCAGATTCACCAAATCTGGAAATTGATCTGACAACCTTCTCGGATGCCAAAGCCCTGAAGAAAGCAGTTGAGGGCATCAAACAGCTTGGAGGCGGAACAGAGACTGGTAGAGCGCTGGATTTCATGGAACAGCACTTCGACAGAGCCGCGACTACTCGTGGTCACAAAGTCCCAGAGTATCTGGTGGTCATCACTGATGGAAAGTCCTCTGATCAAGTCAAGTTACCTGCAGATAAACTGAGGGCGCAGGGTGTCATCATTTATGCCATTGGTGTGAAAAATGCTGATGAAGGGGAGCTGCTAGAGATTAGCGGTAACAGCAAGAGGACTTTCTTTGTCAATAATTTTGATGCCCTGAAGCCCATCAAAGATGACATCATAACGGACATCTGTGCTACAGAAGGTAAGAGACATTTCAGACATTTCAGACAGGTGATCTGAAATGTGTTGGTGTGAGTTGTGCAAATGCACAATTGATCAGATATGATGAAAAAAATCAATATAAGCAGATGCCAGCAAATTGATTGAGGTTTCATGACATCTGTACTTTGGTGACTACCTCTCCCTCATAAGTGTGTAGATGACAAGCGCTTCCAGTCCTACTATCAGATGACCTTGAGTGACGATATTCACCATGATCACATCGTGGTATCAGCATCTCAAGCTTTGTCACTGTTACACTTTCACCATCAAAACAGCAAGGTAGAAAGTAAATAAGCAGACCTCTTGCTCAACTTCATTAGCTGTGACATTAATGTGTGGAATGATTTAACGTGCATTCAAAAAACAAGCTTGCCAGATACATGGTACATAAGAAAACAAACGTTTTGTTGGTGATGTGTTCTTATGCTGTGTCAATCTTGACGTGCATGTTGGTCTGCGATCCATAGACTCCGGTACAATAAAGGTTTTTCACTCATCCTGACAAACTGAGCAATATATATATATATAAACAATATACCTTTATGCAATATACATCACCCACTTCACGTGTAGCTATTTGATAGTGGTTTACCATAATAATACTACTGCGTTGTTGTGTCACCTTCTGTGTTTGCAGTTTGCAAAGACGTACCAGGGGACCTCCTGTTCTTGATTGACAGCTCTGGAAGCATTGAGCCACAAGACTATGAGAAAATGAAAGAATTCATGACTTCTGTCATCAGCAAATCCAATGTTGGGCCGAATGACGTCCATGTCGGGGTTATGCAATTCAGTACTGTCCAGCAGTTGGAGTTCCCCCTCAGTCGCTACGACACCAAAGATCAAATGCTGAAAGCCATCAGTGGCATGCGGCAGATCGGCGGAGGCACACACACAGGACAAGCCATTTCACAGTTGTCACAGTATTTTGATGTAAATGAAGGAGGGCGACCTCACGTAAAGCAGAGGATGGTTGTGATAACAGATGGAGAGGCCCAAGATGATGTAAAAATTCCTGCAGCGAAGCTCAGGGCCAAAGGAGTGATAGTCTACGCCATCGGAGTGGTGGATGCAAACACCACCCAGCTGCTGGAGATCAGTGGGACCCCTGATCGGGTCTATGCACAGAGGGACTTTGATGCCCTGAAGGATTTGGAGAGCCAAGTTGCCTTGGAGATCTGCGATCCAGGGAGAGGTGAGGGAACATTTCTGTAAGCCGTTTCATAAATGTAGTAAAGCAAACAAAGTTTGCCCATGTGAATACCACAGATGTGAAGTCAGTGGAAGTCGCTATTGTTGCTTTTCTGCTTCATTGACCTCTGACTCCACTTACACTGATTGTCTTTGTTTTTTTACCAGAATGTAAGAAGACTGAAAGGGCTGACATTATATTTCTGGTAGACGGCTCCACAAGCATAACATTACCAAAGTTCAGAAGCATGCAGAAATTCATGGTGTCCATGGTGAACGAAACTACAGTTGGCAAAGATTTGACTCGCTTTGGGGTCATTCTTTACTCCACGAACCCCCAATCAGTTTTTACTCTAAATCACCATGGCTCTAAACGAGAAGTCCTTCAAGCCATATCTAAAATGACGCCCCCATATGGCGACACTTACACTGGGAAGGCTTTGACGTACGCCTTGGATTTCTTTGATGCTGCACACGGTGGTCGGGCAGCGCTTGGGGTGCCTCAGATTCTCATGGTGATCACAGATGGAGATGCCACAGACAGAAACAATCTGGTTGCACCGTCTGAAGCGCTGCGGAGCGGAGGGATCAATGTCTTCAGTATCGGTGTGGAGGGAGCCATCAGAGCTCAGCTGGACACCATGGCAGGTTACGATGCATCCCGCGTTTTCTACGTGGATAACTTTGATGCTCTCGAGACCTTGTACAAGAATATCACTCAGGTTCTCTGTAATTCAACAAAACCAGGTAAGATGTATTTACTTCTCATTCACATTTCCACAGAGCTGAAATAATATTTGAACCATCAAATATCCACATTTGTGAATCAACTGGACATTTTTTACTTCTCTCATCAAATGATTACCAGAATAGTTGGTGATTAATGTAGCAGTTGATTGATGGTTGTAGGTCTATCATGCATTATCATGCAACAACACCAGCTGCAAACACTCATAATTGAAAAGAAACCTGCTGTTTAATTTTCATCAGACTTAGTCTCACAGGGCATGTGTGGAAGAGACGTAACATCATTCTGTCATATATAAAGTATATAGATACCTGCACCTTAAAGCAGTTCGCAAATAATTACATGAATTGTGAAGTTAAGCTCCATTTTCTTTCTAGCTTGTGTGTGATGAGCACATGTCTGCCAGCAGTGTTTTATCATGGTAATCAGAGAGTCTCATGCTGAAGACAAAAGTGCTAAAAGCTGAACGTCATTCTTCTTGTCTGCAGCTTGTGAGAAGCAGAAGGCTGACTTGGTCTTCCTCCTTGATCAGTCCGGCAGCATCGGCCAGCAGGACTACGAAATTATGAAAAAGTTCACCACAGATCTGGTCTCCAGTTTTAAAGTCAGTGAAGACTTAGTGCGCGTGGGACTTGCCCAGTTCAGCAGCACCTTCCAGCATGAGTTTTATCTCAACCAGTTCTACACCCACGAGCTGGTGACCAAAAAAATCTCAGAACTGAGGCAACTAGGCGGAGGCACCCACATCGGATTGGCACTGGATTCTATCAGCCACTACTTTGAGGCATCAAAGGGCAGCCGTAAATCACAGCGCATCTCCCAGAATCTGGTGCTCATCACCGACGGTGAATCACAGGATGATGTGGCGTACCCTGCTGAACGTCTCAGGGATCTTGGGGTTGAAGTGTTTGTCATTGGCATCGGCAACGTCCATGACCTGGAACTCCTTCAGATCACCAGCAGAGATAGGCTGTTCACAGTGCAGGGCTTCGATGCGCTAGAGGGCATTAAACAAAAGGTCGTCAACACAATCTGCAAATCCAAAATTCCTGGGGAGAAGCAAGGTGAGTGAAAGGTTTCAGTTGTTTTGGGGGGGGGGTTTCAGTCACCTTTATATTTATCAGGTTGTCCTCCAATACAGATTGCAGCATCGATGTTGTCATGGGGTTTGATATTTCTCAAAGAACTGGAGTTGCCAACGAGATGCTGATCAGCGGCCACCCCAAGCTCCAGACCTTCCTCCCAGAGATAGTTCATTACCTGTCCTCCATCCAAGGGCTGTGCTGCACGGGCTCTGAGCCTGTTGAGCCTAACTTTGCTTTTCGGGTGGTGGGACAGGATGGACGACTCCTGTATGATTTTAACTTTGAGGCCTACAGTGATGCAGTAGTGAGGAAAGTCATGGCAGTAAGCCTGAGGGTTCCCACATTCTTCAACGTGGCAATGCTTCAGTCATTCGGGGAGAAGTTTGAGGCAGAATCCAGAGCGGGTGTGAAGGTGAGGGATTCACACACATGAAAACACACACTCGCATTCACCCTCATATCAGATGATGCACTGTACTGGAACTGCTGTGAGCATTTCCCACTGCACAGTATGACAACCAGTGTGTTTACAGCGTTAGTCACTTGTTCAATGTTCAACTGAGTTTTTATATAGTAATGGCTTCCTGAGCAGAGAATGATGTCACACTCCCTCTCAGAGTGGTACGTCTGACTAGAAACATCTAATGAAATATCTCTGCTTTGCCTGCATTATACTCGCTAGCACCAACAAGCTAATAAATACTTGAGGTGGATGTGAGCAGACTGCAGAGACATGACGGCCTTCTTCCTGTAGGTGTTGGTGATTTTCTCTGATGGACTTGATGATGATGTGATGAAACTGGAGTTGGAGTCGGAGCGACTGCGACAGGCTGGTAGGGTTTCATTCTCAACACCATGGTCGCAAAATTAGTGTGTTTAAAGGCAAATAATGCCCATGTAACCAGTCTGTTCTATGTTTCTACAGGGGTCAGTGCTCTGCTGACGGTAGCACTGGAAGGCGTGGGGGATGCTGCCCAGTTGCAGATGATGGAGTTTGGCCGAGGGTTCGGGTATAAGCTTCCTCTCAGCATTGGAATGCCAAATGTGGGCAGCACCATTCTTAAACAGATTGTGAGTTATTTATGTGTACGCAATTAGAATACCGGGATGGAAGTACTCGATGTTTGCGTGTGTGTCGGAACATTTCTCCACATTCTGGAGAGACTAGCTTCACTCGACTTGTGAGGCGAGTCAAAAAAAAACTGCCAAGAAAAAGGAAAGAGGACAAAAAAGCACATATTTCATTTGTGATAAATACCATGAACATTATCGCTGGTGATTAAAACCCTCAGCAGACTCAGACTGCATCCCCCGCAGATGTCTTTATCAGGTCAAATGGAGAGCTCCCAGAGAACGAAGCCTCCCTGGTCAGTAGCGGGAACCCATTATATCCCCCCCCCCCTTCACAAATCCCTAAAAAAACAATAAAAAGTATGTTCCTTACAGAAGAAGCTCAGATTGGTTGATGAACTGACGTCTTGTGAAGCAGAGTGAGACTGAAACATACGAAGAACTGAGTCAAAGCAGCTGCCACATGTCAGACCTGTGGAGACAGTTGATTCACATGAACACCATAACCAACTATTTCTGTAGCTGTTAGGTTTTACGAAAAAAGGATTCATTTTGTATGGTTGTGGATAGGTAAATGTGAACTGATCTTCATGTTTGAATTGCCTAATGGAGACAATAAATTCATTAATAATGTGTAATATTTTACAGCACTACCTCAGAACAACTCTGGCATGAGAACTGTGTGTTTCGAGTTTGCAGTGCAGTGGTTTAGGATATCCAGAATCCAGAAAATTCCCTTCGGAAAACAAAAAAAAAGCCTGAATGAAGAAAAGCAAATATGCAAATGATTCAGCATCCGACCACGTCATCCTCCAGTGAGCTGGAATGAGTGAAACATCCTTCGGAACATTAAATTTAATTTCCTGACTTGTATTTGCTGTATGTGTGTGAGTATGTGAGCGGACTCTTCTAGAAATACTAAACATCAGTGAAGGGTTTGACGCGAACAAGTTCACCTGTGTGATGTCCAGCTGTTTGTCTCCGCAGGACACTGTGTCTGATCGGGAGTGCTGCAATGTCACATGCAAATGTTCTGGACATGAAGGTATCCGGGGCTCCCGGGGCCCCCCGGGGTTAAAGGTGACAGCAAAACCGCATGCCTGTTAACTTCAAACACGACATCAGGAACTTGTAGTTAAATGGCAGGTTGCAGCAAATATAACCAAACTGACTTCTGGAATAATTCATTTAAAAGTTTTTTTTTTTTTTCTTCAATTAACATCAGCATTTGGTCAGAAAATCCTCAGCTGAGCTGGTCGTGTGGTGGCAGATTGACACTTTTTGTGTTTCAGGGTCCGTCTGGACAGAGGGGTTACCCTGGCTTCCCCGGAGAGGAGGGCATGGCGGTAAGTTCTCACGTCTGACTGTGAGCAACACATCCACACGCTTTCTAAGACACAGATTATACTAAGACTGACTGATATGAAATGGTGACATCATGAAAAACATAAAGATAAAAAGGATCCAAATGAACAAAATATCTTTGCTTTAAAAGACATGAATGTGCAAAGTACAAACATCTCATATGCGGCTGATGTTTTGCAGGGCGAGCGGGGGCGTCCTGGACCCAGCGGGCCTCAGGGCATGCAGGGCTGTTCTGGGCTCAGAGGGCCGAAGGTAACGGACTGCTCAGTAACACTGCACAGCGACATGTTATCACTGGTTCTGATTGTGTGTGTCGCGGCTTTGTGTGTGTCTGCAGGGCTACCGGGGCCTTCGAGGAAACAGGGTGAGTGTCAAGTCACCGGAGGCAGGAAGTAACGTGTTGTTCTGCTGGAGCTCTGGAATGTTTAGTCAAACGTTAATGAACGGTGACTTTCCATTCTGATACAGGGTGACGACGGAGAGGACGGACTGAACGGAGTCAACGGAGAGCAGGTACCGTCCTCAAACTGTTGGTGGGTTTCATCACTTCTGGTGGTGTGGCAGCCTCTCATTTTGTCGTGTGTCACACCCACATTTAATGGATTTAAGTCAGTTGACATGTTCATTAAATCCTGGATGTATTCTTTTTTTTTTTTAATTCGTTTAGTAACATTTTTCAGGCCTGGAGAAATTGTCCCAAAAAAAGCCATCCTGGTTGTCCTGGTAATGGCATTCTTCTCGTGTGTACAGACAAGTGACAATATGTTTTGGAAACGTGTTAGCGAAATGTGTGTGAACACTCGTCTTCAGCCGTCTCTTGTCTTGCGAGGCGGATGAGACACAAAGAGGCTTTGTGTTTGTCCTGATGGAGCTGACCGGAGGGTTTCGGGTTCTAAATTGGCTCTGGTTCTGTTCACAGGGATTGACGGGGAAATCCGGCAGTCCTGGACAAAGAGGACACCCAGGAAACCCAGTAAAAAGAATTCACATCTTGTCTCCTTACTTTCTGTGTACAATCTTTGTGTCCTCTGACTAACACGTTTGATCAATCAGTCCTGAACTATGTTGATTAGCATCTCTGCTGAATATTTTTGTTCCAGATCAATTTTATCAGAATTACTGATGAAAGCACCACTGCCGAAAAAACATCTGCAAATACTTATCTTTTCAACTTCGTTGTTCTAACATAACAATAATAATAATAATATCACAGATACGTTGATGACTCAGCGTTACTTCTGTTATTCGACTGCTAGCATTAGATTGCATGTTTGTGTGTTTGTGTTCCGATCTCTCATTCTGTGTTATCGCCTCATCTTTCCCAAACATTCCAGCACCCTCAGAGAAGGGGCGTCGGCGAGTGATCAGGGCATGTTAAACTCTGACCTTTGACTGGTTGAGTGACAGGTTTATCTGTCATCCTCAGGGTATCCCAGGTATCAGAGGGGGGGCGGGCCTTAAAGGAGAGCGAGGACTGAGAGGAGATCCAGTAAGTCCAAAACATCCAAATACACATGCAAAAAATAAGTAAGTAAGAACGAGATGCCTCAGAAGACCAAGCAGAGGAAGCAGGTTTTGAATATTCGATCACGTGTTTGATGAATCAGGGAAGCTCTTGTGTCAACCAGTTGACTCCGTCTGCGTCTTTGAAACCTGTTACTGCGCCAGGACGCGTGGACAAACTGCAAACATGTTTGCTCTGACTGAAAAAAACAATAGTTTAAATGATGACGCGGAAAAACGCCTCAGGCTGTTTTCACCTTTCACCTTTGCTCTCATCAGCTTTGTTCTCAGCCGTCACACACATCTGCAGCACATCTGGCCATGACTAGCAGGTTATGTCCTTGTTAAAATCTGTGTCTTTTTTCTTATAGGGTGAGCCTGGTGCTGACAACTCAGCCCCCGGACCCAAAGGAGACCTCGGCAACCCCGGTTTACCAGTAAGAAAGACAGATGGGTCTGACAAATACAAGTTTTCCACAGCACCACTCGAACAGCGTCACGTTTAGAGTATCCTGGCATTCCCTGTACTTAAAGGTGATAATAGAACATGGAACGAGATCTGAGGTAGTGAGGCCCGAACTAATTCTTTTTTCTTGTAATTCCTGCAGGAGGGGAATTTACAACTGTAACATATATGAACCATCTGCAAAGAAACAGACACGGGAGTTCATGTAGACGGAATAATAGTAACTTATTCAATGGAAACAGATTTTCTCACTTGCCGTTGAGGCAGCAGCTTCAGTCAAGAAGCCCCGACAGTCCTGGCCGCTTCCACCAACTCCTCCGTGAAGGTCCCTAGGCGTTTCCAAGCTAGCTGAGAGATGTAATCTTTTGAACAGAGGAGCTATTACATTTCATTACTGCTCCATCCAAGACAAGACGTATAAACAGAAATATGTGAAATAAGAAGTATTACGTAAATAGGACATAAGGAATATGATACATGTGCATTTTACAGTCTAAGTATATAATGTAAATAGTAGTTGTACATTCGGTGTGTAAATGTGCACAATCTGATCTTCAGGGTGAAGCAGGACAGGACGGGCAGCCTGGTGAGGGTGGAACCATTGGAAATTCGGTGAGATTCTTTTACCTTAATCTTAAAGTGACAAGATTAGAGGCCACACTCTTTTTTTTATTTTTTTTTTATTTTTCACATTGTTTTGTCCAAGTACGAAAGTACAAAAAAATATTTTAAATAACTAAACTACCAACTAAATTTTTAGCTGAGATCTGGGGGCGCAGAGCATGAATGTGGTGTAAAACACCAGATATCTAAAGCTATTTAACCTTGTAGGTGGCCGTGGCAATATTTGTTTCAAAAGCTGTGATGGAGAACATTAAGTTACCAGAAACCAAAACTGTTCTCAGCCCATCGTGAACAGATGTTTCTGCGTTGTACTCAATACATGTTTGCATATATTTGCACTTTCATTTGTCTTTTGTGGAAGAAATAAAAACAGTCATCAAGCAGGATATTCATGACACCCAAGAGGAAGCGATTCGGCCAACCACAGCAGTCCATTAGTCAAACTATCATCTGTCTTTCTTCTGTTCAGGGTCCAGACGGGAGACGAGGGCCGGTTGGCGAGAAGGTAGGTTAGGGAGTCACTTTATATGATATCAAAACAAATGAACTTGTTGTAAATGTGTGTGTGTGTGTGTGTGTGTGTGTGCGTGCGTGCGTGCGTGCGTGCGCGCATTTGCAGGGTGCCCCAGGACAACCTGGAGATCCAGGAGTTGCAGGCAG
>JBBMJM010027243.1:7715-18609 GCA_037832705.1 Centriscus cristatus
TGTGTGTGTGTTTGTGTATGTGTTGAAAAAGCCACAGGTGCCAGGGTGTATTTGTATTGCGTTAACGTGCATCTCCGCTCTGTGTGTGTGCGTGTGCATGTGTCTCAGATGAGGCTGCAGCAGACGACAGAGTGACGTTCACCCCGGGAAAGAAACAGAGCAAGTTTGAGACACTGATGACGAAGGAGGAGATCGAAGAAGAGCAGAGGTCAGTTCAAACTCTGTTGTCATGGTGATCAACACCAACATCAACACTGTTTGCATGTGTGTCTGCAATCAAAATGTTAATGATAATCACAATTATCAATGGTTTTATGAACAAAAGAGAAAATACATGTTTTGTTCCAAGGTTGCAGATGTCATGAGGTCGTCATTGTTCTCTGCACAGCTGCTTCCAGGACACAGTTGCTCATTTATCGTGTACTAATACACTAATACACTACACTCAGCTTCTGCTTCGAGTTGGAACATTCTGGTACACTTGAACACGTCTGAAAGATGTTTGTGGGCTGGAGAACATTTCTCTGGGCACCTCTGACAGGAGATGACGTCTGCGTTATATAACGCAACATTCCGTCAGGACGGAGACAGTCGATGTTTCCTCCTAATGTGTGTGTGTGTGTGTGTGTGTGTGTGTGTGTGTGTGACATCATAACGTCACTGTTTGTGTCCTCAGGTCTGTTCTCACTGCCGCCACCTTTATCGTTACAGGATAGAGTTTACCTCTGATTTTACTGCTCTATAATCTACACACAGGCAGATTGTGTGTTAGGAGTCAGATGGTAAGAAACATTTAATGAATAACCTTTAACCCCCCCCCACACACACCAAGTCTCACACTCATTCACTTCCTCGTGTCTTAAATCTCAATCAATCCAGTCTAAAACTGAAAACTATAATTAATTTGTATTGATTTTACTTTTTCGGATAATTAATTAATACTGATTTTATTATTTGTGTAAATTGTGTGTAAATATTTAATTGTCACGTAATCTCACATAATTGTCAGTAGAAACCATCACAGGGTCAGATGTTTTACGTTTCCTTGGTTTTGGACGGTTGAGGGTGAACTAATTATGAGGTCAAATCCAAACACACATAATTCTATTTTGTTTCAAAATCCTCTCAAGAGAACACCAGTACATCCTAGAGGCCTGTGAGGGGCCTGTGAGGGGCCTGTGAGGGGCCTGTTAAATACACCACAAACAGGGAAGAAGACAAGGAGCATGTGATGTCATTTTATGTCATATTAGCTCCGACACACAGGTTCATGTGGACAAAACGTCTTTCAGATAAAAATCTCGTTCTCTCCTCGTGTCTCCTCCACTTTGGCCTTCGAATCAGTCTATAATCTCGAACCTCTCCGGCCTTCCTGCGACCTCCTCGGACTGGCCTGCGACCAGGTTTAGTCGTCTCTCATTGGTTGAGTGAGTCACATGATGCATCTGTTGACCCGCAGCTGCTCCACCAACAGGACTCTGATGATCCTTTTATTGGTTCGCTCTAATCCAGCAGCAGAACCAGTCTTCACCGACTGAGCTGGTCGGGTCCGAAGACACCTGGGGCACAGCCAGCAGGGGGGTGGGGGGCATCCAGACTATTAGTACAGTAATTAAATGTCCACAGGGGGCACAAGGGGCTTCTTCTGGCTCCAAAGACGCTGACACCACTGACCCCGTCGGCCAGAGCTGACCTGTCTCTGTCACTCATGTACAAACAGTTACAGATGTAAATGTTTTACTGAAGGTTCTGACTGAAACGTTTGTTATGGAGTTAAATTCCATATGTGCTCTCTGCTCTTCTCCACCGGTGTCGCCAATTCCCCTCACAGCTCAGAATGTCCCCGGAGTGTGTGTACGCCGTAGCAGTCATGATTTACTTCCAGCGGTGCAGTTGCTCCCGTCCGGTTTGTTTTTAGTAATCACAACCTTTGCTTCAAACACGTACGCCACATGTTGGTCGTCTTTTTCACACCTTTTGTACATACGCTGTGATCATAAATCAGAACCGTTTGAAGGTTACGCAGTCTCTACTGCCATGTTTGGTTTTATAGATCACAACCTTCACGTGAGAAGTGACCTACGCCAGTTTTCAGCCCCATCTCGGGTGTACGCAGGCTTTTGAAATGAGATCCCAGGTGATTTGTAGTGTCAGTAGTCAGGAGGTCACGAAAAAATGTGAATGTTCTGGAGCCCAGACAGACTCCACAGGGGACCGTGGACGTCCGTGTAAACCTCAACATTTACGACCTTTGCATACATTACCTGTCAGATACCTGTTGGAAAACGGATTCACGAGAACATGGAAACTTCTCCTAAAGATCTGACGTGCAGATGTTCTTCAGACGGACCATGCACGTCAGAAAACATCTGAAAACCTGTCCAAGACCACAGAGTTGTGTAAACGCTCCGTCCTGAAGCTCATTGATTCAGCAAGCATCCCGCTGATACCCGCTAACCCTGCATGCTGCCTGCTAACGCACCCGCCAACGGTGAGTGATGTCACTCAAACCAGATGCTTTTTCTCTCTCTTTTTTTTTCTTCACAAATATGTCATCTCTTCTGATTCGTCGACCTTCTCTTCCAGTGTTCCGGAATGATCCGGCCAACCGGCAGAAGCTTTATTTTCTTACAGTTTGATGGTGAGCGTTGAGGAAGATCAGTCCGACAGAAGATCAGCTCATTTGAACAGGAAAACAAACGTGGAGCTCGTATTTGTGTCGCCGCTTGAGGCTTTACAGGGTCTGTTCCGAAAAGCAACAGGGTTTTCTATTGGGTTTTCACGTCGAAGGACGGGAATCAATCATTTTAAATAGGTGAAGTGTTTGATTGTTACTAACCCGGGAATCTCTGGGTTACTCTGCAGTACTCAGGCTTTTTACTAAACCTGCTTTCTGGAACAAACTCCTGGCGGAAAACTGGGGAAAAAAGTTTCTTTAATTTAAAATAATTAATGTGTGAAACTGCACAAATGTTTGGGATTATTAAAAGGTATTTATCCTCCTTCTCATGAGTTGTCACATTTTTTTTAAAATCACAACGGCACCATCAAGTGTTTTTTTGAGTAAAAGTAAAACAAGTGTTATTTTGTTTGATTTTTACTCAAGTGAATGTTACTAAATAAATCTACAGAGGGAAAGTTTATGTGTTGAACTGAATATTTCACCATTAATACATTGTCAGGTTCATTAATCTTTCTTGGACTAATACTCTTATCCATGGTCAGAAGTTGTTCCATTTAGAATCAAATCCGTTCACTTCGACTGCTCATTTGTTCATGTGAAACTCAATGCAACCACATTTCAGAGTAAAACTCCGCAGATACCTCAGGATTTCATTGTGGAACTGATTCTTGAATGTTTGAATGTTTATTCTAAATAATTAAGTTGCAAGAGACTTGATATTTCTTCTTGAATAACAAGAATATGAAATGTCAAACGGACGTAACGCGAGGCTAGTCATTAGCATTAGCATGAGGCTAATCGTTAGCGCACTGAACAGGTGGGTCGTTGCGTTACATCCCAAGGAGGCGAGTCGTTCATGTTCTTTGGAGGCTAGTTGCTAGGATGCTGAGGAGGCTGGTCATTAGCGTTACATTCCAAGGCAGCTATTCATTGGCAGTTAGGCTAGTCAGGTCACCAGCATCAACATCAGCCGACTGGGCTCCAGGTTCCCAGGAGTCAGATCTTACTGTTGCTAACCATGTTACCACTTACCAACAGGGATCACTGTGATGAAGTGATGTCAGATAATTCAGGTGGTGTCGTCACGTCGCACACGGTCCGTCAGTATGAACCTCATTGTGCGTGGTGGACTTCTCAGGGTGCAACAGGAACAACTGGCGGCCATCTTTCTGCTGCTGAGGGAGAACCAGGAGGCGCTGGGCGAGGTGACGGAGGGCGACATGGAGGAGCAGCTGAAGCTCTACTCCCTTTGAGGTGCTGCCTGCCCTGACAAAGGTTACTGTGGCGTAGAAAACTAGGACGTAATATACAGTCGATAAACATTTGAAATGGGTTTGTCTTGCTCTTGTTGGCGTCTGCAGATTGTGAGTCCTTCCTCTGCCGCGGACCTTTATTTAGTTATGTGTTTGTTCTGTTGAAGAACATACAACAGACAAAAAGCAGAAATAATATCATTGCCATTTTCTTTCAAATCTGCTGGAAATCGGTGATAATAATAGAAAGATTTTAGTGGATCAAATACCAAGCTGAACACCTCTGGACTCGTCACAACTCAACAAACGTAGACCTCAGAATCCTCTAAAAGTCACCTGATGAAAGTCCCCTGTAAATGTTCATCAAATGCTCCATGGAAGTCAGCAACCATCCGATCTGAAGATCCACTCCAGAACTGTTAGCATAGAAAGGCTAGCGACTACCCTGACCTTTGACCTGTGCTGCTGTTTTGTCACAGGTCATCGTCCTCCCAGTCACGTCGTTTCACAGGATCATTGATGCCCGATTAGAACGTGACTGACGGTGTTATTTGATGTTTCTGTGCATTCGTGTTTGAATTTCTTGAAGGACGTTCACGTCATGGCAGATGAAAACTGGAGTTTTGTCGACATTGTAAAGAAAACCTTTTGTTGTAAACTCATCTCCCTGTTGTCTGTCGAATCGTTACATGCAGGGAATTCTGTAAGACGCTAACATGAAATGACCGATTTCCGTTTCTTTAGGAACGTTTGTGTGGGTTTTTAGTTGAATGCTTGAATTCATCTGCGCTAATGAGGGAAATTTGTATTATTGGAGTATGTAATAGCATCAAAAACTTTTTTGGAGGAAATATGAATTTTTCTACTTTTTGATTTATTTGAGATGTTTCAACCTGTTTTTGGTTTAAAAGAACAGCTTAAGAACAGCTTGTTGGCAAAGCATCATTAAATAAAAGATTGTGGGAGTTCTTGTGTTTGTAGCTGGTGTTTAAGAAACTATTCAAAAACCTCTTGACTTTTTTTTGTTCTTATATGAAATATATGGATTTTCTTCTTGACAATAAACGTTTGGAATCATTTGAACTGTACATTTTTCAATGTTTTGAAGGTGATGCAGTAGATTGTATTTAACTATAGAGGGCGCCACTGTATGTTTTGTGGGTCGTGTGATACACAGTATATTCGTAGAAGGGGGATACTAATTCTTTTATAGATCAATTATATATCACAATAAAATAGCATAGAAATGGAAAAATGCAAATTAGAAAATGTACATGCTTTCAACCTTTTCAAACACACGCCACACTTTGTGTTCAGAGAGCAGAGATTAAATATTTCTCAGCAGAAAAAGTCCAATATTACAACATGTTGGTTTCGATATCCAACCAAACTGAGTAGTCACGCATTTCACAGACAGGTGAGTCCACAAATCTGTTGCTGCTGTAGATCCGTGGCGTCATCCGTCTAATTGATACAGCCAGCCAATTGGCAACCTCATCTGCTGATGAAACTGTTTGCTGCAAAACAGCACAGATTAATTCAAAATTGAGTAAATGTACTGAATCAAACCAATTCTCTGATTAGTATTCATGTTTAATTGATCATTCAAAGGAGGAATTTTAATCAACAGCTGTCCACTTCTTCTTTTTCAATAACACCAGCACCACCTTGTGGTCAAAACGCAGATCAGACGTAGAATCAACGAGAACAATTTCAACTGAGTTCCTGCTTCTAAGAAAAGAGAATCCCTGTTTAATATAATAAAACCCATAGTTTAAGCTTTATTTTCAGTGTGTCCGTCCACCTGTCAGAGAATATGGTCACATGATGATCAGCTAGGTTTGTGTGTTTCACTTCCATCTCACGTGGAACCTGAATGCAGCCAACAGGTACATTTAATGCTGGTTGTTCCGTAGAGTAAAGACGCGTAATGTGATCTTTGTTATTGTACTTTACGATTTACGTGTGAATATTTGTGAGGGACAAGTTTTAACGAAATGTAAAGTTGCCGAACAACAGAGTGAGGGGAGCAGGAAACCGACTGATCCTCATAAAAGCCCGCAATAAATAGTATAAATTCTAAAGTTTAAGTAGTATCAATGCTAAATTTGTTATGTTCTTTTTCTATTGTGTCTTGAACCTCTGTAGTATGAAAGAAGTTATCAAACACGAGTCATCGGAATTTGGCTGGCATTACAAAGTCACACCCTAAAAGTGTTGGCATTGGGCATTAACCTAGTTACACATTATAATGGACAATTACATGATAATGTATAATGAAAAATTAAAATAATTACAAATTTACGTGTCCGTAACGTCATGTTCTACTGGAAACGCAACGTTCAACTTCTAATGGATAAATGATTGTGAGTGAAATGTTTTTGAACACTTGCCATTCTTTCAATAAAAAGCCCAGATTTAAAATAGAGGCTCCACTTTCCTCCAGTTGAAATCATCATCATCATCATCATCATTGCTGCACTCCGACCAGATAGGCAGACGCTGTTTATTTTGAAAGTCCCAGCCGGATGTTGTCTATTGTGTCATATGTGCCTTGACCCCACCTCCCTGTGACGCGAGCGCATAGAATGGGGCATTCACGGCGAGGAGGGAAAACCCGTCTCCGCGGCGGACCACCGAATGTCTGACCGGGTGAAAAAGTTGAGAAAACACGCAGATTTTGGACGTTAACTCGGTTTGCGGATGAAAAGGGAACCTTATACCTTTGGGAGGTGAATACGCGTGGAGAAAAAGAAACGTAAAGTGGGCCTGGCTTCCTATGGAATATCAACAGTGGGATAGTTTTCCAGCTCCTCCGGGTCTCCCGACAATCTACCGCCGTAGTTCCCAACCGTTCCCGGAGGCAAACATTCCCGCTGTAGTCGACTAGAATCGGTAAGTGTGTTCAGACTACGCAGCATGAGAGAGTGTTTTTAAATCCATAAACTTGTAAAGATACAAGTGCACCTGGGAGCAAAGGTCGTCGTCGGCGGCGGCGGCGGCGGCGGCGGTGAGTCTCCGGGCTGTTGACGTGCCAGACCCCGGCTGCGGAATGTGAAGTTTCTCCGCCTCCAGCCGGAGATTCTTTCCATGTCTGTGAACTGGAGGCGAGAACATCCAGACAACAAATCGTGTGCATCCACAAAGTGTCGATGCACTTTAACACGTTTCTCTCGTGCACCTGAAACACGTAGTCTGATTTAGTTCCGTTCGACATGTCCCCATTCGTCGACCCTAAACGACGTATGAAAACATTCCTGACACTGGGGTGATACGGTTTGGGCTGTTGACCGAATTGTTACAAATACCACAATTCATTCACAAAAAGTCTCAAGTCACCGTTTCTTCCACAAGTCACCGTGCGTTGGGAGAGTTTCCATGATAAAGTGGATTATTTTGCAGGAATGTGGCTGAAGTTCTGTCTCCACAGTCGCTGACGGCCAGTGTCAGTGAGAAGCATCTGTCACGAGCTCACACATGTCATCGAACAGCACTTTCAACTTGCTCTGTTGTAGTAATGATTTCGGTTTGTGACCAACAAAACCGACGGTTCATTTCTTCTGTCTGAGGTTTGGGGGACAAGTATTGTTGTTCTTGTCGCGAGGATCCAAAGAGCCGGAGGGAAGTGGGAGAAAACATGACGGGTGTTGATGGAGATGACAGCTCCGCTTCGCCCACCGCTGCTGCTGCTGCTGCTGCTTATGTAATGAAACAAGTTGGGAGCAGGAAATGGGAGCAGGGCTGACCACAGGCCTCCTGCACCGGGGACTCAGCTCCAAACGTTCCCCCATGTTCTGTTTATGGAGCAACAAGGTTTTCTCCTGGACGAGTCCTGGACGTCCCCCAGCGACCGACCCACTTGGTCCCTCCTGGATCTGAGTGTGCGTCTGGCCAGTGGGCTGGAAGAGTTTAAGTATGTGGCTCCCTGGGTGAGACCCAGTCGATGCTCATCCAGAGCACAGGAGAGCGAGCGTCCAATCCATCCCGGACCCCCGAGGCGGCTCCAGAGCTGTCAGCTGATCAGTTGCTGCTTCTAACACGAGACGCTCGCTCACGTCTGGTCTGGTGTGAATGAGCAGTTCACATTTAACATCCAGTTCCTGCGGTCACATGCTGTTCTACCTGTGCAGGTGAGCTGGATGTGATCTTCTCTCATCTCTTCTCGTTCCCAGCAAACCTCCAAACCCCACAAATCCACGGGAGCCAGGAGAGACGTGACCGTGGTGGTGTCTCACCTGCGACCGGTGCAGGTCTGCAGCCCCCAGCATGCGGCTCTGAGGAGGAAGCGGCGGAGACTTTGAAACAAAAAGCCAGTTGAACCGGAGAAGGGACGATGGGGAAGGAGCAGGACCTGCTGCAGGCGGTGAAGAGCGGAGACCTGCTGTCCACGCAGAAGCTGCTCTCCAAACTGAAGATGGGCAGGAACAGTAAGTCAGCTGTTCATTCTGCGGGGGCTCCCGGTCACCCGCGCAGGGGTCGATCAAAGAAATCAGTGTGTTATACTGTATTAATTACACAACATGTACTATTATCGTTGTTATTATTATTATTATTACACATTTGAGACGTTGTTTGAGGAGGAAACACCGGAGGAAATTGGCCTCGTGCTTCATTTCCGGGACATCTTCTCTGATTTAGGGGACATGTGACCCAAAGTGTCCTCTGGCATCTGCTTCAACTGGTGGATCGCAGTCTGCTCACAGATGGTGGCCTGCTTGGATTAAAGGAATTAGTGGAGGGGGCTAGGGGTGTGTGTGTGTGTGTGTTGGGGGGTGGGTGGGTGGGTTCTGTCGTACAGGAGCTGCTGTCATCACCTCTTCTGCAACTTTGTGGCAAAATGTGTGCAGAGGGAAACATGAATTATTAGAGAAGGTGAACGTACAGAGGAGAGATTGTAAAACTAATATCGGTACTAACGACAGTAGCGTTGGTGCTTGTTTGTGTCATTACGTGTCATTTTCACACATTTAATCTTTAAAATGTTTTGCGAAGGACTAAAACAATGTGGGCGAGTTCTTTGACATCCCGGCAAATATCCTACAAGCACCACAGCGCCCCGTCAAACAGACCGAGCTAACGTTCCAGTGTGGTAGTTATTGGCTCTGCTGCCTCACAGCGACAGGGTCCATTCCTGGCCTGGGGGGGCTTTCTGGGCGCCTGCGTCTGTGTGGGTTCTCTCCGGGTACTCCGGCTTCAGTCAGTACGAGCTGATGTTAAATCAGTGATATTTATTGATAAATGAGTCAGACGGTTACATCCGACTCTGGAGAAAAATGGTCTCAACAGAAATGAATCTTCAGGTCACAGGTCACAGAGAGGAGTGGTCTGCAGGGGAACACGCCCAGAAGACGTCAGGGACCCTTTCATACACAGCAAAGGAGCGGGGGGGGGGGGGGGGTGATAACGGGTAATGATGAGTAGGGGAGAAGGGGCATTGTGGTGGTGTCTCAGGCGAAGTTCACACTGTTCCTGCAAGGTATGACCCCCCCCCCCTTATAAGACACAATGTAGTGAACAGGCCTCTGATGTTAGTTATCAAGCTCAGGTTGAAAACGAGTTGAGGTCCAGGAATCATGTATGATCACGACACAGTCAGTGAACCAGAAGTGTAGAACTAAGTGTCCTAGTGGATGAGGACCGATGGGTTTGGAGTCAGAAACGTCTCTGCTCGCTGATTGGGAAGACGTGTCACATGACCCACCCACGACAGGTTGTCTCCTGGACACTTTGAGACAACAACCCGTCGTCTTCTGTCCAGACGAGCCTCATTTACACAAATGTGTTAAAGACCTTTGTGTTGAGTTTGCGCCGGTGGTGTTTGTCCGTCAAACTGCTGCCGTTACGCTAAATGTTTGATGGGTGTGCTGAGTACACGACGTCCCTCCAGACGGGGGCGGCCAAACAAAGCACGTCTGTGTGCCCACCCTCAGGAGCCGCGGGGGCCCTGAGGAAGTCGGTCCTGGGGGATCCTGGGGGATCCTGGGGGATGAATGTCAGAGCGACCGCTGTCTGCACATCAGGCAGGATGGGATCATTGTTTCGTAGTAAAACTGTCAAATAATGTGGATCGATGATGTGAACCATCACAGGGACGACTCGGGATTCAAACATGTTCCGTCGGTCCCAACAGGACCTTACTCTGACAAGTAAACAGTCACATGTTTGTGTCTGGAACAGACTATGCGTTCATAGGTGAAGGTCACATGACTCGTCGACATGCCGCGTCCTGCAGCAACGATTCACCACACCGCTGTTAAAGGTCCACAAACCTTTTATTAATCCGTCAGTGAGTGTCTGTGGTGAACGTCTGTGATTCACAGTACAGACTTTCCTTTCCTGCTTCTTTCTTTGCATTATGTAACTGAGGTTCTGCTTTCAAAGCTTTTTATCTCTGCGGCTCAGAAGTCACATGACGGGGCTGTGAGCGTGTAAAGACTCAGGTTAGAGACGCGAGCAGCGATGCCTGATCAGATTCCTCCTGCGGGCCTCTGCTGCCACAGAGCCCCCCCCCCCGCCCCCCCCGCCCCCGCCCCCGCTGCCGCAGTTTGCGTTATTCACAACACATTTGACGAGTTTGACACTTTTACTACGATGTTGTGTTTCATTGACTCTGTCAGAGAAATATCAGGAACCGTTTGTTTTCACCGACACTTGATCTCTGACGTCACACCGTCTCCTCGCTCGCTGTCTGCAGGACTCCAGGGGTTGAACACAGTGGAACGTTTCAGACACGACCCACTGGGGTGTTTCCTGATGTTAGCGCTGCTTACCGTAAGGCACATGGGAGGAAAACAAACACTTGGTTGTCATGGATACAAGAAAGACTGGTTCCACAAATGCTTTCCTGTATCTCTCTCTCTGTCTCTCTATGTCTCTCTCTGTCACACACACACACACACACACACTCACACACACACACACACACACACACACACACACACACACACACACACACACA
>JBBMJM010027353.1:8177-18608 GCA_037832705.1 Centriscus cristatus
CTGACGTTTTAACAGAGATTTCACTTCCGTGTAACTGAGCAGGAAGCCAGTGCGTGTGTGTGTGTGTGTGTGTGTGTTGCGCGCGCGAGCGTATGTTTGCGCGCACGTGCGTCGTCCTGTGGGGCGTGTTTCTGGAACATCGCGACTGGGAAAATCCGAACACATCTCATCGATCAGCGTCAGCGAACAAAGCTCTGGAAGACTCATTAAGGTGAGAACACACCGTGGATTCGTCTGGAAAACGTCACCGGGCAACGCCCCCGCCCGCATTTTCACGGTTGTCCTGTCGCTGACAAACCGCGCGCGAAACGATGTTCACAGCCCGGGAAAGTGCAATGGATGAGTGAGGGACAGCACGAGTCAATGAACACTGCTCATTTACATGACACACACACTTCTAAAATACATCATGATCACCATTATGTTTACAAAGTGTGTGTGTGTGTCTGCTGTACTACTTAAATGACAAATGTAATGACTTACAATGGCATTTTTGTTCCCAACGAAGTCAGCTTGTTGTAGCTAGCTAATGTATTTGGCTAATCAAGCGCATTCTTTCATGTGGACTTGTCTCTCAGCTAAAGTTCCACCACCCACACTCAAGACTTTGTCATTCATTTAATGCTTCAAGCATTTCAACTCGTTGACCTGTGTCTTTGTGGTTTTGAAGTATGAAGTACAAGATTCGGCAGGTAAGTAGTTCAGTGCAGAGTGGGACTTTTCAGTGTATAGATAAACAATCCTCCCGTCAGAACTTGACCCCTGACCCTCCACAAGGTAGCAGCGTTGAGTCGAGTCAACTGTTGAGTCGAGCACATTCAGATGTGTGGACTTGCAGTTTGCAATGAGTTTGTCGAGATTCTCATTAAATAAATTACAAAAAAGATCATTTGAATCAAGTCTGTCCATACGCACCTGAGGTAAACTCACTGCAGTGCAGTGGGTCTCATCCCCCTAACCAGAATTCTGTTTCCCGTTCTACAGGTGCTTCAGGTGACGACTCCAGCATAAACGCAGCTTTTCTTCCTTTCAGATGGCTGACCCCGTGCACTATCTCCATGTGTGTGGAGATGCCTTCTACTTCCGTGGTACAAGTTATTTACATGTTCTCTACACACGTTACATGTCAGTTACCGTATTGGATCATTTGACTTTGATTGGCTGAATAATGTTTTTCTTTCACTGTTGTTCTTTCACTTTGTTTAGTTGAAACTTCTGAAACAGGTGAGGCAACGTTATGTATCCTTGAACATTTAATTTAATATTGTGATTAATAGAATGTTTATTAACCAGACGCTGTCCTCCATCCATACTTACTGTGTGTGTATCACAGATGTCTGTCTGTCTGAAGACGCTTTCAGAATGTCTGATCGCTGCATTCGTCATTTGTTCCGGAACAAAAACAACAAGTATCTGGTTTTAGACGACCACAACCAGTTTCAAGTGCAAATGCTGAATATGAAGCAGATTCGTCAACCTGGTAACTACACACACACACACACACACACACACTCAATCCAGCTGAGGTGTGGTTCATGGGCACTATTACTCATGTGTGAGGTAATCGCTGGGGGGAGGGGTGTGTGTCATATTTTTTTTATTATCAGGCATATTTGCTTTTCCTTAGGCAACAAATTCGTCATCCAGGTTTACAGCGACTCCAGCCGGGAGCTGAAGACCGGTCGGCCCGTGATTCTCTACGCTGAAAAGGGTGTCAAGAAGATGGTGGTTTGCTGCACTGACAGTCAGGAGATACACGCGCAGGCGATGGTGAGAGGTCCATTTCACGGTGTAGGAGAAAAAACGATCATAGCGACGAGGAATGCAGTCGCATCCTCTTTCTAGCTGGATGAATAAACACTGGAACACTGACAAGTCATCTAGTATTTCAATCTTTAAGACCTCAGGCGTCGTTGCTGGACGGAGGTTCTGTGGTCAGACTGTTTTGTAGTCACAAACATGCACAATACAACCACGTCTGACCTTTGACCCCTGACGGAGGAAAAACTCGGGAAGAGCTGCAGAAAGAGGTGGGACGGACAAACCAGGGACAGATGTTTGCGTAATACTAAAGTGGTCATAGTACACAACTTTAGGGTTGTTTCCCGGGGGGGGGTACATCAAACTGCTTCAGTCACACTGAAAATGTACTTACTTTCATGGTGGATAAGTTCAAAATAGTTCCTTAATAATTCCGTACATTTCTCCCGCAGGAGCTTCCGCGCGACATCCATGGAAGTGAACACAAGGCTGTGTTCTACATGAAAGAACTCCCACGTAGGGAATGCATGTTTCAGTCTTCGGTGTTCCCCAACATGTACCTGGGATTCGAGTCGGACCCGTGCAACTCTACTCTGGTCAAACTGGTCCTGCATCAGAAGGTCGATGAGGTGGACGAAGCTTCTTTGATCAGACTGATGTGAGGCATCAATTTAAAAGAAAAAATTACTGGTAAAGAGAAACAGGATGGAGGAGGAAATATCTCATGGATTTTCAGTAGTTTCCTATGAGTCAATAAAATTAGCATTTAATATGATCAAGCCAGTGAAATACTGACTTATTACAGTACATATGTTAAATGACAACATAATAAAGCCAACTTTATTCTGATGTGCAAGGAACTTACTGTCACATCTCGTTTTGTGCACACGACAGGCAAAGACACGAACAATGAATTTTTTGGGGCAATTATGAAGAGATAAATGAAACATGATGTGTACAGAGTAAATGAATATCAGCTCGATATAAACATGCGTCACCGGTGTGTGTGATCACTGATCATAAGACTTTTTTTTAAGCATCCAAATGTTCAACTTTTCTTCAAGCGGTGTTGATTTTTAATTTGCTATTTGCTCAACTCAGTGATTTTAACCTACACGAAGCACATGAATCGACAGGCAGGTACGACTGCTGTTGGTGAGAGTTTGTCAGCAGAGGACGGCATTAATGTCAGAACCTGCTCGGGATTATTGCGCATGCACGCACACATGTAGCTGGACGTAAATGGGATTTGTCTGTGGTCAAGTCGTGTGTGTGTGTGTGTGTGTGTGTGTGTGTTTGATGGAATTCCGGAAATCTGAATAGATGCAGGTGTGACAAAAACGGAAGGAGCTGATGAGTCGTGAAAGGACAGAAAACATCTGGAGTCTGAAGGGGGAAAAAAAGTCACCTGTAAATACGATGACGTGTCAGGAGTTAAGATGACCCCTGAACTGTTGACACGCACACACCCTTGAATCACTGTAATGTCTCCAAATTATAAATGATAGAATAATTTACAGAAAACCAGGACTTGTTACACTCATCCTGGGTGAGGCAGCCCCCCCCCTGCCTTTGAGGGCCTCAGTCCAGTCATTGTGTCGTTTACTTGCTCCATAGCAGCGCGATGGCTTTGCAGAGGCCCACGTCGTTGTAGTTGAAGTAGCAGAGGCCGGCGAATGTGACGGTGGACAGGAGGAAGAGACCCGCGCGGGCCATCTTCTCCTTGGCCTCGCCGTGAACGTAGTCTGTGAGAACCTGCCCGATGCCCCTGGGAGAGAGAGAGACGCCTGCGTGCTGAGCAGCTGAAGTAATGACACCTATCGGCAGTGGTTGGTCACGTCCACTAAACCAACAACTGGCCTCGTGTTGCATTGGGTGGAAACGAGCATCTACACTGAATGTTTGCACTGGAGGGACATGTGTGGGGGGTTTTTTATAACTTGGGGGGGGGGCTGTTTTACTCAAAGAAATAGATTTTGCCACCTGTGCCACTTAAAGCCTTTATCACATTGGTTGATGGCCAAACATTCCTCGGGGGGGGGGGTACAATCCTATTAGACACAGGCTATTTGCTGGATCAGCTGAAAAGGAGGAAGCGCTCTTAACGATCTCATGTTTCAGCTGACTGCGCCGCCGCCGCCACCAAGTGACATCAAGGTATTTTCAGGCAGGTTTTGGTGAAGGTGGACAGAGTCGGACCCTTCAGAGAGCTTAAGACGACTTATCACCACTCATGACTGGGATTTGTGGCCTGCGCCTGCCACGCTGCTCCGTCTGCACTCCAACTGATGGACGAGCACACGGCAGTGACGCTAAGCTGAAGCCTCCGCTGAGTCTGCAAACAGCTGCTCGACGCACAGATGCTGATAGTCGTACAGAGACGAAGGAATGTGCCCCTGATAACCCCCATAATAGGATTGTTGGAGGACAAGACAAGATCTACTGTCAAATTTAAATTTATGTATAAATAATACGGGTCAACTTATCGCAGCGTGGACTTTATTCACGTGCATTGTTGATTGCATTGTCCTTCTTGCTTTAAGTAGTGTGTTGTTCGCAGTTTCAGTTCTATTGATATGATTCTTTTGATACCAGGTGGCAACCCCGTGTATAAATAACAGGCAATGAAACCCCCCACTTCAATATTCCAGACTGTGGTCAGGTTTCTGCTGTGTAATCACAGAATGAAAATGAAGTGAAACTTGTTCGGAAGCTTCGGGTTGAAGGAGGAAGTCGGGCATCGTACGCGGACAAGAGTGGCAGAGAGTCAACCTGAAGCTGCTGTAAAAGCAGGAAACATGACGTCTTCTCCTCGGTTTGCATTCACTGTACTCACCAGTGTCCGTGCAGGGTCAGGGCAGCGGCCAGCGAGTAGTCGACAGCAGGAACGGGGTGAAAGTAGGCGACGGGCCCCAAGGCGAGCAGCACGACGCTCAGCACTCGCTCTGCTGTCCAATGCAGAGAAGCCGCCTTCGGCCCAGAGCTCGCTGTCAGAGCGAGAAACAAGACGTGAAGTTCTACAAACTGACATCCTCTGCACCGAGCAGCAGTAGTTTGTGTGTAGTTTGTTTAATACATCAGTACTCAGGTTGGTTGGCATGAAACTATACTGTGAACCGAACAGACACCTGGACTGCGTTCCACAAACCGTTCTCCCTCTAGTCTGTGTGTGTATATTCGTACTCATTACACAAACCGTTCTCCCCGGTCTGGTCTTGTCTGGTACATGTTCTTGTAAACTGACCGTTCAGAGCCTGGGACGCATGAATCCTGGCCGTGAGCTGGTACGACTGCTCCTGCAGTTTGTGTGGGACAACCAGTGGCCGAGCCAGCAAAGTACTTTGATAGAACAAAGCTGCAAAGAGATGAAGTCCTTTTACTAAATAGTACAATTCAACGTACCAAATAATACAATTTAAATGATCATCAACATTGAAGTGACACCATTCTATACTAGTGTATTTGTACGTGGTTCCTTCAAACTATCTGTGTTTCTGTATGTGTTACGTGTAAATGAATACAACCTGTACACTTAGAATTTCCAACATTTTAAGGTCAGTTTAGTTACTGAGCGTCTCTCGTGCGAGTAGTAACGTCATGGCTGCATGTCATTAGCGTGTCAGCGTCACAATGTCAGAGGACATTTAGCTGAGTTCAACAGTTCCAGCTGATTGAACTGACTAACTGCTTACTCAGTTGAACCGGAGGGTGTGAATATATTTACGACGTATTATTTACGTGGAGTCAAGAACTCGAAAGTCACGTTAGGATTCGCCTCTTCTCCAACCGGTTTATCTTTAATGGTTCCGTGTTTATTTAGCCACCGACGTCACCACGCTGTCTGAGTACACAAAAACGCTGGAACAGACAATCGGTACGTACGTTTTGCTCCTCTGCGACACAAAACAGAACTCAACCTGATGACAGCCGCCATGACGATCAACCAACCAAGGTCACCACACTCACCCGGATGTAGTTGTAGACGCAACAGCGGCACAAAGATATTCGCGTGTTTTACAAGGTAGAACACACGATTTCAATAGGCAAAGATGTGAGGTGATTTGTAATGTGCTTGGTGAAGTTCTCTGGTCGGACTATCTGCAATGTAGAAATTTTGTTTGTTTATTTTTTTTCAAACGAAGGGTCAGTGATCTTACGTACTTTACACCTCCGTGTAAGAAATAACACGGTGCGGATTCTCTCATACATTGAATATCTTTGAATGACGTCATATCCTGCTACGGCGTCGATTCGCTGATTTACACGCGTGAGTATTCCAAGTGCCTCGGTATTCTAAGGGCCTCGGTGTTTCGCATGATTTGTAGATCTGTTGTTCTTCGGCCGCTGCATCACTTCCTCACTAGCCGGGTAAACCAAGGTTACCTCTTCCTCGGCACCGTGTCTGTCACTGTACTCCTGCGTTAAAATTAACGTAATGGACAATTTTGATAATTTCAGCGCGTCGGAGAAAGCGGAGGCGACGGAGCTCCAGCGTATGATCGCAATAGAACAACAAAAAGCCCAGTTCCAGGCCCAGGTTCGTATGTTACATATTAAATAACGTTGAACGTGTGAGGCCACATGCGGACATACCGCGACGGTACAATTCCTTCTTTTGGAGTGGCGCAATGCTAATAATACGTTGAAACAAAGCTGGAGCCCCGCTGACAGCACAAACGTGTTAAGTTAAACTTTAAAAAGTTTGCTAGGGTCACGTCAAAATGAGTCCTCGCTTTATATCTGACGTCAAATGAGGTGTACTGTAAATGCTGGTGATGCCGTCCAATGGTCTTCTATCAGGGCCAGATGTCAATAAGAGTATAGTTTGAGTGGGTAGTGTATATTTTAGCCATATCCAAGAGAAAACCACAACATAAATGCTTCACCATTCTAAACCAATCAGAATAGTGTTGACTCATAGGCGTCTGTACATCAGTCCCACAGTTCTGAACTGTCACTTCTGTCCAATCCAGGTGCACAATTTCACTGACGTCTGCTGGGACAAGTGTGTGGACAGCCCAGGGTCGAAGCTGGACCACCGGACGGAGACGTGTCTCGTGAGCTGCGTGGAGCGATTCATCGATACGACCTTGACCATCACCAACCGCTTCACTCAGATGGTGCAGAAGGGCGCTCATTGACGACGGACACTGAAGACAACGACAATCTGTGACAAGTGTTTTGTTTTGTTTTTTTCTATTGTTTGATGTTCAACATGAAATACAGGTGGGAAACTTGGGAGTTGTAGCAGATGTGACAGTAAACTTTGACGTTCAGCCCGTTGTCGTTCTTCATGTGTGATTGTGAAAGGAGCCAGCCATCGCAGAGAAATACAAATTTTGTTTGTGTTCACATCTGAGCTTAAACGTTCCACAGTGAAGTAGTTTGGGAGTGATATGTCATCTGTGTCGCCATAGCAACAGAGCTGGCTGTAGTCTGTCTGTGTCTGTATCCTGTAATATCCAGATGGTACAGACTGTTCTACCGGTATGATGTATGTCACAGCTCTTCCTGTGACATGTCAGAGTTACAGACCTTCCAAGTGAAATCTGGTTACCCAGTTATTTATTGGAATTAATAACAACATAGATGCTGCATTGACAACGGAGCATCTGCATCAATCTGAAATAGTTGCAAACATCGGGATAAATATACAGCTACAATCCAGTTTACAAGTGTACAAAAACTGATAATATACTTCTCAACCAGAATAGATTCTGGTTTTAACAATGATGGAGAAAAACAGGAAATTTATAGGATTCTGACATTTAAAAAAAAAAATCTGTATTGCTGAATAACCAGAAGAGCTCCAGCAAATATGTAAACTGCCCACGTGCAACAAATCTGAATCAATGTCGAGGTTCAAAAGTGAACAGTCAGCAGAAAGGATTTTATGACTGACCGATATAAAAAAAATCTGCTGATGTCGTCAAATCCACATAAGTGAAGCATCTTGTTGAGTGTCGCAACCGTCCATGTGTGTGCAGCGATCGCAGCAAAGGTCAAAGGCCACAGTAAAATCTCAGGTGCAAGATGAGATTCCAGGTAGAGAGTTCAGACAATTTGGCTCCGGCTCCCGTATTAGTCAATAATTGTTTCACAAATCCTGAAAAACAAACAAACCAGAAACAATACAGACCCGGAACGGTGAGAGAGTGGAGCAGTCAAGTTACATGAATTCAGTTAAATAGGAAACAGGGAAAATAAAATCTGTGAATATACATCATATGTCGCTTTACATTGTTGGTTATTAATAAAGAGCGAAAAGTAAAATGACACTGACCTGCAAGTATCAAATAAGTCATAAATCGTGTTAATGAAAGACAATAATTCCAGGTTAAATAGTGAGGCTGTTGATATTTTTAGCAGCTCTGAGAGCAGATTTCATGGCGGTTTCGATCCAGCCGTGAGGAGTCGCTGTGTGTTCCCCTGCGAAGTGAACCCGTCCTTCTCTCTGGAATAGTTCTCTGGCGTACTGTCCCTGGTACGGCGTGAACAAGGCGAACGCTCCCAGGCTGTAAGGATCCAGGCCCCACTTCTTCACCAGGCCCCCCGTCCACAGTGACCTGACGTCCTCCCCGTGGATCTTGACCAGGTCGTCCAGGACCACGGCCATCAGCTCCTCCTCGCCCATCCCTTGGAAGAGGGTCGAGTCATCGGAGCAGGTGTACGATGCCAGCAGGGCCCCTGCGGCCGTACCAGGGAAGCTGTGGCTGGGGTAATAAATGAACCGCGAGGGGCGGTCGGTGACGCTCTTCCCCCCTCTGATGCCCTCGTTCTCCCAGAAGCGCTCACTGAAGCTCAGAACCACTTTGGTGGAGCTGGCGTAGTGAACCGAGCGCAGAGCTTCCATCTTGTCCCCGGAGAGAGGGGGCTGGAAGTCGATGAAGAGCGCGGCCTTGGCTGTGGCGGTGACCAGGGCGTAGTCGACGGTCAGGCTGGTCGGGGAGCTGGAATTCAGCCGGTCCTGGTACTTTACAGTGACGCGGTCGCCGGCTGTTTGGTCAATGAGCTTGACCTTGGAGTTGAGAAGGATGGTGGCGTTCAGCAGCTTGTAGAAGGCCTGCGGGAGGTGGTCGAAGCCATCGGTCACCTCGAAGTAGCTGGATAAAGTAAACAAGGCAAACGGGACAGATGTACAATGAGCCAGAAATTCCTTCATATCGTTTTTTTTTATTGTTTTTATTCTATTTGCTGCCTTACACAGCTGAAAAAAAGAGAAAAAAAACGATTTATTCTGTGAGCCTGTTTCAACAGGCGTAATAAAACATTTCTTGACCGTTTTTTGTTGTTGCGTACTGATTTTCCATCAGCCTGTTTAAAAAATTAGATTAAAAAAATGCTTGACGATGGCTGTGTCTGTGAGTAAAAGTGACACACGTCTTACTTGGTGTTGTCGTTGATGTCTGACTGTATGTACAACATCTCCACCAGCGATGTGTAGAAGAGGCTGTTTTCATTCAGGATGTCCCCAATCATCCTCAGGGCGCCGCGGCTCAGGTTTCCCTCCTTCACCAGATATTCCTGTCAGCGACAGCACGTCCACCCTCATCACACATCTGTGAGATGGTGTCACATCATCCGTCGGACGTTTGCTACCTTCACCGTGTAGGAGTCGTATTTGTCCAACATGGCGCTGCAGCCGCTTTTCTTCAGGTCCTCCCTCACCTGTGCGCACAATCACAACACGTGGGAAAGGAAAACCCTGCCATTGACGAGCATCGAGCGGGGAAAGAAATCGACGCAAACCTTCCACAGAGCCTGACTGAAGAGCTGAGCGGCTGTGTGACCCCTCTCGCGTTCGTTCAGGGTGTAATTCAGCAGGTCCGGGTCGCTCTCCACTGTGTAGGTTTTGTGCAGGTTCCCGTTGATCAGGTAGTACGTGTTGATGTCGTCTTGGATGAAGTGATTCAGGGGAATCCGTAGTTTGGAGGCAAACGTGAGTAGAATCCTGTTGAATATATTGCAGATTGACTGAACAGGTTGCAGATGTTTCCACGTATTCACTCTTCTGATGTCTTTTGGTCTCTGCCAGCTCCATGAATCAATGGACAAAGTTAGAACTGGTTGCCTCGGACCACCCCCTAATATCTGTTGGACAGTGAAAGACTCACTTGTGAAAGCTGGGGATCCTCATTGCGCCCACTTCTGCGTACCAGCCTTCTCTTCTGTTCCTGAAGGTCTCCACGCGTCCTCCAATGCGACTACTGGCTTCTATTATGGTCACCTTGTTGTCCATGATTAATCGTTGGGATCAAACACGCAGCACAAAATCTCAACGGGTCATACGAGACTTTACCTTGTGGCCAGCGTCTTCCAAAAACTTGGCAGCAGTGAGTCCAGCGATGCCTCCACCGATGATGGCTACATGTCTCGGTGTCTTTGTGGCGGGGAGCCCTTTGTCCACGATGTCCAGAAGCTCGCTGTAGTCTTTGTCCTGGAGGCACTCGTACAGAGGGTCCCCAGTGATCCCGACCACAGCAAAGACCACGACCCCCACGAGGACCAGAGGAACTGACAGAAACCGAAAAACCATCGGTTCAGACCCACGAACCATTTAAACAACCTGATGTCACCTACGCAACCGTCAACTTCCATACACACACACACACACACACACACACACACACACACACACACACACACACACACACACACACACACACACAC
>JBBMJM010027567.1:4449-15314 GCA_037832705.1 Centriscus cristatus
CCACCACCCCAAGAAGTTCCACCACCCCAAGAAGTTCCACCACCTTCACCACCCCAAGAAGTTCTACCACCTTCGCCACCTCAAGAAGTTCCACCACAAGTTCTACAACACCTCCCACGCCACAGACCCCTCGTCTCCAGTGTCTGACAGGGAAAATGTTGGTTTTCTTGCCTTCTGCTCACCCAGGCTCCATCCAGGTCAGAGGTCAGTTTGTCTTTTGTATAAAACCTTACAGGTTCTTTTTGTGTTGTGAGAATGTGGCCAGTCACAGCTTGTAAAATTCGACATCTCTGATGGCCCAGCATGTCGAGCTGGGGTTTTCGACCCTGGTCCTCCTTCGCGATGGAGGAGCTGACTAGGAGTTGAGTTTTTCTACATTAATTTCTTACCGTGGATTTCAGCGACAGCAGCACCAGCCGGTTGCCATCCATGTTTAATGCTCCCAGACATGTTTACTCTTGTGACAGTCTGATGCGTTCAGTTAAGGATGTGACAGCTCATCTGGTAGAGTCGTTTAATGTGTGAAACTAGTCGGTTTGCGCCCCCAGTTTGGGGAGGGAGGTCTGCAATGCAAGATAACCAAAATAATATAGTAATGTGGCACATCAGATTAACTGGGGGCTACAGTAATGTGCTGTTCTGACGTACGCCAAACACCAACTCAATGAAGTTATCAAATATGAGACTGGTACGCAGCAGCTACTTTCAATGAGACGTTCAGGACCCCGTGGACCAGGGTTGAAGGCCCTTAACGGTAGCATCATGTTCTGATGACTCTTACTTTCCTTGTCAGATCAGAGGACGTGGCTCTTCATCTCCAGTGTGTCTCCACTGTGCGGGTACACGGTCCAGGCCGCTGACAGCTCTGGGGTCTTCCTTCAGTCTCCTCTGCCCGGCTGCCACAGCCAGTCACGGGTGAGCGCCTCTGTAATCCTTTACCCCCACTGGTCATCCCGCAATTTTTAATACAGCCTTGTCCTTGTTATAGAGGAATGAGGAACGTATTGTTTTTTTATGCCGTTCAGTCACACAATCACATGGTGGAATAATAACATACAATGGTTTGCCTTTTATTTTGAAGGAAATTGGCTTTACAACTTTAATCTGCTCTGATTAGTTTTGTAAAGTGAGAACACTGGAGCAGGCAGGTGCGATTTTAAAAATGCCTTTCAGTAAACGATTAAATTACAGATGGTTTGGTGAGAGTTCTTAAAGACAGGAAGTAAAGTGTGTGTGTGTGTGAGGCAGTTGAATTAAAACCTGCCGTTAGAGAAGGATATACGAGGAAAAAGTGCCGACATTCCTAAGCTCATGTGACGTGGACGTGTCATGTGGTTATTTATCCTCATATGTAGAATTTAATGCTGCTGCTTTGTCTCGTCCTGTGTTTATTCATGACGTGCAGGCTGGGACTTTCCCACCGGGTGTTTTATGTTCGGCCTGAGTGAAACACGTTGGACTATTTTTTTCATTTGCACTCGTACATGACTTACTGACTTTACACTGACTTAACGGCTCTCACCAGACCCCCACGGCCGTTTCCTTGCCTCTGCGGTTCTGGGACCTTTCCATGCAGCGGTACAGGACTCTGGACCTGCAGTGCCCTTACCGAAGCCCCCCGCCCACGATAGTCACCCCATCTGTCGCGCCCACCATCCCCACCACCTCGTCCTCCACCACCACCAAGAGTCCAGTCAGTACCCAGGTTATCCCGAGGCCGACAGTCATCTGCTCCCCCCGTCACATGGTTGTAGAGCTTCCAGCCGGTCCCATCTCTGGCCTGTCAGTCAAAGGTGTGTGCATGTTTTGGTGCACATGGATACCATCAGCCAGTGCATGAGCTGCATCTGAACATGCTTCAGGGGGGCAGCTGTGGTGGGCTGTTGGATGGGGGAAGGGGGGTACATGCACGCAGCTGCACAGGAGTAACACATGTTGCGTGTTTTCCAGACGTCAGTGGGAATCAGATGAGCCTCCAGGATTCCCCGAGACACTGCAGGTATTCAGCCAGCGCAGAGAAAAATGGCAAAATCCAGCTGAGTCTGCAGTTACAGTCGGGCTGTCACATGAATGTGCAGGCAAGTACACAACCGCCACGACCGTACACAGTACTAGGACGTTTGCTGCATCTATCAACACTTTTTTTTCTCCTAAAAGGGTAAAATGTACATCATCACTGTCGTGTACGTGACTGGAGGCGGAACCAAAGAGGCTCAATTCTCATGTCCCGTTTCCACCGCAGCTGCTGGACAAGGTAGATGGACGTTTCCTCCGTGTGTGTGTGTGTGTGTGTGTGGCTGACCCTTGTCACTCGTGTCGTCCCTTTCAGAGTGCAGCATTCCTCAGGAGCAGCGTCTCCCCTGCAGACGTGGATCTGTGTCCCGGTCCCAGTGTCTGTCGGTGGGCTGCTGCTTCAGCAGCCACCCCCCCACCTGCTACTACCCGATGGATGGTGAGCAACAGTCCGTGTCCCCGCCAACACTTTCACACCACTTAGCAGAGCACAGTCGAGTAGTTTTGGGTGTAGGAATGTTTGCGCGACAGCTACTGGGGGGTGTGACGAGGCCCGTACACGAGCAAAGATACCCTGGGTCTCATTATCAATTCTGACCTTTTCCATGACTGCGTGTCTTCCCCCAGAGTGCACGACCGACCGCCACTTTGTCTTCTCCGTGCCGGCCTCGCTCACTGAGCCCCCGCTTTCCCCCGCCCTGCTGGTCGTGGCCAGCAACTCCACCTGCAAACCTGAGCGAGTCACTTCGGAATACGCCCTGTTCAAGGTCCCGATGGACGGCTGCGGCGCGCGCAGACTGGTGAGAGGGGTTTGGACGCAGACCGCAGGGGAATGTCACGCAGTGTCAGACTGAAGGTCGTCCTGACAGGAAGTGGGCAAGACGGTGATCTACATGGTGGAAGTCATCAACGTGGTTCACGCCATCAGCCTCAACTACGGAACCATCACCAGAGATTCTCCCGTCAGGTCGGGGCATGATCACGTTTACCGACGCCATCTTTTTTCTTTTTCTTTTCTGTCTGTGACCTGTGTCCATCTGCAGTATGAACGGCACGTTTCTGGAGCATGAGGGCTGCGTGTTAAAGGATGCACTGCAATGTCGCAATGTTTTTGTGTGGCGATACATCGTCGACTATGGCTATTTTATTTTTCTGAAGCCGTTTTGTGCCCACATCATCTTAATGATTTGAACAGGTTTAATACGCTCTGTGCTCCGCGTCAGGGTGCTGGTGGAGTGTCGGTACATACCCGGCAGCGTTCTGACCGTCAGCTACCTGGTTAAAACTCCGAGCATCGGCCCCGCGGTGCAGACTCAGGGGGTGTTTGGAGTCCAGCTCCGCATTTCCAAAGGTAAGACTGCAACCCACTCCCACCGGCGACATGTGGTCTGACGAACAGCCCCGGTCCTCTCGCCGCAGACGCCCAGTACAGCAGCTACTACCCCCAGTACCACCAGCCCCTGCAGATGCTGCTGGGGAAACCCCTCTACCTGGAAGTGCGGCTGCTGAACCCTGCCGATCCCGGGCTGGTGCTGCTCGTGCACTTCTGCGTGGCCTACCCCCGCTCTGGGACGGCTGTGTGGGTGCTGCTCTACAACGGGTGAGTGGGACGACGTCTCCTGTGGCGGTTCACCGAAACCGTCTCTGCCTACGTGGTAATTCCGATTTGAGATTTACCGTATTTAACCTGCATAATTTGTGGTTTACTTACTGTTTTGTGGTTGGAGACTCCGAACCCAGTTTCCTTGTCATGGATGAGTTTTTGATTCCTAGATGCCCCAACCCTTTGGACCCGGCCCCCCAGCAGGATGTGGTGTCCGCTCCTCTGTCTCAGACCCGCCGCTTCACCGTCAGCACCTTCCAGTTCCTCCCTGATGGTGAGTTCAAGGACCCGGACGAGGAGGTAAGGACGACTCACTCGTGGACAGATGCTGTCAGCTCGATCCCGTTTGAAACTCTGGCTGTCACTCACAGATCTACTTCATGTGTTCGACTGAAATCTGCTCACCACGTGACGGCCCGTGTGTCGAGGGCTGCTTTGGCCAGTGAGGGGAAGGAACGTGTCCGTGTGACACACACACACTCTGAGTGAGCCCCGTCGCCCCTCTGAAGACGAGAGACGGCCGTGGCTGCTTCCATATGACAGACGGACAATGATTTAATAATGATTGTTTTCAATTATTTACAGAGACGGATCCATTTCCTGTTTTGTAGTGAGTGGAAGACGCTAGCAATGATGCTGACGTTCATTAAAGTTATTTTCTGTGTCCTGTCCATGTCTGTTCTGTTCCTGAGGCCCTGGACATTAGTCACTCAACAACCACAATAAAACCACAAGGACACGTGTGGGGGTGGGGGTAGGGGGGCTCTCCAGCAGGAAGTGATGCTCCATTAGAACGTGTGAGGCAGCAGCTCTGTCTACATGAATCGAGCACTCAAACTGACTTTGTTGCTGCAGGTGTGAGAAACCCTTCCAAAGAAAAGCACAAATATTTCCAATGGATTTACTTATTTTTACCTGAAGTTAAGGTTAAAATCTGTGGTATTTTCACCAACATGCCTCCAGCAATTCTGCAAATCAGGTCGATGAGTGACAGATCTTTTCAAAACTCCCCCCGATGTCCCCCTGACCTGGGGCCCCATCAGTGAACCCGGAGTTTGTTGATGCTGGAATGAGGGAAAACTGCAGATTTACTGAAACTGAAATCAGGCATTTGGAACTTTAAGGACGTTTGATTTATTAGTTTACGATTTAAAAAAAAAAAAAACTGAACTGAAACAAACTCAAACCCCTGGTACACCACATAACCCGCCATTTGTACCGAACGCCTCCGAGTGAGAGCAGCGGCGGGTGAGGAGGACGCCGTGTTGGGATGTTCTCACACGGAGTTGTCTGTCGGCCGGTGATGGCGACCAAATGTGTGTTTCTGTTAAGAAGCTGCGGGAAGCAGGGACACATCTGGAGATGTGATCGTCCACCTGTGGCTCATAATTCACCGTCTGCTGGTCACATCAACACAACTTCAACAGTTTTCAAAGAAATTCCACTTGAAACCGCCTCTGTCGCTCGGTGTGACGTCTGCAGAGGGTTCAAAGTTCCCTCTCGTGCTGATAAACGGCTTTTATTTGTGTGTAGTTTTGGATTCATGTGACTTCCAGCCAAGATGTGTTTTCACCTTTTGGAGCAGTTATTAGTTTTGACGTTGAGAAATAATTAAAGAACGTGAAGCATTTCACCCACTTTAACCCTTATTTACCCTTAAAAAATGTATTTGTTAATGTGTTAAAGTTTTTTGTAATTTGTACCGTCCTCCGAAGTAATTTGTTTACCTCTGTTTTCTTGCTGTAAGGTGAATATCCTCCAAGGGCTAAATAAGTTCTTGTATTCTACTAGTTAATGCGTTGAACTGGTGAAGAGGTTGACTGCCTCGTGCTTGTGGACGAGCCTGCTTTGACCACTGGGGGTCGTCCGAGCTGCAGCCGCCGCCGCCGGAGGACGAGGCGCTGCAGATGACTCACAGCTGGGCTGCTGCGTTCACAGACCTCGGTTGTGTAACGAGTTGGGAATGAAATCTTTTAAGAGTTGGGCTGGAGAGAAAGAAAGAAAAAAACGCGCGCGCTGCTGTTCCGTGTTGCGCGTAATGACGCGCCAAACGCCGCGCACGTTGTGTAAAAACACGCAGCGGAGGGAAGAGTGCGGAATGCGCGCGCGCGTGTGCGCACAAATATGGATTGACGATGGTAGAAGTGTTTCCACACGCGGACACGCGCGCGCACACACTGCGGCACACTGCGCGCACTCGCGGCGCTGCATGGCCGCCTGGCTCCGCGTTCAAAGGGAGAGCGGAAGATAGGAGGAGGGGAATGACTAGAGCAGGAGGGAGGGGGGAAGGAGGGAGGGAGGGAGGACCATTTCCTCTCTGTGAACGCACACACTCCGCAACAACACACCGGGAAGAAACGGGGAGAAATAACACGAGGAAACGCCGTCCGTGCGCTTTGGGTCCGCGTCGGGGACAAATCCCGGAGGTTTCTGTTTTTGATTTTTTGCTGTTGGCGCAGACTCGCGGAGGAACATGGGGGGAACAGAGAGCTCCTGACGGGGATTGACTTTGAGTGAACCTCTGGTACGAGTCTCCGAGGCAGAGACGAGGAAAAACAGGGCGACGGGGAGGACATGTTGAGGGGGCTTTCGTCCTGAGGATGTTGAGCTCTTGAAAAAAAAGGGGGAGGCCGAGCGGAGATCGGTCGGTGGGCTTCACGTTCACGTTCCTTCCATCGGGTTGTTGTGATCTGAGGAGGTAGGCCTCTGCTCCTCATCCACCAGCGCAGCTTTTTCCCTTTTGTCTGCTGCCCCCCCCCCCCTACACACACATACACACACACTTCCCAGCTGTCCGCCTCTGGAGGAGATCTCCTCCGTGAGCCTCCAGAGCGTTCGAGGCCCGGGACCAAACACAGGGGAGAGAGAGAGAGGCGCCGAGGTGCGTTCCGAGCAGTTCCGCCCGAGCAGAGGACGCAAGAAAACGGGGTTTAAATGTTAATGTCGACCGACGTTGCTTCCATCATGCTGCCGGTGTCCCGCGGACTCATGGACCGGGATCGGGAGCTGGACGCGCTGGCCGGGGTGCATCCGAACCTGGGCGGCGCTCCGGCGGCCGTCCGGGGAATGAAGCGCGGAGACCCGGAGCCCGACGGACAAACGGCGGCGGCGCTGGTCGACTCCACCGGGGCGGAGTGCAAGCGTCCCCGGATCGACGGCTCCGGAGGGATCGAGGTCGGCCAGGTGAGGCGGAGCAGTGGCGTGTCTCGGTCCGTTGTGAATGCAGTGGGCTGGGGGGCCCGGAATGGGCCCCTCACGCGTCTCAGCCGTAAAGCCATGTTCACGTTGACTTCGTTCATCCTGAAATGAAGGAGACGTGTGTTCACGCACACTGACAGAAATCGACCTGGACGTCATTTGTTGGTATTCAGTTGATCGGTGACTCGGAGTTGGAGACAATTCTCCAGCTTTCCACATCTCAGGACGAACACACGTGGCCTGTTCCACAAAGCTGGTCCAGTTCAAATCTTCCTCACATCAGAGTTCCTGATCAACTGAAATCAAACTTTCGTGATGTGGGGGCTGATTTCTGTCAGTATCGGTCGAAGAACGGTGAACGTCCAGTTTGAGTGGACATCCTCAGTTTGTTCATCCTGACGTGACGGGAAATGTTTTCAACTCTGTTTTCACGTGAGCAGACAGTTTCATGTTTGGGTTGAGTTGATCAGAAGTGGGGAGGGGGGGGTTTACCCCTCACGCGTTGACCCTTGATGGTGTAAACAAGCAGCTGTAAGGTGTGAAAACATCTGGTTCACACAGGGAATGTGTGTGACCCGGGGGGAGGGGGTCCCTGCTAATCTACTTTTATTAGCCGCTATCAGTCCAAAGCTAATCAATGGAATTCTCAGACCCCTGCGTCAACCAGCACTTTCTGCAGCTTGTCTTCCTCAGCGAAATGGGATTGACCCCCCCCCGGCCAAATACCGCCGCGATAGAGCGTCACGTGCCGCCCGGAGGACACTCTGGACGTCATTAGGGTGTATTATGGAGGCTGAAGTGCTCCGTGTGAAGGTAGAAAGCGATTCGTCTGCCATCGGAAGCAGCCGTAATCAGGGTGAAGTGGCCTGTTTGCTCTTGTTTGGAAACCTGGATGGCCGTCTCTCTCCGTGGTTGCGCTCCTGGGGAGTGCTGACAGACGGCTTTCGGAGAGTAATGTGCTCACAAACAGATGTGAGTGGAGGAGAGTGTTTGTGTGGGAAGAGGAGCACAGATCAATAGCTTCAGCCTCTAAAACGTATCGAACGTGAGCTGGCTGGACGGCCCGGAAATGAGAGCAGGACCCCCCCACACCCCCCCTACCATGTTTCTCTCGGCTGGTGCAGGAGCAGATTTGTCCTATCACTGGCAGTAAAGAGGCTTTGTTTGGCAGCTAATGGGATCACATCTCATAGGGGGGGGGCATTAAAACCCACTGAATCCTGAGGTCCTGATCTAGAAGGAGAGATTTGACAACAGTTTGAAGATTAGCGTTTGTGTATCGTGGCTACACAACCCGCCGTCACTGTATATGTAGCAATGCAGACGCACCCTAGTGGTCGTCCTGGAAACTGGTATCATACCGTGTGTAGAGGCCGGTGGGCCGGCTCAACATGAAGACCCCGGGGTTGCGAGCGTTGGGCGCGTCTTCCCCGCCGCTCCCGGCCTCACGTAGGGTGGCGAACGGCGCTCGTCTGTGGAGGATCTCAAAGTTTTCCACGATGCGTCGTTTGCTGACGGACCCTCTCTGCTTGCTCTGACTACCGTGTTCCTTAGCTGACGGCGTGCGGAGGGTAAACACGCCCCTCGGATTGAACCCCGCCGCACCCGACGTCTTGATGTAGGTCTGCCTTGCCGGGCCAAGCCGCCCCCCTCGCAGAGTGGGCTTGTTCCCCTCCTTCCGCAGACACCATTAATATTCTACAAGCAAATTGGGTTGAGTGACGTTCAATTTTCCTACTCGGTGAAAAGGAGCACTTAGCTTTCCAAGAAACGCACACGAGCTCTTCTGTCCAGCTCATCATGAGCGGCTGGAAAATATTACAGCCTCTTAGGAAGGTTCCTGGCCGCGTCCTTCCTTCCCTCGCAGCTTTCCAGCCCTTTTTATTTTTAACTTTGGATGCAGGCGTTGTGGCACGAGCTGACCTCTGACCTTTAGACTTAGCCGGCGCGATGGGGGTTTGGCAGTGGTTATTGATCCGTTCGCCCGCTGTAGTAACGCCATTGTTTGCCCGCTGCTGCGCTCCTCGTTAGCCCGAAGGGTCCCATTCCCCTGCAGTGCGTGGGCAGCGGCTGAGGCTCCATCAAGGCGAATCTGCTGAGTTGTAGCGGAGCAGCAATGCATGTGTAAATCAGCGCAGCACGCAGCGGCGGACGCACGGCGACCACAGGCCAATAACGGAACATGAGTACATTTGACAGTATGAGTGCAAACGCTCCCTGCTGCTTCTAGAAATTGGCTGCTGACCCCCTCCTGCTGCCGACATTGTGCTCATCCTGTAATATGGATTGTAAATGAATGCTAAGTTGTCCTCCCAACACGCAGGCAGGAGCTACGCCTCCGACACAGTAATTAGCATTTAGCATTCCGCAGCAGTGCCGGGGAAGTCCTGTGTATTTGTGCAGAACGACAGTGGGCTCAGAACACCACCCTGCATCTCCGATTTTTGGAGATGTTGAGAGGAAGGTTGTCTGGTCCGATATCCGTCCACTTTGTTGCTGAGCAGCCTGTGTTTAGTTGTCACTCTTCACAGGCGCTGGTGCGAGTGTGTGTGTGTGTGTGTGTGTGTGTACTTGTTTCTAACCTAATAAGGTCCTGCCTGGGGAGACCGCTCCGAGGACAAATGACTTGACTGAGACGTTAATGTAGGTGGATCACGCCTGTTTCATATCAGCCCCGGCACTGAAGTGGAATGAGTGCGTCAACAAGAAAGATGCGCTGTGACTGTGAATCGAGAAACAGCGTTCGCTCTCTGGGCCTCTGATTGTCTGCGCAGGCGTCTGGGGACCGAATCCCGCCTGAGCGGCGGTGTCAGGGAGACGCTGTTGTTTCTGGAGCTCCGCTTTTCGCTTAAGGTGACGTTACCCTGAGGTATAGATTGTGGCCAAGTCATCAGCTAATGGGTCGCTGTCAATAAATGGATTCGCTTGTTCCGATCACTGCAGTGACAGGAGGCGAATGAGTAATCATTTTAGAAATAAGCCCTTCGAACTACCTACACAAAATGTGCAGTAAATGTGTATTTGTTATTGAAGATATTGAATAATCAGAAAAAACAATTCAGGGAAAGTCTGACCGTGTTTCATAGTGATCTGTTCTCTCTAGGATCTGGAGGTGATGGACAGATGAATGAATGAATCGCTGGAATTCATGCAGGAAAAGGATTTGTTTGAAAGATTCGTTCAGCAAATTGAACGTTCAATTCAAAGGATTCGTTCTCATTGTCTGCGAACACTGATCAGGAGATGATGAAGAGAAATGTTAAAAATGGACTCAGCCTGGAGTGATGAGTCAGTGATGTGACATCATGTCAGACGCTGGTTTGAACCAGAGCTGTGTGATCGATCTACATCAAACCCTCTTCAGCGTCTCCTTGAATGAGCGTGGAGAGGCGGGAGGATGTGACATGAACCGGTGTCTGACTGTGCGGAGGCTCAGCACATAAGTGCTCTGCTGGTGAAATGGATTCACATCCAGTCCGGCTTTACGCTGAGGTAGCACGACTGTCGGAGCAGAGAGATGTACTTCTTCCTCTTCTCCTCCTCCTCTGAAGAGCAGCAGTCCCAAGGCACGATAGGAATAGATACGAGTCTAGTGACCAAAATTAGACACCACACACCCACAAAACAATCACGCACGCACGCACGCACACACCTTCCACCACAAGTCATTTAGTGCAGAGCTGTTTGTGTGGACAAGGGTTTACTGTCGCTGGGAAGAAGCTGGTGTGAAGCAGAAACGTCCCGTCTCTTGATGCTTTCCAAAGTTCCCCTCCTCCCCTCTGCACCATCTGCTCGTTTTAGCATCAGTGTGTGTTCTCTGCCGTCAGCCCACGACTCGCATTAAAACCGCTGACTGGTTGGGAGTGGGTCTGCAGCTCATGTGCACACGAACATGGATGTGTTGGACCGTGTGAGGCAGAACCAGCGAGCACGGAGGGAACCAGGCCACAGTGACTGGACACGCTACATACATGTATACCGTATGTACATACATGTACGTACACCGTACATACATGTACACTGTATGTACATACATGTACGTACACCGTAC
>JBBMJM010027889.1:5083-18595 GCA_037832705.1 Centriscus cristatus
CCCCCCCCCCCCCACGACGCGGGCAGCCGTGACCTGTGATGTCATAGTGATGAGTTCATGCACAGTTGTCGTGATCTCTAACTTTTACTTATCGGTCAAGAGAACTGCTCCCTGTCGGAATCTGCCGAGAACAGACAGTGACATGAACCTGTCTCCAATAACAAACACGCTTCTAGGATAAAACACCAACAGCTGAAACCGTAGGCGAGGTTGTCACGGATACAATAAGAGAATAAAAAAAAACCCAAAAAACAGACACCTACACTTAGAAAAACAGAAGAAATATGATTATTTAGGAGAAAGAGGAAGTGGACGGACAAGGCAGGACTGCCACGACGAGAAATGCAAAGAGCACACATGAATATGACACAATAAAAAGGGCTGGGGGCTGAGAGGAGAGAAGGGTTGGGGTCTGCAGGTCTCTAAGTCAGGGCCGACAACACTTCTCAATTTGGTGGACTTTGAAATTTGCATCTCTGGGGTGTTGAATTGGCTTCCCGTCTGATTTCCATTAACCATGACAACGAGTCTGCCAGTCAGAGCATATATATATAGATATATATTATTTATATATATATATACACTGGGAGGGGGCAGAGGATCGTTCTGATGTGGGGTGGGGTGAGAAGACGGGACAAATGAACAGTACCTGCAGGGGTGAAGGTGAAGGACTGAACTGCAAAACAAGAAGACAGAGAAGTTGTGTGTTAAAAGCCTGCAGATATAAGCTGGTGGTGCTTCGGGGGAGGGGGGGGGGTCTGCACACTGGTACGAGATGTAACATCACTCAGTGTGCAGAGCGCAAGCCAGGAAAGGAGCCAGCTCAGGGAGGTGCGCAGATGGTGGCACAAACCAAAGGAAATACACAAACACGGAAATGCAACAAACAGAAATGTGCAAAGCGACTCGAGCTGTGGAAACTCATTGTATCCATGACTGCAGGTCACCCATGTATCAGTCCATTACGGTTTCCTGCTCTCTAATTAAATCTTGTCCCCTTGGCAATGTTTTGGACTTGGTGTGTGCTGGTATTGACGGCGGGTCAGCGAATGAGCGCCCGGGGTCAGTGCGTGGGAGGAGAGCTCTATGAACTCCTGTTCCAGTGACCAGCAGAGAGTCCAGTCTGCCCACTCAGCTCAACCACCCGGGGGCTATTAACCAACATCGTAGGTGGATTCATCAAAAGCAGTTACCCTCTGGAAATGATTCACGCTGACTTCTCTCTGCCTGTTGAGCGTTCAGTCTCACTGCCAGCACGTTCAAACCCACTACGACCGAGCAAAGACTCAGGCTGAAAGCCGCCTTGCGTTGATGAGTGGTGCATGTTTTTTTTTTGTTTTTTTTCCAAGGTTGGCTTTGGCCCAAGGGTGGAATGCGTGTTTTGTTTGCGAATGCGACTGTGATCGGTCTAACCTGCATAGTTGCTCAGGCCCTTTCTCTTCTTTCTCCTCCAGTAGAGCCAGATGCTAAAGCCCATGAGGATGACCCAGCACGCCCCTCCGATGCCAGCAATGAAGGCCGGCTGTTTCACCACATCCGTGATCTGCTCCGTGATGCTGTTGTTCCTGTTTCCGTGGATTATCACGTCCCGAAATTCCTTACCTGGGAACACAAGGACGAGGCAACAGGGAAATATAGAGATTGCATATATATACTACACAAAAAAAACATGGGGGTCAGGGGTTAGGGCTGGATTAAGAGACTCCGTCTGATGAAATTCAGCTGAGATATCGACCGAGGGAGGAAGACATAGATATAGAGGATGTGCAGTGAAATACAATGTGCCGACTGAAAAAGACAAAGCCGAAAAGCTTACAACAAACCCACAGGTGAGCAGACTGTTTGCTTAGCTCGGCCTCTAATTCACTCCATCGTCGGTAAAACACAACATATGAAATGAAAGGTAAGAATCACAGTCGATATCGATCCATCGCAGACCCTCACTCTAACTAGTCCGCCGGACACTTTTTCATGGAGCATGGTAACACACGGAGCACATGTAACAAATGATTCCACTCAGGAAGCTCCGAAAAACACACACTCCACTGTACGGGCACCAATTATTGTCATGAAAACAATACACACACATTCATACATCCACAGGCAGGCCGACGTATGACATATAACTGCGAGGTTGGGGCTCAGCTCTCAGAGACGGATTATGTGAGTGACACTGGGGAAATAAGAACATGGTACAGGCCCAGCCATCAGTCAAAAAAAAAATAAAAAGGCACAATCTGCGTCAGCTCCTCATAAATCATTGGTGGTCAGAGCTGGAAACAGAACGCTGGCATTTCCACCAATAACGTTCATTTGGAAACAGCTCGTATTCAAAGGTAATGGATCCTACCGATGATAATTGACTCGGGTTCACTCTTGACTCCAACCCCCGCACTGGTGCTGGCGGCCACTTCCACTCGGTACAGCACTCCCACCTGCAGCCCACCTACCACCACCGATCGTATGGCGGCATCCACTGTCTTATTTACATGGAAACGCGTCTCGTTCCCAAGACACCAGATCTGCAGCCGAGAGGAGAATAAAACAGTGAGAGGCCGACGATTCATTTAGGAACTCCGTTCCAGTTGAATACGCTGACTTGCAGCAACGAACCTTGTACTCTTGAATGATGCCGTTCTGGTGGTCTGGTGGAGGAGGGTCCCAGGAGATGCTAATAGAAGTGCTGTTCTGATTCCCTACAGTTAGGACTGTTACTTGCTGAGGTGGGGCACTGGGGGCTGAAAGAAGAGGAAGGAAGGAAATAAACAGGTCAACAGCTGCATTCCCGCATTCTGCAATCCAGGCAACACAAGACAGGACGTGATTCTCAGCAAAAAAAAGAATACCGTGTCTGTAAAAAGCTCATAAATATGTACACATAGACAACACTTTGGAACGTTATTCTTAAGGGTTGGCTGAAGGCTTTGTCGTTAGTAAGGGATTTACATAAAGACCGGAGCGGCTCTGATACATTTTTTAGACATGTCTCATCCTCTGTTCCAGTCTGGTGGATCCTCACAGAGAACGCTGGTATTGATTTGTGAGATGATGGCCTGGCACAGTCCGGCAAGAACCCTTAGTCAAGCTAAGACTCCGGCATTGACCAAGCCAGGGTGGCACACGGGTCAGCGGGCTTAGAGGACAGGAAAGGAAGCGTGTTAAAGGAATAAATAAAAGCAAAATCATTTTAGGGGAGGCAAACAGGGTCTCAGCAAACATATCGACTGATTCCATCGATCAGGTAGATGGAACTAAAGCCAGTGGGTGAGGATCAGAGGAAAGCTTAAATGAATCTTCTCTGTCCACAGACAGACGGAGTGGATAGAGGCGATGCGTGTGCGGGCTTTCATAAACCTATCCAGTTGTTATTCTGATGGCAACAATCTGACCCCCACAACAGGTGACGGCGGGAAAATAAATAACAGTTGGTCCAACAGGAAATAATGTTTTCTCATTTCCGCACCGACTGGAAGGGGATCTGCACTACAGCAGAATACTGACAGGTCAATTACTCCTGGGCTGACTCTCCCTCACCTTGCCTCCATCCAAAATGGCACGTGTCACCCTGTAAATCTACGCTCATCCCTCAGCGCGGCTGGCCACGCCGGCCCCCGGGGAGGCGGACGGCACTGGCATGGCGGAAGATGAATGGGTCCAGTGATGAACCCCGCACCTTAGCTAGATTAGAAACAATCCACCATGGGCGCATCTGATCAGCCATCATTCCGAGGGCTCTCGAACACTGCATTACGTCCAGGTGACAAAGTGGTGGACTGGTGCGTGGCAGCCATCACAGACAATGTCGTTCAAAGTTAATGTTATGAATGATTTAGCAGCTTATTATCATGCATATTTTGTGCTAAACAATGCACATTTTTCATTAGGAGCCTCTGAGGCTGTGCTAATGGAGCCATTAGCGGGGTGATCTATGGCGAGCAGGAAAGTGACCCCCTGTCTCTCTGCGTCGACGGTGCAGAGCTGGATAAAGATGAAATACAAACATCATACAACGCCGCAAATGTGAAGATTTGATTACAAATGTACGAGGGAAAAAAAACACCAGAAATATTTGTTTAATTCAGGGGGGATCCGTGACTTGAGCCCCCTGTGTTGGACACTGAAGTAGTGAAACCGTACAAACCTGCATGTGGACCTTGGTGCCGGCCATCATCTAATTGTGTGCGCTAATGGACAGTCTGAGTTTTAATCACTCTCTGAACTTGACTTCTCTATCCATCTAGCTGCGGTGCGTCCGGGGTCTCGGCGGAGCCCAGAGCTGTGTGTCTGATGGCGTATCAGCTCTGACCAGACAGAGCAGCAGGGCTGAGACGGAAATAGAAAGAGGTTGAACTCTCTGAGGGACTGGGATGTAGATAGAGCGGAAGCAGGGAGTGTTATCAACTCTGGTAATAGCTGGGACATGCCGGTTCCGGGGGCTGCGGGGCGAGGAGGTGTGCAGGAATGTATGCATCTACTGTATTTGTGTGTTTGTGTTATGGGGACAGCTATAATGTGATGGCGGTTCCACTACACTGGTGTGCACTGGCTGCCACCGGAGATAGGGTCCCTGCGAGACAAGGAAAATAAATGGGCCTGTCACCCTGACAGGATGTGAGCTGTCTCCTATACATGCAGGCCGGAATATGCTGCGGCAAGACGGCCAATGTCTGGTGATGTCCTCAGCGTATCCCAAGGATCGCTTTGAGGTCAGTTCAAGGAATGTTCCCATGTATTGTCCTGCCTAGAATGAGGTCGTCAGTCATCGGTCTTCAAGAACAGCAGAAATTCACATATAGAACTTGAACCATCTGCTTCTTGAGGCTAAATCCACATCGTAACACTAAAGCATCACAACCTCTCAGATGATCAATCTCAGTAGTAATTATATTTGATTATCACTTTAATTTATTTCTGAAACTTGACGACTTAGCGTATATTGTCTATTTCTGGGCAGTATAACCCACAATGAGTTTTTTTTTGATTGGTCACGCCAAAGTCAAGTCATCTTTTGTGGAATAAAACACACATCTGAGTCACATGTTGCACTAGAAATATTTAAGGACTAGGTTGAAAGTACATGATGGGAGATTTCTTGTATTTTTTAAAAAATATGTGTGAAGTGTCTTTATTTTAAAGTGTTTCATTTAACATAGGTGAAAAGTGTGTATTTCTTGTTCATGTCACACTGCTCTGCAGCCATGTCAGAGCCTGTAAGAATCAAACCAGACTCAGGTGGGTGGCGGCTGCATGATGGATTAATAGATGGAGGGCACACAGACCACCAGTCAGACACAACCAGGAGAAAAAAACACAGCAGGAAGGCTTTGTAGGCACAGGCCCATAGAGAGAAGTAGAAAAACCACACAAGTACGCATGAATGCATCTTCAGCCCCCCCCCAAACACATCATTCTCAATTTATGGAGAATTTAAAGAGTGTAACTCCTGACAGAGTCTGCACATGCTTCGTCTCCGTACCTTCCTCGGCGGTCCGCGCCATCCTCGATTCGCTGTCCATGCCTTGAAACTCGTTGAAATAGGGCCGAACCTTGATCTCGTACATGATGCCTTTCTTGAGGGAGGAGAGGACGACGCTGCGCTCAGAAGGGACTTTCACATCCTGGGTCTGCCAGTGACCTGGGGAGGGCAGCCCCGATGCCTGCCTGTACAGGACTCTGTAGCCCTGGATGAACTGGGACTGGCGATCAACCTGAGAAGGGAACAGACAGAGGAGGCTGTATGATGAACTCTCCGTCCAATGCATATGTGGAAGAGGTTTGTCCATAATGGGGTTTTTGCTCCCAGGATGACAAGCATGAAACTTCATGAGGCAGAGTTTCACGGGCCTTTTATCACCACCGATGACAAACTTTACTTCATTAACGCCTTGACATTACCCCACACAACCGGCGCCCGCTGCACAGATCACCTCCATAAAAACAGCATAGTTCTGTATTAAAGGTCTCACAGGTACTGTAAAGACCAACGAATGATTCCGGAAAGCCAGTTACACCACGTCAAAGACAGACATCGCCGATGGAAATGCGAGACATCAAGTCGCCCAGCTGGGGTGATACCAGCACATCTGTCCCATTGAAAAGACAAACAGAGTGGATGGGTGCAGCCCACTGGAACTCCAGAAAGACCCCATCCCTTAACACTGGGACCCGTTCAGTGGATAGACACAGCTACATTGAAGTCATTGTCATGTGTTAAAGGTAGAGGAAGTGAGCAGGGCTCTGAAGCAGCTGTTCTTCTCAGAGTAAATCAGCATATGTGGCTTTTATTAATGGAGTGATTTGGGAGTTTAAAAGCTCTCTGTTTAGTGAACGGACCCTGATTGATTAGGAAGCCATGTCTGGTGTCGAACGCTCACCACTATCATAAAGCGATGCCCTAGCATTAGATTAGAAACCATGTCCTGAAGTGAGACTTATTACCGGAGTAAATAAACATGTCAGAAGGAAAGGTGTTAATGTGGTTCATTGGAAAATGAAACAGGCCCCCCACGTCATGGAATGATATGTGTACAGTGTAAAGACCCAGACCTGAGTGATTTATAGTGCAATAACAATAATAATAAAAAAAAAGGTACATAAGTTTGAGAACACAGCCTCGTTGTGGAATTAGACACATGCTAGCACAGGCTGTAGCCGTCAGTTTGTCTTGTTTGTGTCCCAGTGGGAAGCAATCACAGCGTGGGACCGTGGTGAATATATTAAACACAGAATTAGAATCCACTGAATTCAAGCTAAATACAAATATGCTTCAATGGCGTGAATGTCACAACTCTGCCCCAGGAATCACCTGGATGTTCATGTGCAATGCAGATGGGAGATGAATGTTGTTGATACTGATTTCTGTTCACACCGACTCCCGTGAAGAAGGTGTACAGTACCAAATCAGTCCATTACGTTGGTTTTACATTCGATTTCAAACTCGTATTCTGTATTTTTATGTACTTCAGCCCACGAAAGAAGACCCCGATTAATCATGTCCTCATTCTATTAATTCTTCTGAAGAACTTCTGTTAGATGACGATGACTCTTTAAGAGGGATGCATCTGTAAATGTGGATGCCCGGCAAACAACCAGATGTCTCCATAATTCTGTCTTGATGTTGAAAGACATTTCCCACGTACTTACCTTCGCTCACTTTTAAGTCAGTCGCTAGAATTTTTCAAAGCTGCAACGGTAGGGAACAACCCGACCACAATTGTAAAAACATAAAACCAGCAGCAGCCTCGAGGATCGTGTTTGGTCTTCAAAGAGAGATCTTCTGTCGGTAGATCAACTATCTTGACTTTATGACTCTATGAAACAGGATTTGAATACATCCTGCACAGAGCTGAAAGATCATAACATTCCGAGAAGACTCACACATTTAGGATTTCTACCCGTGCAAAGACTTGGCCGACTTACTGTCCATGTGACCTGGATGGCCGTGGGACTGAGGACAACCGGGTTGTGCAGGCGAACTATGACCTCGCCGAGCTCTTTCTGTACGTGCCTGTGGTCGACACCCTGAGCTGGAGGACTTATGTCTGCAGAAGGTAGAAAGGAAGATGAGAAGGGCAGACAAGTAGTAAGGGCACATGTGTGCTATGTATTTCACATTCACATTCATTTGGAATGTGACAGGATGACACAACAGGTCAAACATATCAATAAGTCCAACAAACAAATATATATCATCCAAGACCCGAAACTCAACTTGTGTGATGAAAGCATGTTCTTTTCAACCGGATTTGACCAGATGTTAATTATCATATCCATGTGGTCCGGAGACCCGTCTTTGGTTCGGATGCAGTCATTTCTGTATGTATCTATAGCTCTCACTCACACTAGCCCACCGCAGCCCACCGCACTGTAGACTTATTTTACATAATTCCCTGGTCAAAGAACAGGGCTGTGATGGAGCAGCTGACCTCTGAGAGGTTTTGCAGTATTTCACAGTTTCTGTTCCCTGCGGATTGCTGAGGGGGCATGATACTTATCACACTTTGAAGGGGAGCAATGTCACCTTACCATATCAGTAAGCAGCAGAAATAAAAGTCAGCAAAACACAGGAGCACATGCCAGCAGCGGAAGTGATTATGATACGTGTATTCAATAGGACGCTTCTAATTTCAGAGCAGTTCCTTTTCTAGCCATCCAAAGAAGGTACCTTGTGTCCGGACTGGGTCAGTCATGGGACTGGGATCACTCAGACCCTGGCTGTTGACAGTTCGGACCATAAACAGGTAGATGGTGTTTGGACGGAGCCCTCTCACAGTGAACTGGGTGGTTTTCACATGATCTGCTACCGTTTGCCAGCTGTTGCTCACCGACTGACTGTAAAGGAGGAGAATGAATGTTATTTAACATCATTTTTTAACATCGTCCCATGTGCTCCAATAATGACAGTGAAAGAAAACAAATGTGTATCATACCACCGACTGGTGAGAGACGGGGCTCGTAAGACAAACCTGAATGCTTCAATGACAAACGAGGTGACAGGTGACGCTCCGACCATCCCAGGCTGCCAGGATAAGGAGACACTGTTCTTGGTGACATCAGTCACCTGAGGTTTAGACGGTGGCCCTGGGAGCTCATTCTCGTCACGGTTCTTCATCACTATTATGCTCCCAGATTCTAAATGAGACAAAAATGAGAAAAAAAGTCACTCTCTCGTAAAGTAAAACGAAACAACATGTATTTAAGTAAAATATATGGAAAATATATGTTGTACCTTTGACTTCCAAGAAAGCGCTCCATGAGGTTTCACCACTTGAGCTGGTGGCTACACACGTGTAGATCCCAGAGTCGGAAAGCTGCAGCGCAGGAAGACAAAACAGAGCATCTCGGCTCAGCTAATCCCATTTTTGCCGCGAGACATATTTTGTTTGCGACATCCCGAGAGCAGCAGCGATGACAGGACGCCTGCCGTCTTCCCGTAGCGTTCAAACGCTGAAAAGTGATGGAGCGACTTCACGGGCGAGCCTGGCGCTGACCGAATTGGGTGTGAATTCTGAGTGCCTCAAAGTGCTGACGCTAATTTCCTAATCAATTCCATTTTCTACTCGCCGCCCTTCAATCACTTTACCACTCGCCCTCCTTACCCCCCAACCCCACCCCACCACCACCACCGCCACCACCACCCGCATCGTCCTGCCGACCACAACAAAGCCACGCTAATTAATTTAGGGTGGGCTGCAGGAACCCCGTGGTCCGATGACAGCTGGCTTGTCTCTCCATCGCTCTTTAGAGTTTATTTATTTTTTTCGTCGTTGTTGCTGTTTTTGCCTTCTCTCCATTTATTAAATAACATGTCAGTGGTCGGCAGCTTTGTCAAGCATAATAGATATTCCATTGAGGCCTGAGAGTGGGGAAAGGAAGATGTGAGCCCTTTAAATCTAATCTACTCTAAATGGGTACACACGTACGTGTGTGTGTGTGTGTGTGTGTGTGTGTGTGTGTGTGTGTGTGTGTGTGTGTGTACGTGTGTCTACCCAACAGCTGGAGTCCATCCAACCCTTTATAGCTGAGCCCTGTTGGCGCTGTCGGGCCACTAAGTAATACGATCAAACTATTAAGAAAAAAAAAAAAAAAAAAATCAATGCTGCCTGTTCATCTCTTTAAGTCATTCTGCTTCCTGTTGCCCATCAAAGTTAAGGTCAGGACAGGTCAGACAAATACATACAGCTGAATGCACAACTTGCATTAGTAGAGGAAATAGAGCACAAACAAAGAACGACGTCAGGAGGAGAAGTGATGAGAGAGAGGAGGGAGAACATTGTGTGACCTATCAGACTGATTCGTTGGACGCGAGTAAAGAAGAAATCCTTTACCTTGATGTTCTTGATCTGGAGGCTCCCCAGCTCTTGGAGCGACATGCGAGCATCCTTTCCCAGCAGACTGACCCCATCCTTCAGCCAGCTGATGGAGGGGATGGGTTCTCCTGATGCTTGGCACTTTAGCAATGCCACACTGTCCACCCCTAATGTCTGATTAGATGGGCCTTGGCGAATGATGGGTGGGGGTCTGTCTGTCAGCACTGCAGTTCAAGGTCCGGGACAGACGTATCATTAGTTATGGTTCACATGCGATATATTAACGTCGATAACCTTGTATAAAACGAGTTGGGGGTGGATGTGCAGATGTTTTCTGATAAATATCTTTTCTCTACACAACATGTCATTCCTGTCTCCATCAACACAAGAGCGCGTTTGATTGGAGCTGGGATTCCCGATCAATGACCTTCGTCAGGGGACAATAAGGACTAAACGAAACTGACTGCTACCTCTAATGCGATGTTGTAAAACAGCATTAGCATTAGGAAAAACTTCACTGTGACTCCGACTCGAAAAGCTGACAAGCCAACAAATGTAATGTACTGTGAGTCGCTGGAACATCTGGGTTAATGAAATGGAACAGAATCCAGTGCAGAACAGGTGCAGCCATTTACAGGCATTTTAACGTGGGAAAATGACTATTAGATATTTTACAGAAAACACTCGGCAACAAACGGCATCACGTGAACGCTGCGCTGACTTCCCAGCAGAACACGGAGTGGTTATCGTGTGCCAGAAAGCCAGTGGGGTCCAAACGCGGGGTGGCAGGGGGTCAAAGGTCTCACACAGGCAGTTTATACATTAAGAGCTGAATAATGTGGTGGTCCCCCTTGGCATCACAGAACCCACATTAATTAGAAGGTATAGATTAATGATGTCAAACCTGCGGGGGCTAATTACCAAGTCTTCCTCAGTAACCTTTGTGCACATTAACACACCCTCTGTTCCAGCCCTATTTTCGCTCTAGCAGCGACAACTGACAAGAGGAAGTGATATCTTATTTTCATGATGACGACCCCCCCCCACACACCCACACACACACACACACACACACTCATAAGAAACAGGCTGAGAATCACAAGCTGTTGAATAAGTAGAATCAGCTTCAAGAAGAACAGTTCTGTTTGTATTTTACTCCTTGGAAATGCTTATTTTTTACGGGTAATGCGTTATGCAAATCCAAATGTGGGATATAAATCATCGCCCGGGCCAAGAGATGATTCAGCGCTCACTAGTGGCCAGAGACTCCCTACGCAGGATGAAACCACTGTGATTTACATCAACGGTCAGAAGAAAGTGAGTGTGTTCGCTGCTCAGTAGTCTCCATTAGGGTTTACATCCATAATGTTTGTTTGTGGAAGATTTACACGTGTTTCATACTTCAGACTAGTACACACGGCAGAGTGCTACACTCGAAGTGGTTGATATATGTGTCGATGGCACGTAGGAGTGACAGCGGGAGGAGGAACGGCTCGTCTCAGGCCTTGGGTTTCTGGATCAGGAATTTCTCATTACAGATCTCCTTGAACTCCACAGACTGCTGTCGGGGCTCGGGGCAGTAAATCACACGAAGACTGCAGCAGGTGTGGCCATGACTTCACCCCGGCCCTTCTGCTCTCTTTGCTGTCCTCAAAGTCCTTATCGCACACGCTCCAGTCGGACGAAAACATGTGAACTGGTGTCGCTCTATTAGGTTGTGAAATGTGCAGATATACTGCTGCCGTCAAAAAAAAAAGGGCCCGGCAATTTGTTTGTGCTTTAGTGTTTCAAATAAAAAAAGGTGTTTCTGTGCTGCTTTTCATCTTTCTCGTAGCAGCTACTGCAGCAGACACACGGACGCTCCGTCTATCTGCCATCACAGTAGCAGCGCAGATTAGACGCTCCTGCTTCTGCACCTCGCTGGATCACATGATTCATTCCACAGAGAACCACTGTCACTCTCTCCATCCATCCCGCTGGGCCTCTTTCTCCCTGTCCTTTTTTCTCTCTGGTGCCCCCGCTCCCACGCATACTTACACCACACCCACTCCCCCCCCCCCCCCAAAAAAAAACGCTGATCATGAAACTTGAAAGAATCCAAGGCCATTGCTTTATTTCCTCTCCCAAATGAAAAGTAGTGGTATCTCAAGGTTTTTCGGTGAGCGTGCTGACCTGTTTGAAAGTTTAACTCTGACATTTAAATAACTTGTTTTCAGCAGAGAGGAATGAAACGCCAATAGAAAGACATATTTGTCGAGGAACGGTCGGACGAGCATAACTTCATACACACGTGGACAAATGCACCAGCTTCGTCTCATCTGCACCATATTTCTTGTGCTACATGGGGGGAGAAGGAAAAAAAACAAAAAAACAAACTCACCATCTGTGACCTCCAGTTGAGCCTTGGCAAGAATGCTGCCTGCGACGGTCAGGGCCTGGCAGATATAGTAACCAGCATCTGCCCGTTGCACAGAGGAGATGGTGAGGGCGCCGCTGAGCGACACTGAGAAGCGATTGTTGGGCTGCTGAGGTTGGTTGGGAAAAAGCAAATTCTGCAGGAGGAAGAACAAACGGCCAATTAGGGACAACACGGACCCGGCGCCGCGAGCCGTGACCGGAATAAGAAGAACTAATCGATGCGTGGATGAAACCAGCGCAACCTGGAAAAGATCTCACACGCGAGCACACGCAGGAATACACGCACACCACAAAATTACAGCTACAGTGTCAGGAATTTTATCGGGCCCTTGGTTAACTGCACTGAGCAGCACAACATGTACACAATTTGGTGACTTGGTTTCACACTTCTCCCTGAGCCAAACCAGAGACTCCACCGTGTTATTACGGATCCTTTTGCTTTGTTGCTGGCTGCAGGACGTCTTTACTTTCTGCTTCAGTTTCACAGCGGTTTGGATCTACACTTTGACCCGTAGAAACCCTCACATGCAAGTGGAGCTCATGCTGGATATGATACAATCTATCTATAGGACGGTTGTTGGGTTTCAAAGTAAATGTATTCAGCCACAACAGGGACCAGACGTTTGTTTAGCTCTTCTGCGACATCATCACCGTCGATGTCCAGAGTCCTTTTAATTCCCAAAGGTAACCAGCTAATTCATGTCCTTGATTTCATTACAACTAATCACTTTAATGCAACAAATGATGTTGTTGTTTTTGCCAAATTAGACTGAACGTCTTCAGCACATACGTACGATCCATTATTCTCAAGTGTGAGAAAAGAGACCTTCCTGTCACGTAATGATTGGAATTCATTAGCTTGGCTCTTTTGATACACACATCCACCGTCGTATGTCAACGTGTGAGGCGGGGAGCGCGCCTGCTAAACCCCAGGATCGAGTCAGGTAATGAGATAGCGACGGACATGCAACCACTTGAAGACTGTGTGTAGAACGCTTGTTCCCAAAGCGTCATATTTAATGACAGTGTGAGGCATGTGCCTGATATGAGTTCACGACTCACAGTCACTCAGTGATACTGAACCACATACTTTAGGTCCCACGTCGGCGAGAGGAGAAGTGGGTGAATATTACACCTGATGTTTGTGTGAACATGTAGGCATGTGTGTCACTGTTTGTTCCTTTAAGAACACTGTAATTGTTGGCCTGCAGGCTGTGTGTGTGTGTGTGTGTGTGTGTGTGTGTGTGTGTGTGTGTGTGTGTGTGTGTGTGTGTGTGTGTGTGTG
>JBBMJM010027998.1:3836-16793 GCA_037832705.1 Centriscus cristatus
AGATCAGTATTGTGACAATGGACCTGATACACAGGGACTGACCTATGCTATCAACTGTTACTGGCTACATGTACATGCGTGAGCAGTGGTAAAGCTTCAAGTTGTAACACAATCAAGTCAATCAAGCATTGCCAGCGATTTCATGCCCATCGAACTGGCTAAAAGAGGCGGTGTAGGTACGAGGCAGCTACATTGCAAGAGATTGAAAAAGGAGGTGAATTATCTTCACAGAACAGAGAAGTTGTAAAGGGCATCCTCACCGCTGATTGGTTCTTTGTGTCTGTAGGTGAGAACAAACTGATCAGCTTCTTCCTTGTGTAGCTTTCTGAACTCAGCTCGCTCTCCAACAGTTGGACCAGTGACACAACTGGTTTTCATTCAGTGATGAGCTGGAGAAACATCCTTTGAGGAGAAACCTTGTGGATGAGTGACAACAGTGTGTGTGTGCGACAGACGGGAAAGCCGAGGGTCTCAGGTTTTTCTTGAAGCACTTTGCTTCTGTCTTTTTTTCCGCCTCCGTCTGCCGTCTTCCCACTCCTCTTTTGCCTATTCTGCCTGTGGTCCCTGGAAGCTTCATACTCTTCACAACGCTTGTGTTAAATATTGAGCATCCGCTGTACAGATGCGGTCAAAGCTGCTGCCTTTGTCTGACACGGGTGCCGTTGTGCGGCCGCAGGCAGTTGATCGCACAGACGCCTGACGGACCCAGATCCCTGACGGACCCAGATCCCTCCTCAGGCCTTCAGGCCACCATGCTTTTACCTCTGACCACCATGGACAAATTTAGTTCAGATAGGAGGTTGGTAAATATTTTATAGTTGTTTGTGGACACAGACACAGCACTATGTGGAAGGAAATGGGCTTTCATGTGCAGTTTAGTAAAATAAACATCCCAAGTGACTGAATGCCAGCAAATGGACATTCTCCTGCAGGTCAGCGTGGACTCGAACCTTTGGAGCTCACAAAGAAAATCAGTTTGATAAATCTGATGGGTCTTTCTGATGTAGGTGGGCTCAGAGTCATGTCCAGAGTCTGTGGGCGGGGCTTAACAGTAGTTACGTACTGAGCATAGATGGTTGCTGCTGCTGAAGACCAGTGTTTTGAATTTTTTTAGGTGTCAACAGGAAAAAAAGTTGGAAGTTTCTTTCAAACAGTCAAGGCGGGTTGGAGGGGTGTGGGGGCTCTGGGGGCTCTGAACCCACCACGCTTCCAACCATTGTCATAGCCCGATCCAGCCATGTGCAGTGGTGTTGGGTTGAAGGTCTATCGCTTGTTGACAGAACCTGCATCTGTGGACATGTGTCTCTGGATGTCCAGATTAGGATTAACGTTGGACCTGTGTGACGTCATAAAGTCCCGCTGTTCGTGTGCGTCAGACTGAATTCACCAACATGTCTGCTGCTCAAATGCCAGACACCATAGAAGAAGAACCGATGTAACTTTCAATTAAAATGAATTGAGACATGTTATCCTTTGTTACTTCACTCAGATAAATAAGCGGGGGATCAAACTGATAGCAGATCAGTATTGTTACTTTAATTTCCCCGAGATAATACGATCAATAATAGATAACCGTATCTGTCTACAATCTGAGAAGTCCAAAGAAATAATAATGGAGCTCAGAGCAGCAAACAGCGGCTGCTTTTACCTTCCCTGATCCTTCCTCCATCCAGCAGATGAACATCTGCAGCCGCTGCATCTGTTCTGCTTCAGTGCTCGGAGCATCTGAGTGAAAAAACATTCTGGGTTTTCTTGGTACGTCACAGCAACAAGCAGACGATGTAAAAATAACCAGCAGCCACCAGCCGCTTTTTGTGGAACATCTTTAGGGACCAAATGTTCTCACAAAAGCTCACATACTTTGGTTAGGTGTGAAGTCTGAATCCCAGAGGTGAACTGCTCAGATAGGACAAGTAAAAGCTGTCAAGCTTTACAAGCAAATACTTCAAAAGTAAGGATGTAAAATAAAAACAAGCTACTGCAACACTGATTAGGTCACAGAACCTGTTGAATGAAGACCATGTTGTTGTACTTTCACATACAAAAATGAATCCAAAGAGTATGTTTGTTTTTCTAGGGTGGACCATGATATTTCTGAGATTGTTTTTGTTGTTGTTCACAGATAATCAAAGCTGGCATGACCCAAAATGAGAGATCATTGATTGGATGTCCTTTTTTCTTCTGTTGTTTAATTATTTATCATGAAAAAACACGGTTATAAAGATTCCGTTAAGAGACAGTGATGCGGAGCTAACGTGAGAACCGAAAACTTGAGAGTGTTTGCGTTAGAATGAGCTTTAACACTCCACCAGGTATTCTCAGGGTTTGATGAGACTTCGAACGTCTGCCACTAAGTGAAAGAAGTGTTTTCTGTGTGATTGCAGGTCTGAAGAGAAGCTACACGTGCGACATTTGCAGCGTCACACTCAACTCTGTGGCTCAGTATCATGCACATCTACAGGGCTCAAAGCACCAAAACAAGTGAGTGGACACACACAACCTCACCTGCGGCGCTGGTGCAGATGCAGATGCATTAATCATAAAAAGAGGATGAAGAAATGGTTTCAATAGCTATAGCAAATAGCTAATTTCCATCTCTAGAATACTCATACACAATGACTTTAACAAACACAATACATCAAAGAAAGATAAATCCACAGTAAAACTAAATAAATTACATCAATCTAAAATGTATTATTTAGCCATAGTTATTGATACTGATGGGAGTGGGTCAAGTCCAAAGGTGTGTCTCACTTAACTTTCTTTGTAGTGCACCATGGATACTATGGACTTTCTCGCAAAGTGCACAAATATCGACACTGTGCACAGACCGGAAATGTGAAAATGAAACTTGCTGCGGATGCACTAGCTGCCGCGTTTAGTGAATATTCCCAACACATGCGCTTTAATAGTCTCTACCAGCTCTACATGCTTTGTCCGATGTCATGTGTAGACGGGTCCTGTGGTCTCATTTATGAAGCTCGCGTACATAACATGGGGACAAAAACTGGCACATGCCACTTTCATTTCAAAGGTTGTGGTCTATAAACTGCATGTCTCTGACCAGTTCTGATGTATAAATTCAACATGTGCATGGAGGCGCACAGCGGTCACTGCGTACACACACTCACACGCAGCTGTTAAGCTCCGTGCAATCAAACCGTCTTCCTTGTTCATTCTGACTCAACATGTTCAGAACAAACCAGGACGAAAAAACACAAAGCAGTAATTGGAGGAAAGTTAACATGGGACAGAAACTTCTCCTGAAGCTCCTCAGCTTCATTCGTCTCCACATAAACTTCGAAATGGTTAAAGTGGGCGTGTTTAGGGCACATGGGAGGTCTACATACCGTTTTCTAAATGAGACCGCTGGTGCCTTCCTGACTCGGTCAGAGGAGTATCTAATGGTTCTTGGTGATAAACTATCTGATCTTGTGTCTGTCTGTTCTCACACAGCCTGAAGAATCAGATTTGTGTGCAGTGAGCAAAGAAACAACCCAACTCCTGGATTGATGTCAGAAAAGCTGCTTTTCCTGCTTCTGTTCTCATCCACAGTTTCTCTCTTGTTCCTCTGTTCCTTACTGTGACTCCCAGCAGTTTCTCTGCATCGCTGCCTCTGTTTTCTTCTTTACAATGACAATCTGCTCCAATGGATTTGATGCACAGCGGCTTTTTAACACGCACGCTAAAAATGATGCTTCACTGTCCTCGAACTGCTGTGTGTGTGTGTGTGTGTGTGTGTGTGTGTGTGTGTGTGTGTGTGGAGTCATAACTACACATTATTATTATTATTATTATTATTATTATTATTATTATTATTATTATTATTATTATTATCATTATTATTATTATTATTATTATTATTTGGTACAATATTACAATATGCTAAGATATGATATATTTATTATGTTACCTGAATGGAATTTAGGGCTGTTGGACTTCAGAGAATGTTCTCTTCAGTCCATAGCAATTGTGTCTTTCGTTGTATCCTGACTGACTTTTGTTCTGGGGCTTTCTGCTGCTGTGGCGTGAACACAGTTCTAACAAACAAGAAACACCAGCCACAAAGGGCTGAAGGACGATGAGAAGAACGCAAATGTGGATGGGCTGTGCACAGAGAGCAGCGACCTATCTGGGATGAACTGTCCACAGCCCAAACCTCTTCTGACAGTTTACATCCCTCCTTCCTGCACTGACTTTGACCTGCACTTCCAGTAGAGTTCCGCTGCAATAATACAATTCTGAGTGACACTTTGACTGAACTGTTGGCTTGTTTTTCAACCAGTCTGAGCATTTAAACGTGTGTGTCGTACTCCGTGTTTCACACTCAGCTGCAGTTCTTCTGCTGCATGCATGAATATATTCAAAGTGCTCCGACCACTCAACTTTGCACGCTAATAATGAAAAGGACAGTTTCAAGGACCAAAACTTGTCTGCAGAACCGGTGATATTTTTTAATTCTGCTTCTCATTTTCTACTATATTACCCACAGTGCAACTCAACTGAGCTCACTCAAACACTAATCGGAGCAGCTCCAGACGTCTGGTGACTTCACCAGTGATAATTAGTGGAGTTTCTCAGCTACAACAACACAACAGGGTTACGTGTTTCAGTGCAGGTCACAAATGAGTTCTCACTGTTTTAACAGCATTAAAACAAACCAACAAAAAATCGTCATGTTCTTGTTTGTTTGTGTGTTGGTTCGTTGTGGAAATGCAGTGGAGGGGATCTGCTGTCTGTCGTCGGTGTTTTTGGCCAAGAAATATTTTCTCTGGTTGCGTACGGAAGCTTTTGTTTGGTTTCATCTCAGGGAGGTGTAAGTGCTTGTTGTCGTCATTCACACAAACTGAATCCGTTCACATTTGAGCCTTGTTCACATAGATAAGATACTTGACCTGAGTGTTTTCAAGGGCAGTTCTCTTTTACAGGAAGTATCTTCATCAACATTATGTAGCATTTGTTGATCTTACGTGTGGAGACATGAACATTGTGTTGACTTCAGAGACGATGCTGTCGAAATGAGACTTTGAGGAACATTACTGTCACATATTTTACTGTTGTGCAACAGATTATTTGTACTTCCTGTTTACAGAAGGTGAATTCTTGTGTTTCAATGACGTGTCAGGTGAAGAACTGCACAGCGGTAAATTGTTGATGTCGTGGACAAAAGAAATCCCACCTGAGAACAGATATGCTGGCTGATGTCAGAGCTGCCTGCCAGCATTCACGAGAGATTCTGCTGCCAACAACATTTACAGTCATTTCTAGAAACGTGTTTTTTAATACTGCAAACAAAATACACGCATGATGTCATGTTGCAAGTGAAAAAAACAACAACAACAAAGGACAGATGTGTTTGTCTCAGCCTGTAAACACCGTCGTCTCTCACAGGATGTGTCACATTTCGTCCCCTTGTGCTCGTGCTGTGGGTCATGTGCTTTATTGTGTCTGAGATAAATGAAATAAAGGACACTTGCAACGAAATTGGCTCGTTTCTGAAAGCGTTTGCATGAAAACCTCAAAAAAAAATCAATTGAGTTCAGGTTTTATTTACAAATTACAACTATCTCGATGGACTTTACAGTAAGCACAATACAACAGCCTCTGACCTTTGACCCCCAGTCACTTAAAACTCTTCTAATAGGGAAAAAGGCAGTAGATGTTGCATGTACAGACAAGGAACACACTAAAGTGGTACTATGATGGAGGGAGATTCAGCTTCGAAAAGCTGCGGGAAAAGTTTGGTTTTGTCCAATGATCCATGGCTGCAGGAGGCTGGAGGATGAGGAAGCAACCGTCTATTACAAACGAGCGTGAACCGATGGGAAAACTGCACTCTGAAAGAGAAAAGGGGTAACATGCCAAGACACGTTCTCACAGCCTGGGTGGTGATATTCACCACCCTCTGCACCTGAATACTAACTTCTTCATGAAATTCTCTGTCTGCACGTGCAAATTGCGTGAGAGGAAAGTAATGAGCAGGAATCTATTTTTAATGTCACATTAATAAAATATTTTGCCTCTTAATTTCCTGAGGCTGAACTGCATTTTTTTTAACCTCCTGGAGCCAAATGCAGCTTTTCTCTCATTACTGTGAAATATATTCATGATATTCTGATAGTGGAAGTGCAGGAAGTAATTTGCTGATTTAAAAAATAGGCACTTTTACATGAGTTCATGCTTGAAGGACTTTAGAAGTGAACAAAGCTCAAATATTTGAATGTTGATGCTGCAGTGTATGGTCAACTAGTACAGGAAAGTACAAAACCCCACCAGATAATGATAATGTAATTGCACATAGATTTGATTTAATTATTTCTGAACAAGAAATTCAAATTTAAGTTTAACTGCAGAATGTCGATGCTGAGCTATGCATGTCTGAAAATAACAGAGTTAAAGTATCTTCGGCCACCAATACACCAATACTGCACAACAGTTCATAGCAGTACAGAACAATATGATGATGCCACCATATGTATTGTTTCTAAACCATTCAAACATTAGGTGCAGATGATGCACCCCTGCACCAGAACTCATATTAAACACAGTTACAGTTCAATTCTAAATTGAATTACAAGAAGCAGACTACACAAAACAATATTCTTGTTTACAAATGGTGGAGCTGGATGTTCCACTGAAAAGCTCATGCCTGCAAAACACAGCTATGTGGAGTGGGAACAGGACTTTCACTCAGTTTGCCGTTGATGTTTATGGATCCAGCAGCTGGATCCAGAAAACAGAATCAGCATATAAATGAGCTTAGTTTGCAGTGAAATCACAATGCTGAAACCTTCAGTTACAATCTGTTTTTTGGAGGGTGCTGTCGTAACAGGCAAGATGAGATTCCGGCCCCCAGCTGCTGCATGTCGCATGTAGTTCAGCACGCAAGCTGCACCTGGGGGGGAGCATGCATGTATTTTTAATATGTATTCCACTGTGTGTGCACACCTGCTGTCCATCAGCCAATTAATTGAATATGATCATTGAGCATGTGAGTGTTTTCTTGACTTCCTGCTTGGTTTCCTCTGCCTTCTTCTCTCTACATCATTCAAGTCAGCATGTTTTTTTCCCGTGTGTGTGTGTGTGTGTGTGTGTGTGTGTGTGTGTGTGTGTGTGTGTGTTTGTGTTGCCTATCAACCACTTTCGTTCTCCAAGGTGTGAATATGACTTCCGACACTTCGTTCACACTGATTTTTAATTGTCATAAACAAGATAAATAGATATAGATATAGGAACGTATCTTCAGAGTGGATGATGAGTCAGGCATTTTGTTGTGCATTTGTTTGAGCACCACAATGTCCTATATGTCACATGACCAACACATCACATCAGAGATAATTCATTAAGCTGTAGCTTTCTCAACCTCAACCTCACATATACATCACATTGAATACAAAGTTCACGTGTCTTACATTCATCCCTAAAAGGTCACGTGGATGTCACATTTAACTCTGTAAGGTCATGTGTGTTTCAGGAGTGCTAGTGAAAGGTTAGGATCCAAAAGAGGGGACTTGACGAGGACAGGCAAACAACCTGTTTCCTGATTTATGCATCACACATTTTGATTCAGTTACAAAATGTAATGGAGCTCAGTGGTTTGTTCTGCAGCTTTGTAGCAGATAGCGATGAAATATTCATGCACACACACTCGTGTTTCACTGTGTAAATATTACGTGTGGAACTACCGAACAGAGGACTCTCATCAACGGGAGCTCAGGTTTGCTGAGGCAAGCTCAAACCCACCTCACGGCCCCTCAGTGTTTTCTGAACCCTCTCAGGTTGTGTCGTTTGCTGAGCTACGCGGGGACACACCAACAGAGTCTGTCCTTCTGTCGTCCTCAAGGACGCAGCAGCAGCAGCAGCAGCATGAACCTGTCCAAACTGTTGGCTCCAGTGTCAGCGTGGCTGCTCTGAATCTGAGGTCATCTACAGACCTCCACATTCAAAAGGTAAGTTTAATCAGACCTGCCAGTGATAAATGATTCATCTTTGTTGGAAAAGCAAATGCCTCTTTTGAACTGAGTGAATCAAAGTTTCTCCTGTGTATCAAGAATTCGAAAGAGTCAGCAGGCCGGGCTGTTGGGCCCTTTTAAATGAAAACAACAGATCAGCAGAGTAAACTCAACTTTCCTCTTATGCATCAGAAAAAGAATCAGTAATGAGTGAAATCCACCAAGAGTTCCCTTGCATGGATGGATGGATCCCTTAAAGAGATTTTTTGTGTGCACAGTCTCAATGATGTCATTCGTTGTCACTCATTCATTCATCTTCTCTCACTTGCTCCATTTACAGGCTGTGGTCGTGCTGGAGCTGATCTCATCTGTCAACAGGTGAACGTCAGGGTACCACCTGGACGACTCACCAGCTCATCACAGGACCACATGAAGGACAGGCAAACATTCACACTCACATTCACACCTACAGACAATTTGGAGCAGACAATTCCCCTCAGCATGATTTTGGATGTATGGGTGGGTGGGGGCAGGGGGGCAGGGGGGTGGCTGGAGACAACAAGGAGAGCATGTAAGCACCACACAGAAAGATCAAACCAGGGACTTTCTCGCTACGAGTCGACAGTGAAAACCACTGCACATCGTGTCGCTCGGCAGGATATCTTTATATAATCAAGAATCTCGCAAAATCTTGAGAGATTCAGGAGAGCACATTAATAAAAAATCATTTCACATTCGTCTGCATGTAGTGTATTTATGTAAGAGCATCTTTGCTAGTGATCTCTTCGCCGTTTGTCAGTGAGACACATGTGTGAGTCACTTATAGCTCTGCCCTTCCATGGTAACCTTGCCTCAATCCATCACGCATTCAGCATGATTTCATTTGGCATTTCAACCTGAATCCATTCTCAGTCATCCTCTCTGTGCTCGTCAGGGGAATATCACATCAAACATTAATGAAACCAAATGTAGAAGAAGAAAAATCCAGGATGCTAACGTGGCAGCGCAAAAACAGCACTGTCCTCCGATCACGGACGTCCTTCTGTGTATCAGAATGAATTTCTGACACATGAACAAGTGCTGAAGGCAAAAGAACAACTGGAGAACACGAGAGCAACTCCTGTCTGGTCGTTTGAGCGTGACGTGACACTTGACTGATGTGACGGAGGAGAGAGGAGCTGAGAGTGAAAACCAGCTCACATGTATACACAGCTAAGTACACAAACATGTAAACATAGACAAATATCCACATACATGCACAAACATACTCATATACACAGTGAGTGACGTAGAAACACAAGCTCTGAGACAAATTCACTGCTTGACTGTGTCACGCTCTTTCATAGCCTAGCATGATTAACCAAGAACCTCATCCTGGGAGTTGTTTGACTCATAGAATGACAATTTGTGTAATTTAAGTTATTTGACCGGGCAGAGATGGAAAATCCATGTGGAGGGACTGTTTACAATCATTTGCATATGTAAATTGTGGGCGTGTAGGCGTGGTCTGGTATGACATGTTGATTGAGATGTATAAAGGAAATATGCTTGTATGCACAGTTTAATACATCTGGAATACAGTTTTCTGGAATTTAGCGTGCGCTGTTTTAGTATGAAATCCACACAGGAATGAACAGGAAAGTACTGATTCTTGGTATTATTACTAGGAGTGACAAGGATTAGATATGTCGGTTATTTTGTCCATCCTGTAAATTCAAGTAAACCAGAGAGAAGTGTTTTGTTTTTGTTTTGTTTTCTTCAGAGCTTGTCCTATACACTTTTACAGATGCTAACAGATAAGACAGATGAACCCCCGGTGGAGGTGATCCATCAGCTGCTCTCTGCTGCCTGAATCCATGGAGGGTCTTTTTCTGTCCGATGCTGACTGGATGTGTTTATACATGGTTGATGCTGCATTGTTTGATTACATGGTTTAGGACAGACGGTCACTGTGAATGGAGCACTTCTGTCCAATGTTAATGTGGAAATTAGAAAATCCTGCTGACTTTGCCCTCAGACACGCTTCAACAGCTCAGCACAATGTCATATGGTCACTGGAGCCCCCGCATCCTCGGGCTGGAAACATTCGGATGCAACAATCCGGTCTGCCCCGGGGATCGGAAAATACACATGGGTCGTTTGTTTGCACACACATTTGAACCGTGTTTAGCTGGTTTCACTTTACAAGGTGAAAATTGTCACATGTTGGATCATCAGAAGTAGTGAAAAACAACAAGGGTAGTAGGTATGTGTGTGTGTGTGGGGGGGGGGGGGGCGTACACGCACACACACACACACACACGCACACACACACACAGCAGTGGGCCGCTGGGGGTTCAACATGTTTCCTGTGGAAGTATTGTGTTAAAGTACAAAGCAGGTTGTACTTCTTCACTCTGCACACTTTTTCCTGCCATCAAACGTTGAAGTTTAACCTCTGACCGTGCTGGAAGTACAGAGAATGTGTTGTTTTTCACACTGTATGAAACAAGGCCAAATTAAATCAATTTTGCTGCAGTGAAAACACTGTCCAAACGTTTCCTGCTGAAGCTTTTTGTCCTTTACGGCTGCAGCAGAACAAGCTCACTAATGATACAGATAGAGGTTCTCAGCAGACAAACATGAACATGTACACATCTGAGCCCTGGCGTAAACTGACATTTGACAAATTGCTGCATGTGACATTTGCGCCTCTGAGCACACAGGCTGCCTCCAGATTAACAACGCTTCAAGTGAGGACCCGTTGTGACCTGGATCCTGCTAATACTGACTGAAGCTGGAGGCACAAAAGAGGATGAGGGACGAAGGACGATTCTCAGTCAGTGATGAAAAACTGAATGACAGTGAAAAATGAGTCTCATGTCAAAAGATAAAGAGCAAACTCGAACCCTGTAATTAAAAGTCTGGTTCTCTGATCTGAGATGTGAGGTCTTGCCTCTGAAACAAATCTCAGCCATATTCAACTACAACTATTCTGTGGATCTTGAGGAATCATCACCAGGAACATTCATCATAAGATGCTTCACTCTGAGACCAAACGTATCAACATCATCAAAATGCCGAATGTGAAACCATCAGAATATAAAACCGGATTCTCACACATCAGGGTGATGATGAGAACCAAAGTGGTTTTCACAGCTCAAACACAAGAACAAACCTTTCTTCAAACCGTTCAAACCGTCACCTGATGACTTTGGTACATGCGGACACACCGCAGTTCTGTTCTGAGCCTCAGCCGATATGAGCTGAAGACTGTGGACCATTTTTCCTGCACAAGTGTGACGTGCACATAACAGCCTGCGTCTATTTAATCGAGTCACACGCACACAAATGTGTCTTCTTTGGAAAGCAGGCCATGAATTATTCATGCTCGCCTCTGTTGCATCAAACTTGGCTGCATGAGTTCTTCGTGCCCCCTGGTTGTTTTCACTGTGATAGGATTAGCAACGCTCACGTCTTCTATCTATGGACAGCTCATCGTAGGACTGTGATGGACGAGAGGGGAATGCATGAAGCCTCCAGACATTTTCACACTAGATCAGCACATCTACTTTCCATATTTTATCTAAGAGCTGTGTAATTACCATGTGTATGCAAATGTTTCGTGTGATTTTAGTATGTACGTGTCAACTATTTCCTGGTTAGCGCTGAATGCTTCTAAGCCTGAACAATGACGCAACTACTGTTCATGAAACATTTAACAGTTAGCTTTTTGATCAGTTCATTTTATTACAAATGCATATATTTCGGAAGTAAACACAATTATCAACTAAGGAGAACTTGAAAAATGTCAGTGACTGTATCATACCACCTCGACAATATTATTGCACCTTTGTTTTTGCGTTTGTGTTGCGTTTTATATCACGTGTCATGTTGAAGGGTGCTGTGCTGTGTTTTAATTTCATGTTTTTCATTTTTCTTTTTTAAGTCCAAATAATTTCAGACTGTAACAATCCAAGTGTTTTATTTGTCTATTTTTGAAGCAGTTCTGTAATGTCACATTTCATAAAACTGGCCACCAGATGTCACCATGGAGGTGCAGGTGTCCAATTGCTCTGAAATCTCGACACTTTGCTGCCACAATTGCTTGAAATGCTTCAAAGTCTCACTCTGCCCACCACAACTTTTCTTTCCAGTTGTCTGTCCTCTGTTGTGCCTCGGGTCTCATCCAATCAGCTCTCTGCTTTCCCTCGGGGGCTCACACCTGTGTCTCCTTTAGGCTCGTTTGCAGGTCTTTTGTCTCAGTTGTGTTTTCAGCCTTGTGTCAGCATGTTCTTCTGGCATTTCACACACAACAGAGACGGCGAAAAGTCATTTTACCCACCACCAATCATCCATCTCTCTGTGAGCTGTGTCCTCATCCAGCATGAAAACCTACACTTACAACTGTCATTTAATTAATCTAGTTAACTAACAGCAGCCTGTTGTGTTTCACAGAAGGCTCATTTACGCAGCGAACGTAAACTTGTGATCTTAGAGATTTGAGAGATGCAATCATAAATGAAATGAGTACATGTTGGTATAAATATGATCTGCTTGATATGTAAAATCTACTGCTGATTCAACAAACTATGTACAAGTATAGCAACTACTGTAAGTGTCACATACTGTATGTGTCGGCCAGACAGTTTAAAATGGAATCAGATATTGATATTGAGTTTGAAGTTACATATTCCAATCTTCCACAGTGAACCCCTGTTTATTGAGGGGTTACGTTCCAAAATTAAACCGTGTTTGGCAAAATCCGTGAAGTGCTGAACTATACAATAAAACCAAAGACAAAAACCTGTTTTCTTAAAAAACAAATAATTTCTTTCAATAAATAACTGATAGTTTTTGTAAATACTACTGTAAAATCATATTTTGTCAGTATGAAGTCAGTATGAAGTTAAACACATTGTGACTCGAGTATTTCACCATTCCTCCAACTTTGCCTCTTCTTCATTCTGCTCCGCTGTGTCATGGTTGCCCGTATTTGGTTTTGTGTCCGTATTTGGTTTTGTGT
>JBBMJM010028325.1:0-18575 GCA_037832705.1 Centriscus cristatus
ACACACACACACACACACACACACACACACACACACACACACACACACACACACACACACACACACACACACAATCAACCTGAAAGATAAACTGTGAGAGAATCCCTTTCTAATCTGCAATGTTCAATGGCTCCATCAGTCTGGAGTTCATTAGGGAATGGGAGCTAAACAACAGCTTGAAAGAGAAGGATCAGATCAGAGACGAGCTGATATGTCAGTGCCCGTGAGGGAGGAACACATTAATCAACGAGCCAAAACAAAATGAATCTTCATGAAAGGTCGGGCATTTCTAATCAACGGTCAACAATCACTGTAACTCTTTTCTTTAGAACCTCTCAGACTCGTCTTCACGTAGTTTATTTTTTTCCCGTGGCCTCAAATCGTTCTAGTCATTTTCCTCGAGGTGATACAGATGTAGAGGAAGCTTTACTTAGTGCTCACTACTTATTACGGTTAACTTGAAAATGCTGACGGCAACAACCAGTGAGTTCTTGGAGAAAGGAACATTACAAGTATACTGGAGAATAGCCAATTTTAATTAAATATCAATTTAATATCTCTGACTAAAAGTGTCTCTGCGTTGAATTAGCACACTGATGGTGTCTGAATCCCACCGCTCTGTTTCTTCTTACTGCCGCAGTCCCAACACAATCAGCATACTTCTTAAAGCAAGCCCTTGAAAAGAGACTGAAGTGTATTCTGTCACTCTGTTTTTATAAAGACAACCTGAAGGCCAAACATGTGAGAGTGTTGTGTGAATACATGGTAATGGCTCAGCAGCTGCTGTAGCCAGAATCCCATTTTCTTCTCAGAGGAACAGGATCTGATGATCTCTGCTTCCTACCAGCAGACAGGAGTTTATGCTGATAGAGTTGGACGCATTTATTTTCACATCCTTGCAAATGAAGTCATACAAATGAACATGAGGGAACATCAGGTCTGCATGGACTGAAAGCAGACGTCCACAAGGCCCCGGTGCTCGAAGCTCAGATTTTACGACTGCTCAGACTCTGAAGCATTGAAAATGATTTTCAGCTCAGTCTGTGAGCACCTTAAAGTCTAATTTTCAGTCTTGTGTTGTCGTCATTGGTCATCAAAGCACTGCACACAGCAAGTTTGTGGAAATATCTGGGAACTACCAAAAAGACTGTGTACTGGTTGTTGCACTTCCCCAAAAAACCACTTGAGGCTCTCAACACAATGTATAAACCACATTTAAGCGGCTCATGAGGTCTTCGGGCAATGTCTGATTTGGCATCCATGGCAACAAGGTGACACGATGACAACTGAGATTGTGCATGTTGTGCATGCAGTGGTTGGTCTTGTTCCTTCAGCTAAACAGTGGAAGTGCAGTGGCTTGGGGGTGGCAGTGTTGTAAAGAGCTGGAACCCGGGCTTGTTACATCCCATCACAGTAAAGTGCAGTCTCACTAACTCCACTCAGACTAACCGCTCAGATGACAAATAGATCTGGAGAGGTTCCGGCTCTTATAAACACTGTAGGAAGGCGGATAGTCGAGGGAAGACGAGAACAGATTTTGAGCTGTAAGAGATAATTCAGCCCCATTTTGCTCTGTTGACATGACTTGCTCTGCAGCCATCGCAAGGCTCCTCTCTTTATTCCTTCACTTTCTGTGGATGGAATTCTATTCTCTGCCTCTAATGGCCTGTGTGCTTCTCTCACCTCTGACTGACGGACCGCAGACCTACCATTGTCGTGCTTGTTAAGCCTGTTAAAGATGATAATCAGCCACTGTTCTCCTTGGATGCCCGCTCATGGAGGGTGAAGACCGCTGTATTTCTGTGTAATGGATATATTTGCTTAAACAATCTCACATATTCACAACCTAGCGCTTGTTTTTCTCGTAATAGTTCAATGATTTTAAGAGTACAGTTAAACTGTCTTTTATAACTTAACATTATTAAATATTAAATATCAGTGAGCTTCAGCAGGCAGATCCAATTTGTTACTCATATCGGATCCTGAAGCTCTACTCTCCGACCTGTCATTTGCAAGCTGAAGTACGAGGAGTGGGAGGTTGGAGTTAAGGAACCTTTCCATCCAAGCGAGTGTGCTGTCAAATCACAGTGGTGAACACCAGACAGACACAGCGATGGAGGAAACGGAAACCAACGTGTTTTGTATTAAAGTCATGACGCGATTCGCCATGTGGGGAGAGGTTTCTATGCCTCTTTGACCTGACTGATATATTTCAAACCACCTGATTTTATGCAATTTATGCTGTTCAGACTTCATGAAACACATCTTGATTTTTGCATTTTGCTATCCTCCATTTGTGATGACAATAATAGGGATGTGATTCTGAATGCAGTCTGGATAGGAATTACATTCTGGACTGGCCTTAATGTCCTCATTGATATCATCAACCTTCGGTCTTGTGCTAATTATGCAGCCAAATCTTCTGTGATCTCTCTGAATTGTCAAATACATTTTGATTGACTCATACAAAGCACATATCATACAGGAACACAATACATTTGACCTTCGTTGGAATGCTTTGCCCTTCAAGGGCTTCATTCACACTCATCCTCTCCCCACGTGGCCAAGGGGGGAACATGCAAACTCCAAACACAAAGACCCCTGGGCCAGGAATCCAACCAGGAACCTTCTCCAGTGGCAACTTCATTCACATCTTTGGCACAACACAATGTCACATTCGCAGCCATCTCTTCATCAAAGTGTCCCCATAGCTGGTTTGTCCTTAGTTTTTTTTTTTTGTTTTTTTTTTTTTTCCAGTAACACAGTGTATTTTTTTTTCTTTCCCTAAATCACTTTGCCCTACAGTTTAATTAGACACCACGCTGCGAACACTCTTGAATAATTTTCTAGTTCTTGTCTGAAATTGACTTTGCAGGAGTTTCCACCATTGCCTTGAAAAGGAAGGTTCACAGGGGAGCTTGTTCATTTTCCCCAGATGCTTTGCAACTGTTTACAATGGCTCGTCTGCACCTGTGCTGTGACTCACCGATAAGTGACTCAAGAGCTTTGTAATATGAACATGCAATAAATTTCTGTTCTCTTCTTGCTTTGCTTTTTTTTTTTCCTTTTGCCATCACATATCTGTTAGATACTTAGCATCTTTGGATCACTAGTTTCAACAGGTTGAAAGACACCAATAATGCAAATTAAATAAGGTTTCACAACCATGATCATGCTCGTCAAACAGTCCTTAAGTAGACTGCTGCCTGAAAGAAGAAAATAAACCTTCAGGAAATCAAGCCAAAAAAGGGAAAATTGACTCTCACACATTAATGTAAAGGTCAGGACTGCAGTTTCCTGTATTGTCCCATAAATAGCCTCTCGTCACATCTGGGGGAGAATAGACACAGTTGGTGGTCACACTGAGAATCTGATGAGCCCAGACATCCCTGAGTGTTCCTTGTTTCATCCAGTGTGTTAATTACTGTGCTTTGCCGGAAACAGTATAACAATAGATAATAGAAAAGATAACAATAAAACACAGACACACACACAAACATACACACACAAATAATAATAATAATCTGTATGAGAAACGGGAACTGTTCGGTCTGCAGTAATTGGATATGAAAAAAAATATGCAAAAGATTCTTCTGGCAGTGCATTTTGAAAAGAACTGCTTTGAGCTGAACTTCAAATATGTAGATTACCCAACATAATAGTGAGTCACATAAATACTTTGATTAGAATAACTTATTGATTATGGCGCCTACACAATACAGGACACTTACATGCAGCTCATGTGCGATCGCCCTTGTGATGAATATAAAACACACTGTTTTTGTCAAAGCTGATTAGCTTGTTTCTGCTGGGTGGTGAAATTCAGCCACACAGAACATAACACACATTTACAGCCCGAGTTTTGCGTTCTTACGCTCACGGCCATGTAATCCTGAAAGACATGCAGCGGCTGGCTCGATGCTTCCCCTCATCTGAATCAATCACAGGTGACCTTATGCTGCCACTGAGAAGTGAGTGAAGCCTTGATTAGGAGTGCCTGCGCTTGTTAGCCACAACGTCTATCTGCTACACCACATCCCACACATGCTAATCAGGCTATCGCACAAGTGCTCTAACATATGTGACTCCTTAAAGATTATTAGTATTTTGCACAACAATCACACCTTCGCAATCAATGTGTGGCTGCTGCGGCTGTGTCCCGGGGCGGATTCCTCCCGTTTTACTCTGTAGTTCACTGGTGCTGCAGGTGATAGCAAGATGTGCTACATCTGGTCGGGTTAACAGGTTTCCTGTCGGGGTGGTCCCAATTGATATCACGATTATCATACTTTCTCATAACTTTCATCTAAATAAAGAAGGCACCATAACTTTCCTTGGTGGTATTGATGTACCGAAGTGTCAGTGTAGTTGAGGTGGATAAAAAGTTCTGAGGATTTCACTATCATGCTTGCTATCATGTGTGTGTTGTTTTTTTGGGGTCGTGTTGTGCATGTGTTTGGTCAAGTGGGAGTTAAAGCGCATCTAGATGACCAATGTCATTCTCTTTGTTCTCAAACATGACACTAATTGTTCGTCAAAAAAGGAGAGACTCATCATATCCACGTATACATATTCAACAGACTTTTCTTTGCTGAAAAAATTGTATGAGAATTCCCAACCTCTGAAAGCTCTGAAATTCTTTGCGGCACGTTCAACACAGTCCAACAGACAGTTTTATGGACATTAACTAGAATAGAAGATCATTTATGCCAAAAATGCTGAAATTATTTTTTTGTTTCATGCACTTGGAAGATTTTATTTATCTTTTCAATGTGCTTGCACCACTCCAATTACTAATATACAAAACAACACTATCAGTTAGTCAAGAAAACAAATAATTGATAATGGCAATTTTCAAAGATGTTTATATAAATACTTGTACATTAATTTGAATATTTATCAATGAAGGATTGAACACAATGACGAATGAGTGTCTGACAACCCGTACATTTTCAGTTTGGATGTACATTTGGGATAACTGGAGAAACACAAGCTGACTTTTAGTCAGCTGTCATGTTTGCTCATGACCTTAGAACTGAGTGCTACCATTAACAAAAAATATGTCTACATAACAAGACAGACATTTTCATCATTTTCTGACAGCAGATCAGTTTGAAATATTGCTCTGAGCCACGCTGCAATTTCCCAGCACGACAACAGACTTTTTACAGTTTCTTTGCTTTTGGCGGTGCTCATGCTGTGTGCAGCATGACATCAGATGTCTGACCTCTGACCTCTGCATAGCAATTTTGATAACTCAAGAAAGATCTGAACATATGTCAGCATTCAGTTCAATTTAGGAATATCAAAAAATAGACTGACTACCAGCCAACAATCCAAACTATTTGGATGGTTTGAGGCACTAAATAATACAAGTTTACTGGATTTCTGCCATGCGTGGGATCCGGTGTAGCACCTTAATCCATAAATGTAACGATATGTCGCAGAGACACATGGCAAAAAGTGAGTTTGGACTGTTTGCTTGCTTGAATGGACTTTCCCTGTCCTGTGTTGGTGGAGAAAATACAACTGTCCAAAGTCAATTTATATGCGGAAAAGTATGCATGACCTCGTTAGGGATGGTGGCGGTAACATCATCCGCTGACTTTCACTGGAATCAAATTTAAACAGAGATAACCGCGGGACTCCGCGCACGGCGATGCTGACAGACACACAAGTATAAACACATAACGCATTGGACACCTGCATACTACCGGCTACAGCATAGGCTGTATGTCAATTCAACACAGAAGCATAAATCCATCTTAAGGCTCCTCCTCACCTGGATGAGTAGCCACTCAACTGACACTGACAAAAGTAGATGCACAGAAGGCTGCAGGCTGCAGCGTGGATAACATTCACTGCATCTCCGCCTGCCCGTCTCCGTCAGACTCGGCTGCCTTCTGTCAAGGACAGGGATGTCAAACTCATTTCTGTTCAGGTCAGATTCAGCCCAGTTTGATCTCCAGTGGGTTGTAGCAGTCAAACAATAGCACGTTAATCTATAAATAACAACAGAATTTATACACGTGTATTACAATGGATACAGTGGATCTACAAAGGCACTAAACGTTTTGTAACAGCAACAGTATGCATAGCAGGTACTTTTATCAAAATATTTTTTGCAACTTTTTGCCAATGTATTTATTTATTTTTGCTTTTTTATCACACCCTCTGTCTTCCATCCACACGTACACACACACACACACACACACACACACCTATATTCTCCCTTCTTACGTTTACTGTCTAATGTACATCTTAAATGTCAATAAAGTCTAAATTAGACAACACAGTTTTTTAAGATCTATTTTTAATAACTGAATATTCTGCTGGAGCAAAACAAAAAAAAACAAAAAAGAAAAAGAAAAAGAAAGAATACTGAACATGGACAAGATTGAGATATTGCAGTTAATCTGGTGTCTGCAATCATAAGCGAAGGATGGACGATTTTGAGTTGTCCACAATGAACACTGCCAGTATTGGAGGGACTTTATCTTCTTTTACAGCAGAGCCATTACTCTGCACTGATGGGATTCCTTCTTTCTCTGACTGTTCGGGTTATACCATATATTTAGACCATATATGGATCGGGATGTAGCAGTGCTGAAGGATCCAACTATATCTACAACTGCAAGGTGCAAGTTTGTTGTGAAGGAGCAAGTTTATTCTTAATGAGTTAGTAGTGGTAGTGGGTTAGAGCTGGAGCGGGGGGCGAAGTGTGGACCATGGCTGTCGCATCTTGGTGCAGATTTTTTAGCATAGCAAATATATTCTGTACCTTTTTCATTTGATTTCAACCATAGACACACACAGTCCTCAAAGTCACTTTGTTACTTCTGCAGCCTGTGTAACAAGTGTGTTTACTAACCGTTCATGGCCGAAGGTCCGAGCGGAGCACTCAGGGCTCAATCTGAGTCAAATAACAATACCGGAGCCAAGAATTCAACTGGGGTGGAGAGGGGAGCTGTGAAATAACATTTGAGTGTCCCTTTATTGCTGGCACCTCATCTTGGTGTGGGGAGGCAGATGAAATAAATAAAGTCACTTTGTCTGGAAACGTCTCTTCTCTATGTCCTTTGGAAGAGACAAAGCAAAGGAGTGGGATTGATGTATGAGACAGAGCAAAATGAAAGTCTGAGGAGGAGATGGCCCAGGGTCCTCCTATCAGGTTTCAAAATCATATAAACGCCATGACGACGAGAGCCGAAGGACAAGTGGGGAGGGGAAACAACATATAGCAAAGGGAAGATGAAGGGGACGGAGATATTAAAAGTGGAAATCAAACGCCAGTAAAAGACGAATATAAACGACTCATTGATGCCAGAGTCTGTAATGATGGGGTGAAACTCCAGGTGGAGAGTGGCTGAAATGGAAGGTAAAGTGTGGAGAAATGGTGGGCATAGATTAAAGGAGGATGCTGTGAGCTTTTATCTAGCAGCACATCCACAAGCCTCTCGACTTAGTGAGCGCAAGTAAACTAGCAGAGCTTGGGGGCACGTCCAGACGAAAAGGTAAAAGATGAAGGGATAAAAGTGAATGGAAGTGCTGACTTCACACCTCGGTCTTCTGCCTGTTTCACAGGAGCAACTACTCGCTGATATGTATCATTATACTGTTACACTCACACGGCTTCTGCACATGTGCTTTCCCCTGCCGTGAAATCCATCTTGTTTGAAGTGCAAAACGCAGTTGGTGTTTCATGCACTCGCATTGTTTGGGTCTCTTTGGTGTGTGTGTGTGTGTTCACATGGTGAATGACAGATGGGCAGGTCCTGCCACAGAGGCCCAGAGAGCACAGACCAGTGTGTCGGATGCTTCACTGATCCACAGCGAAGCTTTTATTTCGGTCCCCCCGCCCCCCTGTAAATGGGCAGTGGCTCTGTCTGTCAGGTCAGCCTGAGCAGTGGTGACTGTACGGGTCATCCGCACTTCAAACAGTCTCTACTGTAAAACAACACGACCCATTAGTGTGTTTCCTTTTTACACTCACTCACACACACACAAACAGATTTGAATTTTCCTGTCAGACAACAGATTTGTTTGTTTCGGAGACCAAAGATGAGCCAAATCTGTGATTTTCCTTTGTCTCATACTTTTTTTTTTTTCCCATCCGTGAATCACAAGGTGAATAGGAAATCAAGTCACTGCTGCAACTCTCCTCTGTCGGATTTCACCAAGGTAGAAATCTTCTCCCGTAGTTAAAGCAGGCTCTGAGCGAAGCCCCAGGCGCCCACCGGAGCTGGGAGGGAAATTCCCCCATGCAAGGTGTCCCAGAATAGCACCTGTTTCAAGTTGAGGCTGTCCTCTGATTGGCTGACCTCCAGAAAGCAGTCATCCTTTTAAAACCAATCAGAATGGTGAGTTTGTCATCTGACATGCATTTGCTGTGCATCTGTGAGGCCGTTTGCTTTAAAGAGGCTTATTTACCAATAGCATTTTTTCTTTTTTTGTCTCACATGAACTTTTAAAGACTAAGAGGGAAAAAATAAAAAATCAGATGACACTGAAGATGAGCCATCACAACACCCCCATAGCTGGCGTTCACAAAAACAGTGACGACAACCCGCAAATTCTTAAACCATCATATTATCGATGTTCTGACAGTGCTTTGTCACACTCAGAGTCCAAAACAACACAAATGATGCATCACATCTTCTCTCTTCAAAACAGTCGACAGGCTATTTGTTTTTCCTTATCTACCCAGAGACTGATAATCAAGCAGAAGCAAGTTCAAAGCCGGTTTCACTGTCAGTCACTGTATGCGGCGTATACACTGAGCGAAATGCCATCCCGTGTAGCTCAACATGGAACATCGCGTTCATTCCCTCTGACAGCCGACTGCACATTTCAACATGTCCCATCCACGTACAGCCGACAATACATGCTATCCATTTTCTGTTTGTTGTTGCTTTTGATGAGCAGCAACATTATTTCTCAATCGACATCACTGTGAGGATGGAACAGAGTGGATATTTAATGTGTGCACATTCTGTTCAATACCAAGTCTGAGACTGTTGGTGGGTGTTTTTTAAGTGTTTATGACTTGGAGTCACTTGAACAATCCTGACATGGATCCTGACATTTTGTTCAGTGGTTTTGGCAAAAAAAAAAGTGCATGGTTGTATGTGATATAGTTTTGTGCTTATATGGACAGAAGATACTCTGCTGCCAATCTGCATCTGCATGCATGAATGCTTCTGTACAATATGTACAACACGTGTGCATAAATCCACATGTGCCCACATCTCTGTTGGACAGGCATTCACGACCCGGCTCACCACACAGTTATTTATATCCAGCAGCCTGCCGTGTCACAGTCGAGGACCACATGGGATGCATCGCTGTGTTGTATGGACTCAGTGTCCAGCACTGTTGTTTCTGCCATTTGGACTTCCTGTCATTTTTGCTCTAACCACCTCTCGCACTCTTCATTCGCTCTCAAACACCTTGACCCCCCCAGCTCTCCTCTTGCCTCTCCTCCCCTCTGTCGCTGGTCGCTAGAGAGTGTTATCTTTGATGGCGGCATGGCTGTTGCCAGCCGCTCTGCCCTGGGTTAGTGCCGCTCTCATGTGAGATGGGGGGCGAGGGGGGGTCAGGGGTCGGTAGAGGTCTCACAGAAGGACCCTCTATGCCCAAGAGGAATATTTTCCAGCAGCGTCAAAAGAGACAAAGGGCACTCCCAACTTGTTGTATTAGTACAGCAGGACACACAGACCTGACAGCCAACATGAACAATCAGTTTCACATTGTACATTTTGTTCTATGTTCCAGGGAGGTAGATGAATTAGAAGAACAAAATACGCTACCGGGTACTGATCACAGTTTTGAGGGCACAGGGAGGCTATGCAAGTTTCAATTTCACACTCTACTCTCCTTTCCCACCCGCCTGCTCAGGCTTGCTTTTCCCCTCCCTCACTTCCCTTTCTCTCTTTCGCAGTAATCCTTGGAGGCAGTGCTGACAGCGGAGGTATGATAGAGGAGGGCCTGCTGGAGCGGAGAGGGAAATGATCTGCTAATGGTACAGTCTCTCCCATAGGACACCTGCTTACACTCCACAGCCCTGCTGCTCACTCATTCGGTGTGCGTGTGTGTGTGTGTGTGTCTGTATGTGTGCCATACACATTCCATCCATGTGTACCTTCTGTGTACCCCACATTAATTCCCTAACCCTGTATTTTCTGCCTTTTCCTTTCTTTTTTTCCCCATTACAATTTCTTTTTATTGACACTTTTTCTCTTTTGAAATGCTGTATCTCTGTCTCCCGAGTGCTAATTTCCTCAGAAATTAATCAGTGTGTAAAAACTTCTCAGAGTCCTCAGCTCATGCCAGGCCTGATTAAAACAATCCACACTTGATCAGGACACCCACGGCGGAGAAAAAGCGCACGGCAATTAATAACCACTCTTCACAGTGCTTTTGTTGGCCAATTTCAACTCCCACTTGCTCAGATAATAAACAACGAGCACATTTTACATCCCTGTAAAACTTTATGAATCCAGCTCAGTGTGTCTCCCTGGCTCCCAGTCTGTCTAATGTTTGAGTTTTGCTCCCTGACTCCTGCAGTTATTCTCTGCTTCTTTAGCCCACAGTCATTTCTTGCAGTCCTGCTGTCCCTGTGCACCCAGCTACTTTAGTCATGTCTGCGTATAGCCACATTATATAAAGCTGAAAGAAATCAACAGCTACCCCGTTCCCCTTTTCTCCAATAGCAACAACGCACGCATCCAATTTTGTGAATACATCACATCGTCTCCATATGCATAATGTTGAAAATATTCATGTGTATCATGCATCCTAACTGACAACTAGTCCGCAAACACCCAGGGGATTATCGGAAATATGTCTGTGTAATCATGAAATTCAATCTATTAAAGTAATATATATTCTAATGGAATGATATCACCATCATCAGACAACTTCGGGAAGCGATGAGGGAAAATGTGAATCTTTAATTGGCATTCCCTACTATGGTAGCATGTCATCTGGGATTCACACGTAGCCATGGCTACCATCATAAGGCTGGAAGCTGGTATGTACAGTATGTATGTAATAATTCCAGTCAGGCCACCCAGTGTGTCTGACACCCAAGAGTAAAAAAACACCAAAATTGAATGCTTGAAAACCTGACATAGTGAAGGATTGTTCACTGGACATGAGAAGGAAAGGACAGATTGATGACTGAACAGCAAAAAACACATTCTTTCCAAGAATAGGTCTCTCATCGCATGTGGATGAACAGTGGAACCAATTTTCACGGAAGAACACCCTCCCTCTGACATAAGTAGTGAAAATGAGGACAGATCAATACCAATAGGCAAATGGACATGGGAATATGATAGCACTTCTCCTCCCTTCTAAAAAAGGTCAGTGAATTCACAATGTGGCGGCAAGTCATCGTCATATTTCCTGAGAAACGTAATCCCCTGAGGGTTAAACCTTCTGATATCTCCCCAATGAGCCTCAAAAGTCCAATTATTTTGGTAATGACCATACATTCAGTGCTCCCTCACATGACACACTGGAACAGGGACTCTCGTGTTAGCAATATATTTCACTATTTCTGGGAGCCACTGATGACCAGTGTGCCATGGTCCATATGGAAGGACGCCTTCCATTTGCGCTTCGGTACACTTGCCTGGTATGGCCCCTTTGTTGCTGCTTAATCCACTTTATTGGCAGCAATCAGGAGGTGAGCATGCGCTACACATCTCTGATGAGGATGGATAAAAAGTGAAACTGCGGGTCTCTCCCCCGATGATTTCTATCTGCAGCATCCCCATTGTGTTTCAACATGAATACCCCTGTTGTAACTTGTTGTTCCATTTTGTAATCATACAGGTACTTAGCAAATACATCAACGACATCTTTACCAATCCCCTTACTTACACACTGGGTAGTGTAGCAGACTTCTTCTCCTAAATCCCATGACAAAGAAACTTACTCAAGGCTTTTATGTGCAGTCGAAAAATCTGCTGTTGTCATGGGCGCCAGTTTGGTTCTCTTCACACGCTTAGAAAAAAAAAAAAAAAAAGAAAGTGGTGGTTATAAAATGAATCTTGACGAACAGTGGTGGGTACAGGAGGTATTTACCATAATGGACAGATGAAAACAAACTACAGAATGGGTTGTGTAGGTTAGTGGCATTAATGAGTGTACATGTGTACATGCACACATAATGTGGAGTACAATGATGACAAAGAAGGTAAAAAGGTTCAGGAGCTGCTGGAGATGAGCAATGAGGGCTGACTATAGGCTGTGGGTCTTCAGATCTACTTCAATCAGGTCCACCTCTGGTTGCCATGTCAACATCAGAGAGAAGCAGAAGAGGCAGAACACAAACATATAGTATGCACAGCAGATTCACACCGAATGGCGGTGCTACCGCACATCACACTCAGTAGGACCAGGTGCGATAGCCACCTTTACCACCCTTCACCCTTACGACATAATTGTCCATCCTCAGTTTGATACCGGAAGAATACATGGTGAAAAATAGAAAATGTGTTCATCAATCACGGGAAACGGGACAAATCCTGCGACTATCACATTCATTGTAATCATTATCCCCTTTGTTGACCTTTGGGATGAGAGAGCAGCGTAGGAAAATCCAACAACCAACCATCTTCCTTGGCCAGATGTGAGTTGGTCCAGTGAGACACATAAGTAAGTAAATAAATAAATTGGAACTCAAGCAACTGCTTCGTCTTTGAAATCCAGTAAAACACATTTTAAGGTGAAGCTAAATAAAACCTAGAAGAAAATAGCTGCTGATGTATTTCCTTTGAGAGGATTTTATGCAGGATGACGTTGAATTTTTCTAACATTTTCATGGACAAAATGTTGTGACTTATTTTGTTCTGCTATCTCAGACTCACACAAGGACAGCCTTCGCTTCTGTTTGCAGCAACAAAGTAATCAAAATATTGCACAGTAATTGGAGGGTAGTGATGTGTGGCGTGTAATTACTGCAGTCAAGGTGGCCTTTATTCTCCACCACCATCTCTGATGGATGGTCGAGAGGATCAACATTCTGTAAGTGTGCAAAATAGCTTGACAACAAGTTAGAAATCCATTGTCATTCAACCTTGAGTATCTGTAAAAACAAACAAACAAACAAACAAAAAACACAAGAATCAGATCCACTTGAGAATCAGCATCTGCAGTATTTACAGGCATGTTCAATTTTGACTAAATAACACAGCAGGAAGTATCAAGAAGCATGCTGTTCACTATCCACTGCATTAATTGCATGTGGATTACGAAGGAGGGCAGAAGGGAACAAAGACTGGAATGGAAACTTCAAAGTCATCCTAGGAAAAGACCAAAAACTATAATGTACAGAGTGAATTATGATATTAAAGGAAACAAAAAGTTGATTTGTTTTGTTTTCTTGCTTGGTTAAATCATAGGCAACTGGACTTCTGGTCCAGACCTCTGGTTTGGTTCAAGCAAACCAGAAGTCCAGTTGCCCATGATTTAACCCACCAAGATACCATGACCTGGATGACTGAGAACCTTCACAGACATGCTTTGTTTTGTTTTGTTTGCATTTAAATTACATGAAGGTTCTGATACTTTGTGGACAGATGCTTAATTCAGGGAACTGAAAAAGTCACTTAGACACTGTAATGTGTTAATCAAACCCACTAATAATTCCTCAGAATTGAGATGTTATTTGAACATTGATCCTGCATTGTTGGCGTTTGTGAGACTCCAATGAATCTTTTGACTAAATGAAGCATTCTCATCCCGAGTCACTGTCTCATCCTTCAGAAAAGGATCCCAGCACGCTGTAATAATTTCACCACAGGATGACGCTTCTCTGTAAACATGAAAGTCGGAGCCCAGTGAGACGATTAATTTCCCCTCCCTGTACAGAGGGACCTCTTTAAAGAATCACACAAGTCCACATTTTTCTTCATCGAGATAGCGATTCCTTTCCTAGTGGATGGTCACATGTCAAGTGACGTGCACCACATCGAATTACAAAGAATCGTGCATGATATTGTCATGTCTAAAAGCACAGAAACTGCTGAACTTTTATGGGTCTCTTCTGGAGAAAGCGGGACGCTACCTGACGGGTATAACACTGTAACTATAGCTGAAGCTGAATATGTTTTCTAATCTAAAGTAACGTGTAAAGTAAAGACTGTTTCATGTCATTAATGTATCTTCGCGACGTGGACAAAGAAGGGCAGACAGCCTTCATTTGCACATTGAACAAGCCACACGTGGACAAGTACTGTAGACTTGTGTGAGTAATAGCTGCCAGGCAGATGGGGGGCGAGATGAAGACAAAGCACCCAATGTTTATGGGTTACACTGAAAAATGTCCCATGATGGAGACTCATGATTTTATTCATTCAATGTGACCTTTTAATAATGGGTGAGAACATTTACAATAATTGCATGCATCTATTCTATAGGAATAGCTGCTTTTACATAAAAAGGAAAAGGAGTTCTGCCAGAATGTCATCTAATTGTGTGTCAGATAACGTTCAGCCAGTGGTGGTCAGGTATGATGGATGTGAGGCCGCCAGGGGACGGATTGTTGTGGGGCCTCCTCCATAGGGACGGATGAGGTTGAAGGTCTCAGCTCCCTGATCACTGGCTGCTGGATGTATATGGAATGATGGAGGGTTTAATGAGAAGACATAAAGGTCATTGTGTGTGTGGGTGTGGGTGTGTGTCAGAAGCGATTGTGGCTATTGTTCTAAGACTGCAAGGAAACCTCTGATCCTTGAACATTTCACAACATAAATGATCAAATATGTACTGTTGTACTTAATACAAATACACTGACAACAGAATCAGAAATATTTCACAGTTGGTCTCATTTCTTCTCAGAAATTCCCAGTATGGAGACACAGTGGTCCAGTGGTGAACTCTGTCATCTCACAGCGAGTTGATTTTCTCTGTGTGTACTTTTCAAGCTCTTCACATCCATCCTCAAGTACTCTGGCTTCCTCCCCCCTCTAAAAGCATGCTAATGTTAAGTGTTGTTTTTTTCTAACTTGTACTCTGCCCGTAGGTGTGAAAGAGAGTGTGAATGATTTTCTGTCTTTCACGTGGCGCTGCGATGCGCTGGTGACTCATCCAGGGTGGACCTTGCCATTCGCCCATTGACAACTGGGATCGGATCCGGCCTAACGTCTGTCTGTAACTGGAGCAAGCGGGAGATGACGAACATTGTATGTATGACTCGTGAAAACCTGTTGGAGTGCAGCTTCAGTGGACTTCAATGGCGTCCCATTGAACACAGATGAATGTTTTTCCATGTAGCAAAGCTGGACAGTTGTCGGAAAGTTCAGAATCCACTTTTGATTGAGAGCCTTTCTGTAAAATATACATAGAATAGAAGAGCATTTTCCATTTCAGTCCCACACAGATGCAAGTGAAGTGGAGCTTGGTGATATAAGCCCATTTCCAGTTACACATACACTCTGTAAACAAAAACACAATTATGGGAATGGAGAGCAGTGTGTGTGTAATAATAATAATACAATTTATTTGTAGGCGCCTTTCTCAAATACTCAAGGACACCACAACAACAAAGTTTCATTTTTTTTTATTTTTACAAATGAATATAATAATAATAAGAAGAAGAATGAATGAATGAAAAAAGATGAGTAGGTCATTCTGAACAGGTGAAACTTGAATCTGGATTTGAACGTGGGAAAAGATGGTGGTGGCACTGAGCCGAGGAGCCGAGCATCTGAATGCCCCGTGTTCCACAGTGGTCTGATGGGCAGAAGGGACAGTGAAGTGGAGAGAGGAGGCCAGACAAATACAGGGGGCTGAGGTTGTGGGAAGGCTTGGAATGTGTACAGAAGAAGTGTATGCAAACTTCTGTGGGTCAGGGAAGCAGGGAAATGAAGTGCTAAAGTGCTTTTAACTGCAGGAAATGTCTGGAAACCCAGACATCCTGGCAGCAAATTTGGATTCGGTCTGCAGATCCATCCAGAACTCATTAACGATGCTAAATGTCACTGATGACCAATCAGATTGGGCTATCAGATATAGGCGGGCACACAGACAAGTACAGAGGCCATGGGTGGGGCTTCACAGGACGACAGCGTTGCAAAGTGGTCAAAGTGTTCGTTTGAACCGGTTGTGGCTCGATTTAGAAGAACAAATGACAGGATTACCATTACTCTTCTGTCACATATTAACAAGTCTGCTAATGCATTTATGCTTCCTCTCTTTCTCCCATCTTCTGCATTGCTCTATTTGTCTCCGTTGCTTTCTTTGTTTCACCACAGCCCAACCACATGTACCCTTGGAGCTGCCTGAGGGTTTCAGTTCACAGCTCTTATTATGAGTTGGCACCATATAAAAGAAGTCTGACTTCTCTGAAACAAACTGCCATTGACACATCACTCCGGTAACATCAATGTTACTCTGATTTGCCATAGTAGTGCGACCCAATCGCACGCAGTTGCATTTTTTGACATGCACTTGCTGCCAGATCCTCCGTAGATGCCAGCAAGACCTGTAAACTTTTGCCGTGTTTTATGTGTGTAAGTGCATGTGTGTTGGGAGCTCGTCCACAAAGCACAGCTGCCAGCTGCAGCTGTGAGGAATCATCTTTATACCACAGTACAGGCAGACAAGCCAGCGTCCAACAGTGAAGGATTTAGAGGATTTAAACTCTGCAGAGGTGAGCTACTCAAACACACATCTGTGCACACAGACACACAACAAACATTAAACAGCATTTGCTCCAAAGAGGAAGAAAAAAAAAGTCGCCAAACTGAGTTGGAGGAACAGGATTTTTCTTGTGCCCTCTCAACTCCTTTAAAGTGTTCTATCTCCACAAAGCACATTTGTTTGTATTAATTTAATGTCACATCAGAGGGAGTCAGTCAGGGGGCTGAAAGAACCAACTCACTTCCCAGAACTTATTTCTTTGTTGTTTTTTTCTTCTTCTCTGTGTACAAAGTAACAGAACAAAGCATCGTCATGTAATAAAGGAAGTAAAAAAAAAAAAGACAGGAAGAGAGGAGGAGGGGGAGCTGAGGGATAACAGGCGCTGTGATTAAATCACCCTTTAGATCAAAGTAAATCTAATGCAGAAAAGGGAAATGGGAATGATTCTCTCTCTCTCTCTAACATAATTTTCCACCCTAATATCATTAATGAATATTGGAAATAATGTTTTTTGTTCTTTTCTTAAGGTTGGGGTGGGATCCACGTCATCAGTTGTTTTGACTGACATTTGTGTGATACATTTAATCCCATTTTGGTGTCAGCCCTCAGCATCTTCAATCAATACAGCTCCACTATGTTTTGATTATGTTTTGCAGTTCTTTTCACGCCAATGTTGATCCCTATTTGTCACCAAGAACGACCTGAGTGTGGTCTGCCGTGTGAAAGGTGCGTGTCTAAAATCCAAACAATAATCAAAGATCACGTTTACATCATTGAATCGTCATTCAATCATTGAATGACTACAGCAATTCTCAACATCCGTTCCCTAAGTGGACATTCTCATCATGAATAGAGGATACTCAAAATTAATCTCCTAAATTAAGTAAAGTGTTTTAGTTCACAGAAAGAAAACCTGAGCAGCAAGAATAAGCCCAGTTGAAATATTATTATTTTTTTATTTTTTTATTATTATCAGATTGTGTGCACTAAACCAACCACCTAAAAAGAAAGGAAAAGCACAGAATGTTCTTTGTTGGTAATCAAATACCCTTGAAGCACTCAATCATAAACAGACTGTTTTGCGGCGTTCCTCCAAGTGGCATCTGGATCCAGCATGACCTGCCCAATCAACATGTAACCGTGATTTTCCATCAGCACTGATTGTTGCTCTTCATCTTCATCCAGTTAATTGGCCAATTTTGGACTTTAATCACCACATAACCTCTGTATGTTTGACCTGCAGATCATCCCTCATTTGACAAAACGTGATGGTTTTTATTTGCAGGCAAAGTCTGATGAAACCGAATGTCTGATTGCTCTGTTGATGGTCTCTACCATGTCCGTACTTGTTTTTTATGCCACTAATGAAGTTGTGACATGTTTTTTTCTCAAAGAGCACACCTCGCCCCTCCTGTCTTTATGATACGTATCCTCTATCAGATGTTGCAGAGCGCACGAGGACACCATTGTATGTCAGAATTACATCTCAGCACAGAGATGGGGAGAGGGAAATGTGATTTGTGGCCCCTCTGGAGGGACAGATGGTTAAAGGTAGCTTTCAAATAATTGAAAAGAAAATGTCATAATTATTTTCGCATTTGCGTTCATATTCATATGAATGTTAAGTTGTTGTTGTTTTTGTTTTTGTTTTTAATATGCTTAACCTTGTATTCCGGATGAGAAAGAATGCAACAGGTTGATTCTGTCCTTCACTGACTTCACTGACTGTTTCAAATATTTCTGAAACAGGTGCCACAAGGTAGTTTTGTGACGGCTCAGAACTGAATCACACTGAATTCTTATTAGACACACAATGTCAAAGTTTGCTGAGGCAGGTGGACTTAGATTGAAAGATGACATTATTCAGCATCTTTAATAAACACATGTACACTATTTTGCAGAGGATATGTGAATGATAATTG
>JBBMJM010028433.1:5751-18570 GCA_037832705.1 Centriscus cristatus
ATGACCAGTTAAGCTGTCTGTTGGGGATGGGAGGTAGCTGCAGTCCCCAGAGCGAACCCACACGGACGCACAGAGAACATACGAACTATGGGAGGTGACACTGCTAACCACGGTATCATTGTGAAACTTTGATTTGGTCAAATATAGAAAAAAAGTTGAAGAGATGGTTCATGTGAATTCACTACCAGAACTAGGAGCTTATGTACTGGATGCATCCGTCCTCAGTTAAATCAGGGTGAATCCCCGAATGAAACAACCATTCACTGTATTTCTCTACAGCACTGAAATATTACGCAGCTGAACTGTCAACTGTGACAAAACCGTGATAAAAAGTACACTCAAGGTAATGTTCCCTGCTTGCATGCGGCAAAGGAGAACCTGTGAACACTACAGCAGCTTCCTTCCTTCACTTCCTTAGTGCAGTGATTAGATAATGGTATTTCATTAATATTAGAAGTGCATAGAACAGTCTTGAGTGTGTGTGATACTTTTCAAATTAGTCTTTTAAGAAAAGAAAAGAGTTGGACAAGGTCAGATCACATTTGTCTGAGTATAATAAAGGTTATATCTTGTGTCTAGTAGCCCTCTGCATTTGAGCTCCAGCGGTGTCGTGGTTTGTTTGAATGAGGTTCCCTTGTGTCTTTTCTTGTCGTTATAATGTGATGAGAAGCTGAGGCGCTGAGGAGGGATTTATGTGTGTGATGAATGTCACTTGCTCGTCCGTGTGTCTGAGCATTTAGAAAGCCCTGTGAAAAAGTTTTCCTGCTTAATGGCGGTTAATGCGTCAGCTTGTATGTGTGTGTGTGTGTGTGTGTGTGTGAGCTTAAACAGGAGCATTACATCAGGAATTCTCATGTCTGAGCTTGCATGTAGATGTTCACAAAAGTTTACTACTTATGACAGTAGGTAGTGGTTGAGTCCTCCTACGTGTGTGCTGAATCTTATAAGAATATCCTACTGAGAGCAAAGTGTGGTGAGAGCGGATGTTGCTGCAGACACACACACACACACACACAAACACACACACATTAAGACCACTAAGTTTGTCTTCTCAGGGGGCTTCCAGAGCCTAAGCTGAGAAGCAAGCTGGAGAGGGAGTCCAATCTATGCTTGAAATCCTTGGAATCCTCATCTTTTAGAGGCAAGAGGTCACATTGCTCACATGTTTGCCAGGAGAGACGGAAACCAAGAAACACATGGGGGTGGATGGAGAGAGAGATGGAGGATGAAGAGGAAGAAAAGGATGAGAGGAGGGAAGGAGTGAGGCTTGGTAAGACTTCCTTGCCTTGGGCCTCTGGGACAAATTACACCGGAGAGGGGATGTTCGTTGCACTGTGTTGTTGCACACACACACGCATGCCAGCACGCAAACACACAGGTCAGTGTTTCAGAATGGTCACACAGAACTGAGAATGAGCAGATACACATGAACTATCTGCTGATCAACACAAACACATGAACATCACTCACAGACACACAAATGCACAACCATATGAGCATGTGTTCCCTCAGGGCTCAAAATCTGGCAGAGAGCACTGATAGAAACCACAAAATAGACCTTGTCCTGACTTTGTAGATATGGAGAGTTTAGTGAGGCCTGGTGTTTATTCCTGTAAGAAGCAGCATTTAGTGGCTAAATTGAGTCATGATGTAGAACAGGGAAAGTGGAGGAAACTCCGAGATGCATAACAGACAGTACAACTCTGATCAGCAGCTGAAGATTGTAGATATGCTGTTTCATCACCTTTGTGCATGTTGTGTCCATGAAACTACACTGTAAGAAAAGAATAAGCTGAAGAAACACAAAATATTAAGCCAAATCAAAAGATTTTTGAGGGTCAAAGCTCCATAATCTGGAATGTAAAATCCATCACTGTGCCTGACTGACAAAACAGTTAGGAGACATTGCTAAGTTTTGCACACAGACAAATAAAACACACATTTATCAAGTCACTTGTTGTAAAACTTGAAATGTCAATTTCAAAAAACATTTTGAAAAAAAATCTGCTCTTACTGTGATGTTTTCTGCACAGTTAGTCCAATAGATCTCTGAATTCAAAGAGCAATAAACACTTGACATATTGGACCACGACAGGCACATGAAATGTTTGTTAATGGACGTCTGAAGCAGTGTGCTCGGCGTGAATGGGAAATTCAATGGTATGGAGTCACAGAGGTGTGATAAACGTCGACATACGGTCGGAGCAGAATGTTTACGCTGCTGTGTTCAATGACTTTCTGTCATGTCTGTGTTGTTGCCTTTAAAAGTGTTTGCCTGCACGTCCACGTTCGCTGTATATTGTTTGCGTTGCATTACCTGTAGAAATGGTATGTGTACATGTAAAACAGAAAAATCTTGACAGACTGATGATGTTTTTCAGACAGGAAGCACAAAACTATGGCTTTCTACTATAACACTGTAAAAGTTAGTGCAGTTCCAGCACGTGTTCATGAGCTATGTGAGTGCACATGTGACAGGTTGCATCCTCCAGGCTCCCAATGTTTGCACGCAAATTTCTTTGTCTGTGTGACTGTGTGTACTTGCACACGACTGTTTTTCATGTTGGAATTGCAGACACATGCCTGTTTTTACTCGACAAATGTCAAAACAAATTGATCCTTGGACAAAAATCGCAGCATGTTTTCGTATGCACTCAGCAACTAAGCAAATGGTTTCTAGGTGACTATTTATTCATAGAAGCAAAAAATATGACATTAAACAGTATAAGATCAAACTTTCATATTTCACATTCAAAATACAGTATTTCAGGTAAGTGTTTTTCTAGCTATAGTATTCACCCATTTATAGAATATTCCATTCTAATTTTTGTGCTTGTGCACATGGAAAGTAGTCAGAATGCAGTCCTCTTTCACTCTATGATGAATATGAATAAAGATCTAAGTTTAGGTCACACTACCTTTGTGTTTTCATATTCAGTCATATGATAATCTTACAATTTTCTCTTACAATTTTCTGTAATTTTCTCTCAGTTGATTTCTGGAGTTTTTTCCCATGAAGCCACAGCCAGTCTGTTGGGAATATAACATGTCATGATCACACAGGGATGACGGTGGCGAACCAACAAAGGATCTCCATTATCTGGAGTTCAAGAGACGTTCTAATAGGCTAATTCAGAAAATATCTAATATTTTGTTACAGCAACACTTCAGCAATGAGTCATTTTCATGTCAGCTGAGTCTGATATGAATGTAGTCTAACAGAACCAGTTAGGTAGCACAAGTTTAAAATAAAAACAAAAGTGAAACCATAATGGAATTAGCACAGCTTCTGCTGTGCAGCCTCAGTGTTTTAAAGCCCAATCAATGGACAGTCTACTATCACAAATCTTCATTTCACCCACATGTCTGCACTTTCTAAACGTCTGGTCGTCCCCAAGCAACCAAGCAGATTAGGTTTCACTGCCTTGAAGTGCAACTCATGAGCACAGATCTTCATTTTACCCCCAACTCCTGGAGGGTCTATGCTGAGAAAATGACTTGCACAGTGGTTGAACAAACCACAAGGATGAGAAAATCTGCATCACTTATGAAGAATATATTTTAGAAACATGTTTTGGTGCAAATGTAATCACACAAGTTAATCATACTAAATATTATGACTTTCTCATTGTTCCTGTTTTATATTAAAATAACCTAAAATGAGGTAACAGATGGGAACTTGTCAGTGTTATTTGCTGACACGATAGCCCCTTTTCACACAGTGCTCACTACGTGGACACGTAGTGGAGCTGGACATGGATCTGTCGTGACCGTCAGAGGATGAAAAGCTTATGAGTGATTTCATCTGAACTGCTCTCACGTTTGTGCCCTCCTGCCGGCAATATATTAATTAGATCGCCTGCTGTATAAAAAGGAGGTAAAGTCTCCTGACAGGTTGTCATGGCAGAGAGGACACAAGGACAGACTGAGGCTGTGTTGTGAACAGTGGCAGTTCTGGATAGATTTCTTTCACAGATTCTCCTCCGGCCCTTTCCCTTTCTATGCCATCTTATCTCTGGGGTTCCTTCTCTCCTCCAGGTTGGTGATGCACTGATAGCTCTTGATGTGGTTGGGGGGGCGCTCAGCAGCTCTTCTGCCTCTCTGGTGCCCCTTATCACACAATGTGTGACTTCTCCTCATTTGACTCACTCTCTCTCTCCACCCAGCCTGCGACTGTTCACCTCTGACTCTCTCATCCCGTGCAGATGTTCCCAGGAACTTTCGGTGCAAACCAACCCAGCTGTTTATTTCACCTCTGGCCTGTTGACATCATGCTAATCCATCTACCACAAATATTCCCTTTCCATATTCCTATTGGAAGTGCCGTTAAGCATACTATATACCCATTTGTCTCCCCTCCCTCCTCTTCTACTATCAACATACCATGTTTTTTGCACCAAAGTCCTCCTGATTTCACACGTTCACAGTTCCAATAACCCTCCCTCCACCCCTTCGTCTGTCAATGTCAATGTCTCATGGTGCTTTTGCCAAATTTTTCACTAAGTTGCTGGATAAGCAAAGCAAGCTCTCCAGCAGCCTGGGACTTCTCCTCCAGGAGCTCATAACGGAGGCTGGATATGTCTTGCTTGATCTCTTTGAGCTCGCCTGCAACAGAGACAGACACAGAAGAAAAAGACTGAATATACAACAGCCAGAAGATGAGCGCACGTGCTATGTGTGCAGACACTGAAGGTCGCAGAACTGCTCTGAACAATACCTGAGTGAGAATATTAGGAAAAAGACTTTGGTGCCATTGTACCAGTACAAAGAAATATATATATGCTTGAGCAGCTGTCTGAATAAAAAGAATACAAGCTATGCACATACTGCAAACAAACTCTCAAACAAAAATAAATCTGACTAAAAGCAGCATGAATTTATTGCACATCTCTCTGGTTGTAATAAAAGAATCTAAATAAATAATACAATTTCAAACATGTGCAATATATTAACAATATATGTATGGGTTCTCATTTCATGTACATTAGGTCACACAAGGACCCAAAAAAGACACGATTAAAGTGGACGTTCAATAGAAAGGACATTTTACCTTCATTGACTTCATCGTTCTCTCTGTCCACTTGGGCCTTCAGCACATAGCGCTTAATGAGGCGCTTCATGATGTTCTACGAGGAAAGAAAGCGACAGGATTCACTGGAGCGGAGTTTGCACTGACACGACGACATGTTGTGTGTTTATCCCAATAAAATCTTCTGATTTTCTGATTATATCATCGTTCATACACACACAAACTCCTGCAGAGAGTGACACAGAACTACGGTCTCTCTTTCTGGGAGACTGGTTGTTAAATGTTATTGATCTCGAGCCAACAGGGATGCCCTGCTCACGAGGTTCATGCAGCCGATTCCCTCTTGAGTGTTCATTTGCCAGGCGTCTGCTTCCTATCTCCCACTCAAAGAGCTCATTACAGGCAGTTTCACCCTCATTCTTATGCTCTCTTTCCTTTTTTAATCAAACCATCTCTCCTCTTTTTTAGACTCAATTGTTCAGCCTCTTTAACCTTTTTTCCATCACTGTACTTTCATCAAAACCTTCCTTGATATTGTCTCTTTACTTCTGCCTTTTGTATGAATCATTGCTCATGCCCCTTCTTCTCTATCTCAGTTTCCTTCCACATCTGTATGACCCCCCCTCCGCCTAAATATGTCCCCTTTTAGTGTGTCCTTCCTCCATACTCTTGTTTTAATTTCAGTGCGCTCGCTTTCACACCATCCATCCTCCGATGCAGTTCTTTTCTTCTCTCTCACCTGGTATCTGGTTGGATGTTGTCTAGATTTTCTAGAGACAAATTCATCCCCTGGACGCAGATAAGACCTGAAGCGTTCATCCTGTTGCAGCTGGAAGAGGCAGACAATAGTCCAGTGTGAACTTCACATTTCAGAGTTGGGTGATCTTTCATCAGCAAAACTTTGGATGATGGTGATAAAATTGTCAGCTCACTGCCAAAGCAAGCATCATTTAGGGAATTTTGTGTTTATATCAACATTTGAATGTGTTTCTAACTCTTCCCATCAAAGGGGAGTCAGGGAGACTCCACAACATCCTTTAACCTCTGTGAATCTCGCTTAACTGAGCTAGATGCCTTCTTCGTCCATGAGAAGACTCTGTAACTTGTGTGTCATTTCAGCACCGTCGTGTCAAAAGGAGTTTTAACTGCAGTGTTAGCACATGCAATGATCTTCTCCTTTATACTTTATGCACTGAGGTCATGGCACCAGATGGGTTTTAGAGATAAATTGTGAAGGTGTCAACCAGATCGCCCCACAAGATCGTGTCTCCTTATAACTGTAGAACCTAAATGTACAACAGTGGGACATAGGATAAGGGAGACACACTCTTCACCCAGGAATAATGGGACACTGCTGCTGGAGGGAACAGTTGTACCCTGCTGCCCTGCTTGTGACCGTTAGAGGCCAGAGATTCTGACCAGTTTATCTCAATCAAATTTTAAGGAAATATCACAACACTCAAGTGTTTTATATCAACGTACTCCGAACAAACTGAGCTCAGATATACTAACTCAGAGAGATTATTGTAAAAAAAAACCTGAGACTTTGAAGTCCAGTTTAGGATTTTTTTCAAAACTATTGTGAAAACAAACCTTTACTCATATGAATGAATTGTTGTGGTGTTTGAAATGTGTATACCATGTCTTAGCGTCACAAAAGTAGTGGAATATATTGATATGATGTGATGTGTAACAGTCTCCCTCTTTTTTTCCCCATATGGTCTCTGGGATGAACTACGTGAAAGTCAAATGTGCTGTCTCTTTAGTGGTTAGTTCCAGAAAACAAAGGGAGATCCCTGTTGTGAACTCCAGATCGTTCACGCTCACTTATTGGGCCTTAGAAAGGAGAAAGTGGAGAGTCTCCTGAATCCGGCTTCATTCAACCAAAACATAATGGAGATATTAGACGCGTATTCAGACCTCCTAGGGCTTAACCAACATCTCTCTCCAGGACTCTTCCCCCAGTGGCCGCGACCAAAATGGAACAATATATGAGACTCAGAGATTGCAGTAGCTTCAGGAAGCAATCGGCCTGATGATCCATTCTAATGAAGGGAACTCATTAAAGACATTCTTTCAGTCCCTGCCGGAAGATTCCAAATGTCACGCTGAGGGAGAGTGATCCTGTGCTCCACAATCTATTATGAAACATTAGTCAAAAACACAATATTAGCACATAAAATTCTGATATTAAAGGCACACTGAGCATTAGAGTGGAGATAAAATTAATATTAACAAATGAAACACACATATTAAAGACAAATTGAGCATTAATGTAGTGTATAAATGAAAGATTCTAGGAATTCCAAATTATTCTTTAAATATTTCATATTCAATCTTCTCTGTAAAAGTCAAATATTAACCATATCATTAACCATGTCTGCAAGCAATCAGTAAAAACATCTCCAAACTACACAGTTAGGATTTGGATGTTGTCACAGCATCTGACTCATTTCTAAACTGCAGTACAATCAAAGTCTCAAATGATGTTTCACTATTCTATTGTGCTCTTGAGCCCCACAGCTTGATGGCTGCTGCCGCCTCAGCTGCCTGCGTGTGACAAACATGTCTTTTTATGAAAAGCCCAAGTGACAAAGATTAAATCTTTTTGTTGTTTACTCTCTCATATAATCCCTGTCGGCATCTGCTGCCAAAGGGAGAAGAACACCAACTTAGAAAGATTTGTTCAGTGACTTTTATCCTCTGATATAAAGGACATATTGACTAACTTACTGCATAAGCTGAACGGTTACTTGGCAGCCAATGCACAAATACAGCTCAGGAGTAATGACTGGATGAATGTGAACTTGTGACTTTTACTTCAGATGAACATAAATTTAGAAAATGAAACAGAGGGTTGAAAGATATATGGAGTTATCCAGTCATTCAACTTGCTTTTATCACCATCTATTGTCTTAGTTCATCTTATCTTATCTTATCTCATCTTTTATCCTATCTTTTATCTTATCATCAGACCAGACCAGAGTCTTTAAATCAGACCTGGTGTTCTCTGGCTGCGCTCAGGGCGAGTGTGAACTTTTTGTATCGATCTCTTGTAGCTCCTACTCGACTCTGTAGTTAAACTGTCAAAAGCTGCGGAGAAACCAGCGCTCATGGCAGAGGCAGCGTGTAACCCATCTTGTCCCTATCAAAAACCTGCCCAGGCATTCAAGCTGAAGCACGCAGCTCCGATGGCCAGACTAATAGCTTAGCTGAGACACTGAGATGAAACATTTCAGCCAAGGAATCAGACAGAAGTCAGAAATTCTGGCGGAAACGCAGCACAATGATTAATTCTGTATTTAAAAAGCTTCTTTGAACCAACCACACTTTGTTGTCATGACTGTGATTTTATTTAGATGGACAATTCTGTAAATGGGCTAGTGATTCTTTCTCCAGGAATCTAGTGATGTATATAAAAGGTTAGGTGTGTCATTATTTTGTATAAATCAAAATAGAGAAAAATATTGGGTGGAAAGCAAAGTATGGCTGGAAATGAGTGCTAGTTTCTAGTTTCTAGTTTCATGGCAATTTGCAGAGGTTACCTCATGACGTGTAGCATCTGTCCGTCTGCTTCCATTCCCTTCCAATACCTTCTGCCTCTGTCTTTGTCTCTGTAGCTCTCCGTTGTTTTGTTTGTTTCACTTCTACTGGTCAAGGCAGAATACCATCTTGTAGCCGTGGAGCTGCCTGAGGTTTCTGATTATGGAAAAGGAAGTTGTTCCCTCGCCTCTGTTGCTAAGAGCTGCTCAAGTGAATGTTGGGTTTCAAAGGAATAGCCTCATGCTAATGGCATTAGATAACGGTTGTGATTTGTTGCTACACAAATGAAATCTGACTGGACGGAGCAGGATAGACAGAGCTGTTTGCAGAGTTAGCATACTAGTTCTCCTCGTACTTGTCCACTCGTAACTATTCATGTTTGGATGGAGAATGTCATAAAAAAACAGCTCGTATGTCATGCTCCTCTTTGTGGCACACAAATAAATGTACACAAGCATAAAGCCTTGTATCCCTTAAACGGTCAGCTATAGTTTTTATTACCGTATATTCTCTGAATGATGTGCTTCATTTGACCACAAATATTAGAAGCTATGCAATTTTTAGCAATTGGTTACCACCAGTCTTTCAGAAATGCAGGAAATTTTGAATCGAAAAGGAAACACTGAATTCTTTACTCTGCACCGATTAGCGTTGATATTTACCTTGGCCTGTGAGTTGAGCATGCCCATCTCCAGCTCGCTGTTCTGACGATGGCCGTTGGCCTTACAGAGGTGTATCAGGCAAGACTTGATGCGAAGGACCAGGTAATAGAAAGATTTGGGACTGGGAACCAGGTTGAAGGGAGCCGGCAAGGTACGACCCTCGTCAAAGTAGGACAGCCACAACTTGGCTCGAGCAAACTTCCACTCTACATCAGCGTCCTCCTGCAGAGACAAACAGTGGCTTGGATGTCAGAGGGGCAGCGGAAGGATGGAGGGTTGTGATTTCAGGTGGGCAGAGCTTAGCGGTGTAAAACCAGCATGCTCAGAACGGGGAGGCTTCTTTGCAGTCCTTCAACAAAATCAATCAACAGTGGTATTTTCAAGTCATAGTTTATTTCTCCTTCAGGCATAAAGGGTATAAAAGGATAATCCTTACTGTCCAAATGGTACCCGATTGATAATCTTCACTGTGTGGAATTCATTTGTACCTCTATCTCCTGGTACGAGCTGTTGATCATGGCAATGAGCATGTTGAGAAGGACGACCACCATGGTGACATTATAGACCCCATACAGGACGTAGCCGATGTTCTCGATGAACTTGTGGTCATACTTCAGCACCACTGAGATGACTTCAGACAGCCCAAAGATCGACCAGAAGAGAGTCTTGAAACTCTCCTCCACACTACAGGGTAAAGAGAATGATCACATGAGGGCAGTCAGGGCAGTAAATTAAATGAAGAAAAATTGTGAGAAAATATTTAAACACAAATCAAACCAACCATACCAAAAATGATAAGTAAGGAAAAGCTAAAAAGGGACGGCATGATATTTAAAGTGCTGAGTAAAACGCTTTCATGCTTGTTTAAAGTTTATAAATTACAGCTCCCATCGAGTGTAGTTTGATGTATCTTGACATTTATACAAAATCTTGGACTTCTCTGCACTGAACTTTTCCATGTTTCAATTTCAATTTCTTTTTTTTGGTCTGTCATGACTTTTACACAGGGAACAAATATGTCAACGATCTCTGCCATCCAGGAGTAGTGAAATGAGACGATTCCAGTGAATGGCGTTGATGTTTAATTAGCTCCAATCAATATTTGGCCTGCAGCATCATGTTTGTTTGAAGGAAAAGCGATTGTGAGCTCGAGCAGCACAAAGTTGCAAGACTTGATAATGTTGACATTCAGGTTCCTGTCAGTCAATGAATATTTCATGAGTGGGCTTGATATGACTGTGGGGTGGCTCTGCAGGGCCTCAGAGACAGAAGCATCCTCGTTGGACCTCGAAAGAACTGGAAGGAGCTGCAAGGGGAGAAAAATCTGTAGACTCGGTATGGAGCTTTGAGCATCCTAAAACCTGTAATTCCATGAATAAACTCAGCTCATTTGTCATACACAGCTAGGTGCAGGTGCAAAAACTCATGAATTAGAAAAAACAAAACAAAGAAAAGGACACAGGAACATACGCAGATGCTGTCTTCACCTTTCTCTTAAAACATAACAAAAACAACAAGAAAAAACAAAAAAACAAAACAAAACAAACAAAACAGACCAGATGGAAAAGATCTCAGCTGTCAAACATCTAAAATTCTCTTTCTGCCACATTTCTAATTAAAACACTTGGCTTTTGGGGACACAGTTAGCAGCCACTGGGGACTGATCGTGCTCCTTCCAGGTGAGAATTGGAAACTAATCAGTCAGTTTGGAACCAGACCAGCGATCCATCCATCATCAATAACATGGGCCTTTAGGACGAAAGAAGGGATGTTTCCACCTGTGGCCAAATGTTTTGACAGATGAGTTTGGGACCTTATGGTCGAAGCAGAGCTTCCCTGCCTGATCATGTGGCCAACACCCAGCTGTGTGCCGTGTGGCCTACTGCTTGTGTGTGTGTGTGTGCATGTTCACAAGCAGAAATAAATTTCCCCTCAGGATTAATAAGGTATTTTTCTTCCTTCATGTCGGCAGCATACTAAAATGGAGAGCTTTTCTCTTGGAGGGACAAACACGTTCAGGTTCACAGCTGAGCTATTCCTGTTATAATCCCACCGACCTCTGACCCCTGACCTCTCTGAGAGGTTAAGACACGAGGCAATCTTGTAACGCTACCTTTCATAAAGAGCTCAAACATGTTCATGTTGTTTAAAACCTCCTCTGGTTGGCTCATGATGACGTGTATTCTTGATGACCACCATCAGAAGCAGGAGCATGAACACACGTTTACAACCGTCAGTGCTGCTCATGGAGTGAGAAAAGCTGTTTACTATCCACAGCACACACACATGCACCAGCTCAATCAGGCAGGAGCATTATTTTGCTGGACTGACTTTGAAAGCCTGTAATTTTGAGCTGTCTCTCTTTAAATAATTCCACCTCACTTCTTTTGTAAGAAGACAAGATGCTTTATGTCACGGAAATATTATGTGGCGCACTAAACGTGTTGTGAATCTTAGGACTTGTGACACGTGTTATGATGCCTATGTGTGCAACCCATGGTCTGTCGTTAAACTTAGAGGGCATTGTCTAACTTGACCTGTTGACACATAGTTGAACCTACAGTAGATTCCAATCCATTTTTTGTTCACTAACCAGTCACCTACCCCATGAGACACTGTCTCATGATCATCATTCATGATGCCTGGGCCTCAACTTCTTTTGAACCTGAGCTAGTTAACAACAGAGGCCTGTTCACGGTATTCTATCTTTTAGGGGCCAGCATACTTTGCAGGGACAGCGTGACCGTCTGATACCATTACAATGCACCTTTTGCCCATGTTGATTATACCCATTATCACACCACCCTTCTCTGCTCCCTCCTCTGTGCATAAAGTGTGCCCGACATTTTCAGAGGTGTGCACTCCTGCAGACAGCTTTGCGCTCTGTATGACCCTCACTTAATCACAAATAGAACATCAATTCTTATTTCTCCAAAGTTGGACAGCAACATACAGATTTTTCAATGACATTCAGCATTTTGAAATTCGAAATGAAAAGTGGACAGACATTGAATCTTTATTCCGCTGATATTTTCAGTCAAATCATTCTCTTGTCCACCTAAAGAATGGAGTAAATACTGATGTGACTAATTTGGGATTAAAACACAATAGAAAAACTACACACTCACCACCTGGCAGCCCAGTCATACAGCAGTCATCTCTTTACACCAGCAGATTGTTAGTTCTTACATGAAGCCAGCACAAGAAGTGCCCTATCCTACATCTAGAGGAAAAACAGCAGTGGTGTTGGCCTTAAGATTACAAATGAGAGCTTGGACTTGTTGTAGGTCACTGGAGCCAAATAAATCAGGGTGGAGGAAAAGAATCCCATTCAGTGACCATTAAGTGCTGGTGGCCACGTAATCCTCTCTATATGTCAAGTACCGGCAGGTGTGTAACACACAGCCATTTGGGCACTTAACACAAACATTACGTTCACATCTGACTGATTCTCCTTTCCACTGTAACATGGAGCGTCACCTCAACTAGCTCTATGTGTTATGTGCTGATTGCTGGGTCGAGAACAGGGTCATCCAGCAGGTAGGTCTGGTTCGATTGAGCTGATGAGAGGTCGTCTGTGTGACA